>CM038146.1:486955645-487295099 GCA_021437245.1 Aegilops speltoides
TTCCTCAGTGTCCCATCCTTAGGTACGTAGTGCAAGCCGGAGAATATCGCCTGAAGGGACCGGCAATGGAGGCAGCGAGAGATGGGAGCGGCTTCGCAGGGAGCGGATGCGGACCTCGAAGAGCAGTTGTCCCACCCGCTGCGCTGGTACTCCGCACCCTGTCCATCCAGCCGCCAACAAGAATCATGCCGTCGGACCAGGTTGGGATAGAGGAGGATCCGACGCCGTTAGGTCATTCGAGCGCCCGCCAAAGTAGATACCACCGGTGGATGTCCGGCGATCGCCGATCTCGTTCGAGCACGGACAAGCACGGGCATCAACGGCGCCGGGCTGCCGCGACCCTTGATTTGAACTTGGGGCAACATCAAATCCACATCCGAGCAAGAAGAAAAAGAAACTAAAGATGGCAAAGGCAAGATGTCCGGCATTCTCATTTTCGAAGATATCTTGTTGGTTAATCCTTGGTTGGCCACACCAATGGATCCCATATGCGGTATAAAGCATAAGGAGAATAAGTTTTGGGAGAAGATTTCGAAGGAGTATCATGAAAAAAAATGTGGAGTCGCATCCTATCGTCACCAACAACAATGTGTCATCTCTCCAACATCTAAGGGGGGGTCATTGAAGGGGAACTGAACAAGTACGTCGGATACTATTCACAAGTGCTTGGCCGCCCTCAGAGTGGGATGGAGTGGCAACTCACATAAGCTAAATTACCTCACCTTGTCATTATTTGCATATTCTTGTTTTATGTTGCATTCTCATTGTCATACATATTTATTTTTTGCTAGACGGTGCTGGCCACTATGTATCAAGAAAAGGAGAAGAAGTCTTTGGTTTCAGCCATTGTTGGGTGATATTGAATGGCAAGGAAACGTGAACACAACTTGTGGCTGATCTTAAGGCCGGCAAGAAGAGGAATGGCGGCTCAAGATCCCACCAATCAATCGGGTTAGATGAAGAAGAGGAAAATATTGTAGGGTAGAATGGAAGAGCCACCATGCTAAAGGATAACCAGGAAGTAACGGGAAACAAGTGGGAGAAAGTGAGGGCCTCCCGTGACATTACGGCTACAAAAATTTCCACCACATGGATGTGCGTTTTTTTTCTTTTAGAGAGAACAAGAAAGATGGGAGGTACAAGCTCATGTTGGATGCACAAAACAAGAAGATGGATTGGGATCGAGAGAGAGCGAATAAGAAGCTGCAAATTGAGAGGGAGAAGATCAAGTTGGAAAATAAAGAGGCGGCGATCAAGTGAGAGCTCAAGAAGGCTAAGACATTTGAAGAAGAGGTTGCAAATTGCATGAGACGCGAAGGATGCCAAGGTAATGTTGACGGACAAAAGCCTCTTGGATGAGCTTGCAAAAAAGTGACTCGTAGGGATGAGAAGGAGATTAATGAACGTAGGGAGTATGAGGCGGCGAGGGCAGCTATGGCAGTAGCGAAAGAGGAGGCAAAGACGCATGCGGAGAAAGAGGCAAGTATGGTCGTGGAGCAGGCGGCATGGATGGCGTCCGCCGAGTGATCCGTCACGCTCGGACCTTGATTTCATTCTAACATGTCCAGATCATTGAACTATATTTGTTTTGCTTTGTCGTATTTGTTTCGAACATTGTGATAAATTTGTATCATTTGATCGACGTGCATGAATTGCATAGAATTGATCCACATTTAAGATTTAAGAGTTAAGATGTGTGGATGTACGACAGTCAAATGAGAGATCGCTGGCGCCAAGGCTGTCCGTCAACGTGCCGGATACATTCAGCGGTACAGGGGCTGGATTCGTAAGTCCGATCAGATGTTCCTAACCAATATGTAATTGGGAGTGCCTAGAACTCATCTAGCTGAGTTATAATATGGTCTCATTCACCTGATGTATGCTGATGTCACATGATTGTCTATTTCTTCTGAGCAAATGTCACGTGATAGTTGTCCCGCTCCGTTTCCTGTTATCCCAGCCCGTTTGTGGTTGTCCCTCTGAAGACAGGCTCCCAAAATCTAGCCCAGCCCAGTGGCAAATGCAGCGTTGTATCACGTGGGTCATAAAAAATGCCAAAAAATAAGCGCTTATATGAGATCTCGAACTCACGATCTAATCTAATCTAACAATGCTGAAAGCGTGTTGCAAGCCAGTACTGTCTACAGCAGATGGGCGTTGGTTACGAATAAAAACCATTGAAACTTTAAAGAGCTATGTATCGCGACAAATCGAACAGTTTTAGTACTTTTCTAACATTTCTTGAATTTTTTTATTTTTTAAAAACTTGAGAAAATCTTTTGAAATTCCCCAAACATTTTTTGGATTCACGAACAAAATTTGAAAACATGATTTCTTTTCAATTTGTGAAAAGATTTTGAAAAAAATAACAGTTTTTGAAAATCCCTTAAATTTTTTGCATATGTGAACAAAATGAAATAAAGTGAACAACATTTGAAAAGAGGACCCTTTTTTCAATTTCAGAAAAAAACTTGAAAAAGTGTGAGCATTTTTTAAATTCATAGATATTTTGAATTCATGCATAAAATTTAAGAACATGATTTTTTTCGAAGTTTTGAACAATTTGTGGAAAACACAAACATTTATTTAAATTTACAAACATTTCCTGAAAATGCCACACATTTTTAAAAAGATAAAACTTGAAGAAAGAAAAATAATACGTAAAAGGAAAGAAATGAAACAGAAAACCGAAAAAGAAAAGGGAGAGAACGTGCGCTTGCGCCATCCCGAAAAGTTGCAATCTGCGACTAACCTAGATAAACTTGCGATTGAATCGACCTTCAAAAACTTGTAATTGCGATCGCCATAGAGAAACTTGCGCTATGACGCCTTGAAAAATATGCAATTGCGACTACCCTAGGAAACTTGCAATTGCGACCAACCTTCAAAAACTTGCGCTATGACTATCAGAGAGCAACTTGCAGTTGGGACCGGCCTTGAAAAGTTGCGATTGCGACAACCCTAGAGAAGCCTGCAGTTGCAACCAGCAAAAAAGGTTGCAATTACGACTACCCTAGAGAAACTTACCGTTGTGATCGGCCTTCAAAAACTTGCAATTGCGACTACCCAACAGAAACTTGTAGTTGCGACCGGCCTTGAAAACATGCAATTGCGACTACCCTAGCGAAACTTGCAGTTATAACTACCCTAGAGAAACTTATAATTGCAACCGGCCTTCAAAAACTTGCAATTGCGACTACCCTAGAGAAACTTGTAGTTGCGACCGGCCTTGAAAACTTGCAATTGCGGCTACCCTAGAAAATTTTGCGATATGACTAACTTGCGCCAGACCGACCTTTGAAAAACTTGCAACCTGCGTCATCCTAGAGAAAACATGCGATTCGATCCCCGCTTAAAAATGAAAAGAAGATGAATGAACGATCGTTGCCCTTAATCCAGGTTCTATAAAAAACAAAAGTCATCATGGACCATGAGCATCGTTAACTAACAACCAGGAAAAAACAAAAAAAAATATGCAAAAAGGGTCACAACGGCGCGTGGCGTTTATTGTACAACCTACATGGATCCCGACGCAAATCATTCGATGGCTGATGGGTCAAATAAGGCATAGTTAAAACTCGAATGTGAGATAAGAAAATAAATAGAACAAACAACTTTTTTGCAAATGACAAACAAAAATATTTAAGACAAACAAACAAAAATAAAAAATAAAAATGAAGCGCCAAACTATAAAAAATAAAAAATGTTAAGAAAAAATGAAACAAGGAAAAAGTTGAAATTAAAATGAGAGTGAGCGGAGAAATGGAGGAAAATGCTCACGAGAAGTACATAAAGGGCGCTTCCGCTCTGCATAGTACACCGATTTAAATGAGGCCAGGTACATCCATTTAAAACAATATTTTTTACATCCATTCAAAACAATTAAGAGTATAAAAGTACAACAGACCGAACACCCCCGCCCCGGAGACAAACCGGCCCAAGATGGGCGAGCACAAACAAACACAGATAACAGGCCGCCGCGCACATATTCTCGACAGCAGCACAAATCTCAGCGCGTTCTTATATTGGACGGACATCAACGTGAATGAGACCATAGATAAATCTCAGCTAGCTGAGTTTCAGCAAAACCGTATGTAATTGGGAGTGCCTAGAACTCATCTAGCTGAGTTATAATATGGTCTCATTCACCTGATGTATGCTGATGTCACATGATTGTCTATTTCTTCTGAGCAAATGTCACGTGATAGTTGTCCCGCTCCGTTTCCTGTTATCCCAGCCCGTTTGTGGTTGTCCCTCTGAAGACAGGCTCCCAAAATCTAGCCCAGCCCAGTGGCAAATGCAGCGTTGTATCACGTGGGTCATAAAAAATGCCAAAAAATAAGCGCTTATATGAGATCTCGAACTCACGATCTAATCTAATCTAACAATGCTGAAAGCGTGTTGCAAGCCAGTACTGTCTACAGCAGATGGGCGTTGGTTACGAATAAAAACCATTGAAACTTTAAAGAGCTATGTATCGCGACAAATCGAACAGTTTTAGTACTTTTCTAACATTTCTTGAATTTTTTTATTTTTTAAAAACTTGAGAAAATCTTTTGAAATTCCCCAAACATTTTTTGGATTCACGAACAAAATTTGAAAACATGATTTCTTTTCAATTTGTGAAAAGATTTTGAAAAAAATAACAGTTTTTGAAAATCCCTTAAATTTTTTGCATATGTGAACAAAATGAAATAAAGTGAACAACATTTGAAAAGAGGACCCTTTTTTCAATTTCAGAAAAAAACTTGAAAAAGTGTGAGCATTTTTTAAATTCATAGATATTTTGAATTCATGCATAAAATTTAAGAACATGATTTTTTTCGAAGTTTTGAACAATTTGTGGAAAACACAAACATTTATTTAAATTTACAAACATTTCCTGAAAATGCCACACATTTTTTAAAAAGATAAAACTTGAAGAAAGAAAAATAATACGTAAAAGGAAAGAAATGAAACAGAAAACCGAAAAAGAAAAGGGAGAGAACGTGCAGTTGCGGCCATCCTGAAAAGTTGCAACTGCGACTAACCTAGATAAACTTGCAGTTGCGACCGACCTTCAAAAAACTTGTAATTGCGACTGCCATAGAGAAACTTGCAGTTGCGACCGGCCTTGAAAAATATGCAATTGCGACTACCCTAGGGAAACTTGCAATTGCGACCAACCTTCAAAAACTTGCAGTTGCGACTACCGTAGAGCAACTTGCAGTTGGGACCGGCCTTGAAAAGTTGCGATTGCGACAACCCTAGAGAAGCCTGCAGTTGCAACCAGCAAAAAAGGTTGCAATTACGACTACCCTAGAGAAACTTACCGTTGTGATCGGCCTTCAAAAACTTGCAATTGCGACTACCCAACAGAAACTTGTAGTTGCGACCGGCCTTGAAAACATGCAATTGCGACTACCCTAGCGAAACTTGCAGTTATAACTACCCTAGAGAAACTTATAATTGCAACCGGCCTTCAAAAACTTGCAATTGCGACTACCCTAGAGAAACTTGTAGTTGCGACCGGCCTTGAAAACTTGCAATTGCGGCTACCCTAGAAAATTTTGCAGTTGCGACTAACTTGCAGTTGTGACCGACCTTTGAAAAACTTGCAACTGCGTCTATCCTAGAGAAAACATGCAGTTCTGATCCCCGCTTAAAAATGAAAAGAAGATGAATGAACGATCGTTGCCCCTTAATCCAGGTTCTATAAAAAAACAAAAGTCATCATGGACCATGAGCATCGTTAACGAACAACCAGGAAAAAACAAAAAAAAAAATATGCAAAAAGGGTCACAACGGGCGCGTAGCGTTTATTGTACAACCTACATGGATCCTGACGCAAATCATTCTGATGGCTGATGGGTCAAATAAGGCATAGTTAAAACTCGGAATGTGAGATAAGAAAATAAATAGAACAAACAACTTTTTTTGCAAATGACAAACAAAAATATTTAAGACAAACAAACAAAAATAAAAAATAAAAAATGAAGCGCCAAACTATAAAAAATAAAAAATGTTAAGAAAAAAATGAAACAAGGGAAAAAGTTGAAATTAAAATGAGAGTGAGCGGAGAAATGGAGGAAAATGCTCACGAGAAGTACATAAAGGGCGCTTCCCGTTCTGCATAGTACACTGACGAAATGAGGCCAGGTACATCCATTTAAAACAATATTTTTTTACATCCATTCAAAACAATTAAGAGTATAAAAGTACAACAGACCGAACACCCCCGCCCCGGAGACAAACCGGCCCAAGATGGGCGAGCACAAACAAACACAGATAACAGGCCGCCGCGCACATATTCTCGACAGCAGCACAAATCTCAGCGCGTTCTTATATTGGACGGACATCAACGTGAATGAGACCATAGATAAATCTCAGCTAGCTGAGTTTCAGCAAAACCGTATGTAATTTGTACCCGAAAAAAATAATAATTTGAATCGGACTCCACACGGGAAAAGCATTCGTGCGATTATCTGTGCTAGCACTGCATCGGACCAAGCAAGGCATACAAGTACTACCAAGTTGGAGTGGTACGATTTATTTGATGGACAGTAGATGCGATTGGGGTAGCAGTCTACTCGTGGTCTTCCCTCGTCAACATATTTTTTTTACCTTTGACCGGCTGCGTGCACTACAGTGTCCAGAGAGACCAGAACAGATCGACCAAGCCAAGCACGCGCGACCTTGGAGCATCGACCCAGCCGCTGCCTTGTAGGCCCGCCAAACCACGACCCCACAGACAGAGAGGAGTGTGCAGATAGCAACGGAAACAATGGAAGCAGGTAGAGCGGGTGCTACAGTGCATCGGGAGCGCGCCCCGATAATCCCTACAAAAACCCCCTCCTCCTCTCCTCGCCTTCTCCCCACCTTTCCCCTCTCTCTCGCTCCCTAAATCCAAATCCCTAGCGAATGACGGTGGCGTTCGCTGTGGTGCCAGCCCTCCGCCGTGGACGCGGGCCGGCGGCGGCGGCCATGGCGCTCGGCCGCCGCAGGCTGGCCGGCGCCGACCCGTCTCATGCACCGTGAGTTCTTCAAAGGGACTGGAGGGCCTGGCGCCGGCATGGGGGCTGCCCCCTCCTGGACTGGTTGCACGGGCGCATGCGCCAAGGAGGTGCTGGATCTCCGGGCAGAGATGCTGTGGAGCAACCATCAAATCTGGATGCGCATCGACAACCTGGCTCAAGAAAACGTGGCACTGCGCTCCCTGATAGTGTAACTAATCTTCTTTGTCTCCTTAATTTCTGCTCCTTTTGCTTGGTTTGATGCAATCTACTGACAAATGTTCACGCTTTAAACCTTGAGAACGCAGGAAGAACGAGGTCAACGCCAAGACAAGGCTGATGGACCTGACTTACAAGCTGATCTACTCCGGTGTGGCGGCCAGCATTCGGACCGTCGTATACTACTTAACACCCGCGTTGGAGTACCTGTGGTATGAGATGTTGCATAAGCTTGCTGAGCGTGAGAGGGAGCAGGAGGAGGAGGCAGCACGCGCTGAGGCTGAGAAAAACAAGCCACTGAAGGAGGAGGAGGGCAGCGGGACTAACAATAACAAGCCACCCAAGGAGGAGGAGGGCAGCGGGACTGACAAGCCACCCAAGGAGGAGGAGGTCGGAGGGCCTAAGCAGTCACTGAAGGTGGAGGATGATGGAGGGGTGAATGCCAAATCACCCAAGGAGGAGGAGAAGCACGGCAAGGCAGCCGAGCCACCAAAGAAATGGGGCTTCTTTGGCTTGTGATGTGATCTACACTTTTGATGAGTAGACATTTGAACAATTTGTAGTACTTAAGTGCAACCAGATCGTGTTTGTTTCATTTCAGTTGACATGATGGATGGGCTTTACTGCTTATAAAATTTCCAAGTATTGCAGATGCCGGGGGCTATGTACTCCTTCTCTAAAAGAGAGAGAATTATGTGTACTATTATTTCTCAGTATTTTGATCTAAGGACTTCAAATCCTGCTTTTATTGCTTGTCATATCACACTTCATGCAGTACCATTTGTGTTTTTTCTTAAGTTCCTTAGTGTTGTATCTTTGCGTACTTATGAGAATTTGGTAATCTAATGGGTCGTACAATGGGAAAAATAAAATTAACTCCTGTGTACAGATTTTTTTTTTCCAGGGATCTCTCTAAACTTCCAGCAGGGAGATAGGAAAAGAAGAAGGCAATCACTTTTCATTGCTCCTGCTCAAGCCTGCTCCTGCTTGCTCCATGATTCTCCGGTTTGGGTATTTAATCCCTTTTGTGTCTTTGTTTCAGGATCTGGTGGTGATAATTACTTTGGATAGACTACACCTCCACGGGAGAGAAAAAAGGGTGCCCTTCCCCGAAACAAGGGGTAGCCAATCAGAACGGCGGCCACCACAACGGCGTCGCCGGTGGCTCTTTCCGGGGCGGGGCGTGTTGGCGGCCGTTTCTGGGCCCTCGCTGACCCCGACGAGGACGACGATGACGATGCCGGTGACTCGCCGGAGTACTCGCCGACGCCGTCGTCGATCATTTGTGAGGCTTTTCATCCTGGGTACTCGGAAGATGAGGTTGCGGCGATCGTGGATGGGGTGGTGCCACTCGATGATCCAGCGCGTCAAGGGCTTCGACGGGAAGACAGACACGAGATCCTCCGGCGAGTAGTTCACCGACGAACCTCGGCGGCTGCGTCACGGCCGTGGAAGGGACCCATCCCGCAGGTATGTCTGCCTAAACTCGTTTTATCCGATTTTATCACTGAGGATTCATGGAAGGTTGTGAGAACTAAGAAGGCTAGGCGGTCGGCGGCGGCCACGGTGCCGGCGCCGGCGAACGACCGATGCGCTCAGATCCGCGATCACGGATCGCCCGTTTGAACGAATTGTTGGGCTGTGAGTTCGGTCATCAGTGGGTGGGCCGGTTCGAGTGAACCGCCAATGTTGACGCGGCTACTGATCGATGGGTATGAGGCCCGCTTGTTACGCAGCCCAAGTCTACACCCCCATGCACGAAGTTCGATTCGACATAGGGTTCGCATGCAGGCGGACGCCTCGCTTTCTCGATCGCGCGGAGGGAGGGCTGCTCGATACCTACCTTCGTCTCGATGGCGGACGGGGACTCTTCCGCACGGCCGCTGGGGCTCCTCCGGCAGCGGCGGGTCATGAGGATCGGGCGCAGCTAACGGCCGCTAGTCGCAGCGGCGGCGGCACCCATGCGGGCAATGGTGGCGGCGGCGCCGGCGTGCCGCTGGTGGCTGGGCGTGGTGGCGCGCCTCCACCCGTAGTGGACCATGCTGCGGGCGTGCTGCGGCGACCAGCGTCTTTGCGGTTGCCGCCGCCAAGTTTACGGGCCGCGGTGTCGCGGCGGTTCGCCGATCGCGCCGGTGACAATGGCGGGCAGGTGTGCTCTAGGCCGCCGACGACTGGAGTTGCTGCGGGCCGCGGTGTTCTCGCTAGGCCGCCTCTGGGTGCCCATGCCCAGCCTCCTGTGGTGCAGGTGGGAGCTAGACCGCCGCTATTTGTGGCTAGGCAGGTCAGCGATGCGGCGACGCCAGTGTTGCAGCAGGCTCATCCACCTCCGGTTCAGGCTAGGGCGGATTTTCGGGCGGCACCTCGAGGACAGTGGGGTGACGACGGTTACAATGCATATGGTGAGGGACAGCACCGGGATCCTCGTCTACGGGTGGCGGACGGGATATGCCCGGCGAGTGATGGTTCGGCTGAACGACCTTTCTTGGGGCCGTCTGGTGGTTTTGTCGAGGGCGATCGGGCCAGCTAATCGTAATGAGGCGGGTTTCAGCGGTTATCGTGGACGAGGAGGCCGAGGGGGTCGGTACCGTCCAAGACAACATCAAACTACAGTTGAGACGGTCGTCGATGCTAGTGCTGAGGAGTCTGACTTGGGTTGCCAGGCGATGGAGGTTGTGACGGAACTGGCCGCTGTGGAGGTTCCGGTCGACGCCGAGACTCAGGCTATGTCGGCGGACGGCTCTGACAGATCCGAGGTTGACAGGGCTGCTAAGTTTGCTAAGAAAAAAGAGAGAATGCTCTGTTATAGATGTGGAGATAAGGGACATTTCATTGCTGAGTGTGTGGCGGTTCTTTGTGATTCTTGTGGTAAGCCTGCACATGAGTCTGGAGTGTGTCCGATGGTGCGGGAGCAGAGACCGAGCCTCATGACTTATGGTGTTTTTGTTCTGAACTCACTTTTTTTGAGTCACCGACTGAGAGGGAGGTTCCTCAGGAGGAGCACAGTACGACAACTGGGATAGTGAAAGTGACGAGAGGGCAAGTGTCCGAGGCTCAGATCATTCAGCGTCTCAGGGAGCTGGCACCAGGTGACTTCCATTGGGAGCTTGTCAGGCTGGAGACTAACACTTTCAGGGTTCAGTTCCCATCTGTGGAGGATTTACAGCGGTTGCTGAGTTTTGGGATGTGTAAGGTCTTGGGTACTGAGGCCATACTTGAGTTCCACGAGTGGAAGCTGGTTGAGCCCGAGGGTACACCCCTTATCCAGGCCTGGTTGCGCTTTTCGGGGGCTCCGTCTGAGTTGCTGCGGGATGCCACGGTGGTGGCTAGTCTCGGTATTATGGTTGGTAAGACCGAGCGTGTTGATATGGATTTCACTAGAGCTCATGGGATAGCTCGCCTGTTGGTCAGTATTCTGGACATCGACTATGTACCCGACATGGTTAAGTGGGCCTTTCGAGGGAAGGTTTACACTCTTGAGATTCAGTTTGAGGATGATAGTCTCTTCGCAGAGGCTCCAGCGGCCACTGGTGATGACATGAGTGAAGGTGATGATGATATCATGGGTAAGGATAAGATGGCCGATGATTCTGCTGCTGAGGTGGCCAAGAGGCCGGAGCCGACGAGTAGGGCAACAGGAGGGGGACGGCGCTGGAGTTTCGTGCCGACCACCACTCTGCTTTTGGTTCCTTTGGCCCAGCTTCCGCTCCTCCGAGACTGTGGAGTGAGCGGTGGAGTCGGGTGAGGAGATGGAGTTTTTTTACCGCCGTTGGATTTTATGGTACGGATGAGGAGGGCTCCGGTGGGCCCGCGAGCTTGATATTGACTCTCTACATCAGCGTGTGGTGACGTGGCTGTGGTGCAAAGGGTGGTCTGACCTCATCTGGGAGTCCGGATCGGGGTTCTTTGGAGGCCCCCTCTCATCCTCTGGTTGGGGAGCCATCTCCTCGCTCGCCTGTGGCTGGGCGATCACCTCTGGCGGATGCACAGGTTCGGCGGGAGGGCGTGGGGCCGGTGGCTTCTACGCCCCCGTCGGCCTCGGTGCCCGAGGGGGGCGCCATGTTCGAGATGGCGACGTGCACTCCGGACAGGCGGTCCGGGGTGGATGGGGGGAGGGGGCAGGTGGCCTTCTCCTCCCCAGTGCTGGACTCGGCGCGCTCACCTGGTGGCGACCGGGTGGATGTTCGGGGAGTGACAGGTGGTCGCTCGCCGGATAAATTCTCGCGGGAGGAGGTCATTATGTTTGGGGGATCCCGGACCAGCAGCCGAGGGTCGACGATGAGTTGTCGGCTTCAGAGCCATCCGGAGGTGGACGACATGCAGCAGCGCTGTGCCGCGAGGGCGGCCAAGCTTCGTGACGTCCAAGTCACTACTGGTATGTCTGTTAATACTTCCAATACTATTTTGCATTTCTCGCATGATCAAATTATGGATAAGGCACAACAGTTAGGAATTTCACTTGGTAGAGATGAGGGTGAAGTTACTAATTCTGTTAACGATTTGCTTGATCTAGAAGCCGAGAGGGCTTTAGAAGTAATTCGTAAATTAGCTGCGGTCAAACCTATGAATGACTCTGAGATTGATGCCTTGGGAGTTCGAGTACTTGACAATTTTTGTGATGATCTAGCACCGCCCCTCTAGGAGCAGGAGGAGGACGATGAGAATATCGGGACGCAAGTAGATAATCCATCGATTACGAGTACGATGGACCGGGAGGGCACGTCCAGCCCTAAGCGCAAGTGGAAGCGCAAAACTTACCCGATGTCAGCAGTCCGTAGGAGTGCTAGGATTCGTACGGCTAAAAAATTTCATGACGAAATATGAAAGGGATCTTTTGGAATAGCAGAGGTCTTAAGGACTTGGCTAAAAGGAGGTTCCTTGCGGAGGCATCTATTGAGCATTGTTTGGACTTTATTGCCCTGTCGGAAACGGGTAGAGCAAATTTCTCACCTCAATTTCTCAATACTTTGTCGGGAGGGATTGAGTTTGACTGGCATTGTCTACCGCCTAGAGGCAGGTCGGGGGGAATCTTACTGGGTGTTAGATGTGACTCTCTTGAAGTTCGAAGTGTGGTCATGGGGGATTTTGTTGTTAAGTTCAGGGTGCGGTCCAAACAGGATGGTTTTGACTGGGCTTTGGTGGCGGTGTACGGGGCAGCGCAGTCCGAGTTCAAACCAGATTTCCTGGCAGACCTTGTTAGAGTATGTGGGTCTGAGCAGCTTCCAATTTTGGTTGGGGGGGATTTCAACATAATTAGGAGACGCGATGAAAAGAATAATGACAACTTCGATGGGAGATGGTCATTTATGTTTAATACCATTATTGAAAGCTTAGATTTGAGAGAAATTGAGCTTTCGTGCAGGAAGTTCACGTGGCTAATGCGATGCCTAATCCAACGCACGAAAGTTGGATCGGGTTCTCGCTAGTGTTGCTTGGGAAATGAAGTTTCCGTGGTAATCGCTCAGCGCCACTCGCGGGATCTCTGATCACACGCCGTTGTTGCTTGATTCTGGCGGGGCTACATACTCGGGCAACAAAAATGTTTTCTCGTTCGAGATGGCGTGGTTTGAAAGAGAAGGCTTTTTGGATCTTATTGCCAGAGAATGGGCGAAAGAGGTAGGAGGTAGAAGTGCCATTGAGCGGTGGCAGAACAAGATTAGGAATCTCCGTAGCTTCCTTCGTGGGTGGGCTAAACATCTAGGTGGAATGTATAAGGTTGAGAAGGAACGGCTCCTTTCACTTATAACAACCTTAGATGTAAAAGCTGAAACTACATTTCTGGTACCCACTGAGCTTCATATTAAGCATGAGGCTGAGATGAGGCTGAAGGAATTGCTCCGGGAGGAAGAATTAAAGTGGCCATTACGGGCAAAGGTGAGAAAAGTTGTCCAGGGGGATGCGAACACACAGTTCTTCCACATGATCGCTAATGGCAAGCATAGGAAGAAGAGGATATTCCAGCTGGAGCAAGAGGAGGGTACAATAGTTGGCCAAGACAACCTGAAAACATACATTACTGAATATTACAAAAGGTTGTTTGGACCACCAGAGGAGAGTAGTGTGTCCCTGGATGAGTCTAGGGTCAGCGATATCCCTCAACTTTCTTCAGTGGAGAACGATGTGTTAACAGCCCCTTTCTCGGAAAAGGAAGTTTTCGAGGCTATTGCCAACATGAAATGTAATATACGCGCGGGGCGGATGGTTTCCGCTGAGTTTTACAAGAAGTGTTGGCATATTATCAAAGGGACCTGATGCCAATGTTCCATGATTTGTTCTCGACACTTGCAGCTGTTCCAACTGAATTTTGGCACGATAACGTTGTTGCCTAAGAAAACTGATGCCGTCAAAATTGAACAATTTCGGCCGATCTGCCTGCTCAATGTCAGCTTCAAAATTTTTACCAAGGTTGGTACGATAAGGCTGACTCAGATAGCGCACGCTGTTGTTCAACCTTCGCAAACGGCTTTCATGCCAGATAGGAACATCCTAGAGGGGGTTGTGGTCCTACATGAAACGCTTCATGAAATTCATACGAAAAAACTAGATGGGGTTATTTTCAAAGTGGATTTCGAGAAGGCTTATGATAAAGTCAAATGGCCGTTCCTCCAGCAAGCTTTAAGAATGAAGGGTTTTGATGAGCGCTGGAGGCATCAGGTGGAAACGTTCACGCAAAAAGGTAGCATTGGCATTAAGGTCAATGATGACATAGGCCACTATTTCCGAACACACAAGGGTCTCATGACAGGCGATCCTATGTCACCTATTTTGTTCAATATTGTGGTTGATATGTTAGCGATCCCGATTGGGAGGGCCAAAGAGGCTGGTCGTGGAGGGAGTGGTGCCTCATCCGGTTGATGGTGGTTTATCCATCCTGCAATACGCCCGACGATACAATCATTTTTATGGAACATGATTTGGCCAAGGCGAGGAACATGAAACTAGTATTATGCCTTTTTGAACAATTGTCTGGGCTGAAGATTAATTTCCATAAAAGTGAGTTGTTCTGTTTTGGTAGAGCCAAAGACGAACAGGAAGCATATACACAATTGTTCGGATGTGAGAGTGGGTCTCTTCCTTTCTCTTATCTCGGTATTCCAATACACCATCGTAAGTTAACGAATGCTGAGTGGAAGAGCATCGAGGATAGATTTGAGAAGAAACTAAGTTGTTGGAAAGGAAAACTCATGTCTTATGGAGGCGGTTGATTCTCATTAACTCGGTGCTCACGAGTTTACCTATGTTTCTGCTATCTTTCTTCGAAGTACCAGTTGGGGTGAGGAAGAGACTAGACTTTTATCGCTCTCGCTTCTTCTGGCAGAGTGATGAATCTAAGAGGAAGTATAGATTGGCCAAATGGGATATTATTTGCAGACCAAAGGACCAAGGAGGACTTGGCATTGAAAATCTTGAAGTCAAAAATAAGTGCCTCCTGAGTAAGTGGCTGTTTAAGTTGTCTTCTGAGACAGAGGCAACTTGGGCGCAGATTTTATGGAGTAAATATCTGTACTCAAAGACTTTATCCCAAGTCACTATGAGACCTACAGACTCGCTGTTCTGGAAAGGGCTAATGAGGGCTAAATCCGCTTTCTTTAACAGAACGAAATGTATTGTTGGTAATGGAGCTGATACGCGATTCTGGGAGGATACGTGGCTGGGTGACACGCCTCGCTTCAAGATCCAGCGCTGTATCGTATTGTTCAGCGAGGGATGCCCTTGTGGCCACAAGAATGCGCATTTATTCCCTTAACATCCAGTTTAGAAGAGTGCTTGCTGGACCGAGATGGGAAGCATGGCTTCACTTGGTCCGTAGGCTGATGGAGGTGCAGCTAAATCCTCACCCGACCAGTTGTTTTGAAGCTAACTAGAATCGGGCGTTCACGGTCAAGTCTATGTATCTTGATATCATTAATTCATCCGTGATACCTACGCCCAAGGTAGTCTGGAACGTTAAGGTGCCTTTGAAGATTAAAGTGTTTATGTGGTTTGTGCATAAACAGGTAATTCTTACAAAGGACAATCTAGTTAAGCGCAACTGGACAGGATCTACTAGGTGTAGCTTCTGTGATCGGGATGAGTCTATCAAACATTTATTTTTGATTGCCCGCTGGCACAAGGGTTGTGGCGCACCGTGCAAATTGCCTTTAATATTACTCCACCGAGATCGGTAAACACGCTTTTGGGGCGTGGTTGCTCGGACGGAGCCCAAACAGCCGACAAATTCGTAGGAGTATGTGCGTTATTATGGGCGATTTGGAACTGCAGGAATGACTTGGTTTTTAACAGGACATCAAATACTCATTTTTTGCAGGTGTTGTTCCGGGCTACGGCGCTGATCCATACTTGGTCCTTACTCACTCCGACGGAGGCCAGGGAGCGTTTGGTTACTGGATCTGTCCGGTGGGAGACGGTTGCGCGGGATATCTTCAACCGGTTTGGATGGCGATCATGTAATAGGATAGGCATCTAGTTTACCTACCTAATATTATGCCAGCCGGTTTGTGGCTTATCCCGTTTGTGTCTTTTAGTCGTTGCTCTGTGTGAGCTACGCGCTACCTTTTTTTTCATTTGTTTGTAAGACTTATGTTCTGAACCTCTTTATTTCTTTAATAAGAGAGGCCGTATGCATCGATCTGATGCAGAGGCCGGGGCAAACCCCCTTTTCAAAAAAAAAAAAAATTACTTTGGATATATGGATATTAATTAGCTAAGATCTGTTGCCTGTTGAGATAAAATTTTTGCACCCGCATGTAGTCAGGGTATGTGATTTACGTGTTGACCAGTTACATTGGTGCGGTGGTGCTAATCAGTTCAGCCTCTGAGTTGGATTGTGGACTATTTTCAGATATTGGTTCTAATGGCTGCATGCATGTTATAGAGCTAATAACTTTTGTTACTACACCACCATTGGTAAATTGTTTGAGTGTGGATTTTGTCTAACTGCTTGCCCGCGCAACGCATATCCTATCCATCCATCAAGCATGCATGCATGTCAAATCAGTACATCCATCAAGCATGCATGCAGGTCAAATCAATAGACCCTATGGTCGGGTACAAAGAATCTCACTAGCCTTTTCAGCCCCATGTACTAATTAGCTACTGCACCATATTGGTAGAGAAACTTGTATATAAATTGTGCAAAATTTAAATTCATTTATGTATTTGAGTTATCATAACCAGCTCTACGAAATAAGTCCAATATCGATATGTTTCTAACAAAGTTCCATAAACTTCTCATAAAAGTTCAAACAAGCTGTTCATAAAATTCTTCAGGTCCAAATACATTTTTCGAAAAGTTCTTTAGTATTTCTTACAAAGTGCAGACCAAATATTTAGAAAGTTCTTCAACTCCTGGTTCTACTTATTTAGAACTTTACAATAAAAATTATAAGTTATTCATTGTTTCCAGCAAAGTTCCTCACTAAAAACACTGATAAGCTACTATAAAATTGTATTTCAATTTCGGTTAACAAAAATGTGTTTAAAATTTATGCAAGACTGATCTTGTTCTAAAGATCTTAACGCCGGAAGATCAAATATATAAAAAAAATTCAAAAACAAAAATCTTATTTTTAAGATATGAACCATCTAAACTGTCAAAAGAAAACTAAAAGTAATGAGTTTTGAGGAGAGAGGAAAGATGATGTATGCATGCATGTGTTCATGTAGGCATGCATGTGTCAGTGAGCAGAAAAAAGGACAGGAAGAGGGGCCATGCGCATGCAAAGGGTGTGGATCCATATGGAGCAGCAAGCGGCAGAGATACAAGTTACGCGCACAACCGGTTAGACAAAGCCTTATTCGCTCTAAATTTCTTGTGTTGAAGTTTCGTAATGTGCCCCTTTGTTTTTGTGAATGTGTTGTGTGAGGTCTTTCTTGGCATCACCATTATGATCCTTATTTCCTGTGCATGCATAAGAAATTGCTGTTACAGTACATATATTTAGGTGCGAATAAATTCTGTGCTTTGATTTCAGCCACCCTTTCTGAAAATGTTGTGCATTTTACCCTCATCTATGAGTTGTTCAGGCCTTCTACCTTGTTATATACTTATATGCTATTTGTTGTGTTTTTCATTGCTAATAACTGATCTGCATATACTCTGTTTATTCATGGCTAACTACTACTCCCTCCGTCCCAAAATAAGTGTCTTCGATTCTAAATCATAGGCACTTATTTTCGGACGAAGGGAGTATATATGTATAATCTTTTATGTAACTATTGACATCCTCACCTCGGCTGTGATATAATCTCAGCTCTCAGCCGCTAGATTGTGTATGTAGTTGCCTCTCTCTTATGACACTCACCATATGCTTTATTTTTGTTAATCTTTCTCATTTTGTGTTGTTCTGTAATAAAACAGAGTGTTTACTCATAAACTGCCCGGAACAACAAGCCTTTCAACAAGAATGTTGCTTCAAGATGGAAAGATCTTTTCCTACAAGTTTTTTGTTGTTACCAAAAAGGCTACTTTCTGGGCTGTCGAGGTGAGCTGTATGATCTAAGCACTGGCAGAGGAGAGACCTTTATTTTGAATGTGACATGTCCTAGCTAATGAAGTGACTTCTTTATTAACTTCTATGGAATCTGACTTTTCCGAAATTGTGCTTGCTCTGAATCCTCAAGTTTCATGGTTATCAGGAGAACAATGTGTTTTACCCAATATGTAGTTTCAAGGTCTTTTGGTTTATCCATACAACTGTACAATGATTCCACTTGGGGGAATTTGTCACTAGACGAGAGGACTAAACCATACTGGGATCCTTGTGTTGCAACCCCCTCTCATCCATGCCGAAAACTGAAAATTTGGGCAAAGGGGATTCGTATGGGGACAAACTGCTTAATGAGCTCATCTATTATCCTGGTAACCCTCATTAGTGGGAGCTCTAATGCTGAGAACCAGCAGTCTTTTCTGAACCTGAATTCCAGCTGTTCTTGTCACTCTCATTATTCTCATGCAACCAGTCAGCTGAGATTCCTTAGCTATGGAGTTGATGTTTGAGCCATATCCTTTTCACCACCATGAGCACTAGTACACATTCTGGAGAATTGTTTTCCTCTTACCCTTGGGCAAGGGAAGGGTTTTCAAGGGCCGGGTGGTATTGTCATGAAGCGAGATTTCTGAATTTTTCATTTTTGAGTTGATTTCTGAATTTTCTGAAGCTGCAAGTTTTGTTTGTTTGAAGAACAGGCCAGGATTTCTGGGCACATGGTTCGCGTCATGAAGATCGTGCGGTCCAGTATGAATCCAATACAGCAAAACCCTAAGACGCGGCATTTGTTCTCACCCCCAGTTTGTCATCCAATAGACCAATACTCTATCCGATTTCCCACCCCATACTCTGTTTGTCCCAGTTTATTTATCCTTTGGTTTTTGTTCTGTGTCAATCCTAATTCTCTACGGCATGGCCTAGACCCAAAGGTTTTCATGTCCCCTAATCTGCAACCATGTCAGGCAGATGATTTGATTTCTATGACCTCCTTGCCATGCATACCTGGTACGATGCTTGACCATCGATCACAAAAGCATGCTACCGCCACCACCCAGTTTTGTGGCTTGCAAGTTGGTTTGTGCTCATGTTCACTTTTGTTACTATTATGTGTTTCTAACTACCTTCACGCTTATACTGCATATGCAAGGCAATGGACTAGACGGATTGGTGCGACAGCGACATCGATGACTCGAGGCTCACTGGAACAAATGGTACAAAACTGTCACTGCCTTGATTCTTGCTAAACCTCACCTGTCTTATTGTTTGTTCCACTTTGCCCACCCAGATAGTACAGGTTCCCTTGAGTTCTGCTGCATGAAGCAGTCGGCTGCTGAACAGAAATGCTTCTCCGGCAACTGCCGGTTCATCAACAAGTTCCTTGGATGGTAACAGTTATCAGTTTGGGAGAAATACCACTACCCAGTTTGTTTATGCGTCTGTGCCTAGGCCATTTATACGAGTGAAGTTGATGGCCAGACTATTGGCTCGTCTGTCTCTTGCATTTGACGTCATATTGTTTCTCATGGGAGTATCACTCTGATCTTTTTTTCACGCAAAAAAAAAAAAACACATTTGAAGATTCACGGTGTTGCATTTGTCATTGCGCTAGGGAAATACACTTCGGAACCTGGTTGTATATACACCTTATAAGGATATTTTTTTAATAATTAAACAAAAAGTCAAAATAGTTTAGAAGTTTTTTTAGAATAAACTTGACTTTCTTTCGCACTAGAATATAAATTTCCATGAAAAAAAACCAACGTTGACTTCAGGGCAAAAAAGACAATTTTATTTGCTATTATAGCTCACTATTCACAATATGTTGGCCAAAATTTATCTTTTTAAAAGAAGTCACAGGGGGATTATCTTTTTGTGGAACTTTTCTCACGAGTACAATGGAAGGTCAAGTTTATTTCAATATATTTCCGGAATTATCTGACTTTTTTGTTGAATTACTAATTTGTTTGGCACTAATTTTTTTAAAAATATACCAAACGTCCGCCTCCCATTGCGCTATCTCTATTTTCTCGGGAAACTGCTATCTTTACCCAGGAACTCATGCCAATTGTAGTTAGATCCTCTGCAAGATCTTGCATCGTCGTTGTCAGATCACACGCCATGTGGGACCTGGCCCCACATGTCATCGACTCTACAGCACCATACGGTACTGCAGAGGATCTCAACCCCAATTGCAGTGCAAAGGTGACGGAACTGTGAATGGCTCCCCGCAAAAAAAAATTGTGAATGGCTATCTGCCTAGCTGTTGGCGTTAGAAATATATTAGCTCTCGTAGTACTGACTCGGGGCAGGGCGCGGCGGGAGGACCATGGTCTCGTAGTGTCCCAGGCTCCTTTCCAGCAGTCTGCTCGTCGACCATTTTAGCTACTTTTCAGTCAGCATACTTTTCATGTTATCGTCAGTCGATTTTCTGTCTGTTGGATGCGCTTTAAGACCTGTGCTGTTTTCATTTTTTTTCTGTTTAGTTCTATTGTTGGGTTGGGCTGTATGGAACCGATTGACCCCTATTTTGGGTCAGTCGAATTGCTTCTTGGGCTCATTTTTGTTCTTCTGGGTTGCGTTTTTCTTTTTCCTTTTTTCTTTTTTTCTTGGTTATTTTTTTTTTCTGGATTTTTGGCTGAGTGTAATTATATACATACAAGTACCATATAATATGTGCCAAAATTTCATGATTATATGATTACTTTTGCATATTACGATAAAGTGCAATTTCGATGCAAAATTGTGCGCAGATTTTTTTTAAAAATATCTCTCTTCTTAAAGGAAATATCAACGCCACCATTTCATTCATTTTCAGAAAAAAAAATCATAATTTTGATATTGTTTATCTTTACTTCATTACCTTAAGGTTAATACCAATGCCACTATTCATTTGTTCTAGATTTTGTTTTTGCAAAAGTTCCACTTTTATATGCTTATGCTTGCATAAACATCACAATTTTTATGTATATTTTGTGCAAATTTTGTCAGTGTTTGTTTTAGAATGTTTTCCCATTTTTTTGTTCTTAAATGGTAATACCAATGCCACATATTCATTCTTTCTTTTGTGGGTATTCTTGGTTTATTTTTTATTCTTGTTTTCTGTTCTATGTATTTTCCCTTCCTTTTTTCTTTTCTTTTATTGGTTATTTTTTGTTTTTTGTGGGTTTTAGCTTTTTTTGTTGAGTTTTCATTTTTCTTTATGCGTTTTTTTGGATGTTGAGTGTGTGTAAATATATGCACACGAGTACTGCATGTATACATTATATTAGAGTATGGAAATTTCACTACTATATGTTTCTTCTTACATATCATAAAAATTTCAATTTTTGTACTAATCTTGACTTAATCTTTAGTTCAAGTTTTTATTTCACTTTCTCTCTTATTTTAAGGGTAATACCAATGACACTAATTCATTCCTTCTTTGAAACCTATTTTTTGATGTAAATTTTACTAGTATATGTTAGTTCTTGCATAGCTATAAAAAGTGCAATTTATGTGCAAATTTTATCATGATTTATTTTTTCATTCCTTTCTTCTTAAAGGGTGGTACCAATGCCACTACTTCATTCTTTTTTAGAACATGTTATATTTTTGTGTGTTTAAATAAGTATACACACAAGTACTGTACAACATGTGTGTAAATTATACTATATGTTCATTGTTTACATGTTAGTAAAAGTGCAATTTCAGTGAAAACTTGTGTGCAAATTTGTTTCCTTTTCTTTTTTCTTAAAGGGGTTCATTATTGCCTAGAAAACTTTATTATTTTGATTTTGATTTAGTTTTTTTTTCATTTTCATTCTTCTTAAAGGGTTTCATTCTTCAATAGAAAACTTCATTATTTTGATTTTGTTTTTGTTTTATTTTATTTCATTTTCTTTCTTTAGAGGTAATACCGATATCATACCACTATTATATGCTTATTTTTATGTGTTATAGAAAAACACAATTTGTGTGCAAATTTTTTTCATTTATTTTATTCTTTTTCTTTCTTCTTTAAGGGCAATACCAATGACACAAAT
Source organism: Aegilops speltoides (assembly GCA_021437245.1). Classification (NCBI taxonomy): domain Eukaryota; kingdom Viridiplantae; phylum Streptophyta; class Magnoliopsida; order Poales; family Poaceae; genus Aegilops; species Aegilops speltoides. The sequence continues at coordinate 486,977,366 of CM038146.1, forward strand.
TTTTATTTGCCTTTTTGTTTACATACATATGTGTACATACATATATACGTCGATGGGGAGTATATATATGGAGTTGTCTTCCATCTATGCATGCATCTGTAAACACCAATTAACTTGCTTAGGCATTGACGCGACAACATGCAGGAGAATGGCCGTTGCATGCATCAGTTCTTACGGCTGCGGCGTTACTCACCAAATGATCACGGCCCAAAAAATCATAAACATGCAAAAAGTGACTGACTCGAGTATTATGGTCAATCGATTGACGTCCAGTTGCTCCCCTTGTCGACACCAGCCGCCGGGCACCGCGTCCGCACGTCCACACCATCGTTTTGGTTGACGGCGGAGGCTCATGCCATGGACTCCAGGTCGCGACCCTATCCAGTTGTCTTTCCGTTCCTTGGCAAGTTGGGTCCGAGATCCAGTATTTGGGGTCGCTGAATCGGAGCTGCGAACCTACGTTTCCGGGGTCGCGTTCCCGTCACTTAATCGTGTCGTTCCCTGTTGTCAGGACCACGGATGAGTTTGGGCGATCACTGAGCCGGGGGTGTAGCAAATCCGACAAAAACAGGGAAGAACTGATAATAGGTACTACCTCCGTCTCGGTGAATAAGTCATTCGCGTAGTTCTAGGTTGACAATTTAACTATCTAAATATGTATTATATGTGATAAAAAATATACATTTAGAAACTACATCCTTGTAGAAATCTAGTGATATACTTTTCATGACATATAACACATATTTAATTCCTCAAATCGATGACCTAGAACTACGCGAATGACTTATTCACCTGGACGGAGGTAGTAGCTAAATTCACATGAAGAAAACGAGCAAACTAAAGAAAGGGAAATGATCCAAATCAGCCGGCTGATCCGGCGCCGCTGCATCGGTCACGCGCCGGGCCGTCCGATTCGTATTGATCGGACCAACCATGTGAACGGCGCACAGGAGGCAAGAAACTTCCCGAAACGCTAATCGTCTTGCTCGACGTTATCCACTCGTTCGAGCCGTCTTCGTCGACTCTTTTTTTCCCCATTCTCTTGCTCCTCCTGCAGCATATAGGGCGGCACTCTCTCCTTTCCTCCTTCGTGCTTCCATGGACAACCGGCACCGCAAAGACGCTGCTGCCCGGAGGTGCCACTAGCAGCGAGTAGCAAGCACCTGATGCAACAAAGGTCTTGTTGCAGGATCCATAGAGTGTGTACGAATAAACTGACTATGCCCCTGTCACCTAGGGAAGCTCATCGGTCAGATCCATGGAGTGCCTACTTGAAGGTGCCGGCGGATGCTATAGGCGTGTGTCGCTCACCGCCGATTTTGTGGACGAAATCCACGATTTGATGCTACAATTTTGTTAGCCGGAATTTTTGCAACGAAAGTCTTGTTGCAGAATACAAAGAAGAGGTGGAAGATGTTGTAATTTTTGCAAAGGGTCATGTTGCAGGAATACATAGAAGACGGTTTTTTTTTGCAACAAAGGTCTTGTAGCATGAATACAGAGAAAGATGATTTTTGTCTTGTTGCAGACATGTAGAGAAGAGGCATGAGATGTTGCAATTTTTGCAACAAAAGTCTTGTTGCAGGAATACAAAGAAAAGGCCAAAGATACTTTTTGCAACAAAGATTGTGTTGCAATGGAGGTTTGTAATAAGGATGTTGTTGCACGGAAATTAAAGACGTTACAATCGGACGACTCATGACATTTAATCGGACGGCTCGTGACCTGGACGATCTTTTAAAAAGATCAGCCGGCGGACGCGTAGCGCGCCCGACTAAGAAAAGATGAAGTGGCGACGCTGGGGAAAGGAAATGAAGAACTAGGGTTTCATCTGCCGTGCCACCCATCCACCCACTCTCCAGCTATATTGATTTTCGTGCAAGTCAACCATTTGAATGTTTGACCAAGATTATAGAATAAAATAATAGCATCTGCAATACCTAATAGATAAAATATGAAACTATTTTTCATGATGGATCAAAATGATTTAAATTTCGTATTGTGGGCATTCATATATTTTTCTAAAAACTTGGCCAAACATACACTTGCTTGAATTTCAAAGAAATAAATACATCTTATATAAAGGAACAGAGGGAGTATATAGTAAGTTAGGAGCCACGACAAGTGCATTATTACAACAGGTAGTCGGTGACTGTTTAGCGGTAAATAAGAACTATTACAACAGGAGCCCTCCGATCTCTCTGAAGCGTCATCTTGCCATATGGACCGTTGCTTCTCTAAATGTCTGGCTTCTTGCTGAATGCAGCGACAATTGGATTCTGAAATTGCCCGCCGCTTGAATCAAGACTTCAAGGCTTGAATTTTGGAAACATCGCTTCGATGAACTTTGTGTCTTCCTGGGTTGGGTCCTCCTTGTCCATGTTTTCCTAGTGGAGAAGCCGTTGTACCATTAGAATTTTCCAGTCCCCTATCGATCTTGGTACCTGTCTTCTCTGTAACACAACAGAGGAGTAAGTTTTGACTCTACCATCCGAGGTGAGGAGTGGTTGTTTGGCATTTGGCAATGCTCATGGACCAAGGTGTTTCTTCAGTTGATTTACATGAAAAAACATCATGAAGTTGTGTATCTGTAGGCAATTGTAGTTTATAAGGTACTCTCCCAACTCTGTTGATGATCTTGAATGGACCATAGTATTTAGATGTCAACTTAAGAGCATTGCGCAAACCCGAGGCAGTTTCTTTGTAAGGTTGCATCTTTAGATAGACCATGTCTCCTTCTTGAAATGTCCTTTCAGTCCTTTCTTCATCTTTTCTTGAGCTCAAGTGAGATTGTGCTACAGTATCTTGAGTATGTTGGCCTACTCCTGGATAGTTACTTGAGCCTCTTTCGATATATCAGAAGGGACATATATTTCCCCTATTTGAGGGGGAACATAACCATATAATGCTTAAAATGGGAACTGCTTGATGGAAGTGTAGTAGGAGGAGCTATACCACCATTCAGCTCATTTCTGTGGTTCTTGAAATGCCATACTCCTTAGGTATTGTTCCAAGCACTGATTTTCCCTCTCTATTTGCCCATCTGATTTAGGGTGGTAAGCAGAACTGAAATCTAGTTTGACTTTTAGTGCGGTGAATATTTCTTGACAAAGTTTGCTTGTAAGTATTATGTCTCTATTAGTTACGAAGACCTTAGGAGCTCCATGCAATATGTAAATGTGGTCCATAAACACTTGTGCAACTGAATTGATAGAACAGGGGTAAGCTAGCAAGATGAAGTGAGTATACTTGATTAGCCTGTCCACAACCACAAGAATAACATCTTTTTCTTTTGATTTAGGGAGGCCTTCAATAAAGTCTATTCTAATTTCCGACCATTTCATACTGGGAAGGGACAAGGGGTCTAATAACCAAGGGTAAGGAACATGTTCAGTTTTAGAAATCTGACACACAGAGTATTCACTCACTTTGTTGGCCACATATTGTTTCATGTGGGGCCAAAAGAAGACTTGCTTCAATCTGTGTACTGTTACTCTTTGACCAGAATGACCTCCAAATGCTGATGAGTGAAAGGTGTCAAATATTTTGTCCTTTAATCTTGTTCCAGTTCCCACACTGATTCTATCTTTGGATTTGAGAATACCACTAGATAGTGTATACTTTGGATTACTGTTTGGGTCTATTGCCGGTTCTTATAATAGTCGAGTGCATTTACTATCCTCTTTGTAGGTTTCAACAATGTTAGACATCCAAATAGGTATAGCAACAATCATAGCTTGGCAACTATCTTGTTTTGTAGGGTGATCTTTTCTAGATAGGGCACCATCCACTTTATTTTCTCTTCCCTTCTTATATTTAATGACATAATCATGCTCTAGCAACTTGAGCATGAGTTTGTGTTGTACTCCTTCCAATAGTCATGCTCTAGCAACTATTGGACAAATATTTCAAACTCCTTTGATCATATTTGATAATTAACTTATGGCCTATGAGATAATGTCTCCATTTCTTGAGGTCCAATAGGGTAGCCATTACTTCCTTTTCATAGATAGATTGGGCTGCCGACTTAACTCCCAGAGTTTTACTTAAAATAAGTTAATGGTTTCCCTTGTTACATGAGCACAACTCCCAACCCATAGCCAGATGCATCTGTCTCAATTGCGAATGGAGGGTTGAAATTGGGAAGTGCTAAGACAGGAGGGGGTGGGTTAGTCATCACTTCTTTCAGATTTCTGAAAGCAATATCTTGTTGTGTGCCTTACAGAAATGAGTTTTCTTCAAAACATGATGTAATGGCCTACATATCTCAGCATAATTCTGGATGAACCTCCTATAATATCCAGTCAAGCCCTAGAAGCCCCTCAGTTGAGTTAACTTTGTGGGGTTTTTCCAGTTGAGAACATCTTGGATTTTGGATGGTGTGGTTTCGACTCCATTTCTAGAGATTACACGCCCCAAATATTCCACCTGGTTGGTTCCAAAAGAACACGTGGACATTTTCGCTTTGACATTGTGTGCTCTCAAGATTTCAAGGACAATTTTTAGTTGTCTTTGATGCTCTTCCATATCTTCACTAAAAATCATAATATCATCAAAGAACACAAGGACAAACTTTCTCATGTATTTCTCAAAGATTTATTTCATTAGTTCTTGGAAGTAGCTGGAGCATTAGTAAGCCCAAAAGGCATAACTAGATATTCATAGTGGCCCATGTGTGTTCTGAATGCAGTCTTCATGATGTCTTCTTTGCTCATTCTAATCTGGTGATAGCCAGATTTTAGATCAATCTTAGTAAACACATAATCTCCTTGTAATTCATCCAATAGGACCTCAATGACAGGTAGGGCACCACGTTCGCACGTCCACACCAGCCGATACGCATCGTTTTGGTCGACGATGAAAGGCTCGTGCCATGGATTCCAGGTCTCGACTCTATCCAGTTGGCCTTAGGTTGCCAAATTGGCAGACTAATCTCATAACATCCTTTTTGATGGTGTTCCAACACCTCTTGAAGAACAATCCAGTGAAGCCATCCGGACTGGGTGATTTGTCGTTGGGCATTTGATTTATGGCATTGCACACTTCCTCCATGGTGAAGGGATCATAAATGGAAGCAAGGTCGCAAATGTTGAAGTGGATCTCATCCCAATTGAAATATTTCTTTCTAGCTTTAGCTTTTCCCGTAATGCCGAAGAAGTGTTCATGGATAATATCTTCCGTTTTCTCATGCTCCGTGACCCAACCATTGTTGTGCTTCTACCGATGAATGTGGTTTTTACGCCTCTTAGCATTAATCTCGCTATGGAAATACTTGGTGTTCACATCCCCCTCCTTCAAGTTTGCGATGGGCATATTCCTTTTTTCGCCCTCACGAGCACACCACCAAGCCAACCACCCATTTTTAAGCCTCACCCGGAGGTCTTGCTCGGTGTGTCTAAGGTCCCATGATTCTTGGGCAACGTCAAGCTCGAGAATGACCATAAGAAGCTTGGATTTGGAGAAGAGGCTTCTTCTCCATTCTGAGAGCCGATTGCCGATCTTCTTGAGCTTATGTAATAACAACTAGTATGGTTCAGTTTGCTTGGTGGGTTTATTCCATTCGTTATGCACAATGTCACGGAAGCCCGACATGGAAGGCCAGAAGTCTTGAACTTGAAACACTGTGACCTCCTGGAGCCACTATCATCAGCGAGTAGTAGCGGGCAATGGTAGGAGAGGGGCGATGACAAGGCATGGAGCACACGAGTGTTGAAGTATATGTCCCAAAATGAGTCAAGATTGCACAAGGTGGGGTTGATCCTCTCATTGCTCCAAGTGAATCTGCGGTTTTGGAGATGGATCTCTTTTAGCTCGCAAGTTTGAAGGGCATTGTGGAATGGGTTGATGCGACTTCTATTAATGTTGCGCTTGTTTTTGTCTCAGGCGCGGTAGATTTGGTTGAAATCACCTAGGGCAAGCCACTTGATCTCATTGGGATTTTTTTAGTGACCAACTCCGAGAAGAAATCATCTTTCCTCGGAGAGGTGGAGGGCCCATATACGGTTGTGATTTTGAAACGTCTAGTAGATTCGCGTAAGGTCATGGTCACGGAGAGGTAGAATTCGAGAGCCACAATGTCAGAGATGTCGAAAACCTCTTCATCCCACAACATCAGGATGCCACTGCGGGTGCCCATGGCTAGATGTTGCACGTGATTGCGTAGGCGAAAGCCACGCGGAAAGGTGGCCATGAACTGATCAATGGGGTCCATCTTTGTTTCTTGGAGGGACAAGATCGTCCTGTGGTTCGGGCAATTTAAACCCCTCACGTTCCAGCACAAGATATTAATTCGTTGTTCTAACACTAAAACATGATTAGATCCTTGGGTACAATCGGCAAAAAGAAGCAGATTGAGCATACAACAACATATCTTTACCTAATAATAAAGCAAATTGGGTTTCTGGTCGTCCGTCATTAGAATTACCCCCGAAGTTGGCATAAATTACTCACTATGCCACACGTAAGTTGAAAAAACGGTTTGCTTTTATTTCAAAATCGCGCTCGGGTTCACGTTATTAGACGTCGCTACGTTCATATAACAGGATCGTCCGAGCGGTGCAGTGGCTTTGATCGCTGCCCCGCGCCCTGGAGACCAGGGTTCGACCCCCAGGACTATCGCTTTTCTCTTTTTTTTTCCTCTTTTGTTTTTCCCTTTTCAATTTCTCTTTTTTGTTTTAGTTTTTCCTTTTTAAAATTAATTTTTGATTTATAAAAGAACCAAATTTTAAAAAGCTGTTAGTTAATTTTTTTTAGAAATCATAAATTGTTTGTGAATTCAAAAAACATTTGAAAAATCATAAAATGATCACAGGACTATCGCTTTTCTCTTTTTTTCCTATTTTGTTTTTCCCTTTTTAATTTCTCTTTTTTGTTTTAGTTTTTCCTTTTTAAAATTAATTTTTGATTTATAAAAGAACCAAATTTTAAAAAGTTGTGAGTTAATTTTTTTAGATATCATAAATTGTTTGTGAATTCAAAAAACATTTGAAAAATCATAAAATGATCACGATTTCAAAAAATTGTTCATGTTTTACAAAAAAGATCACGATGTCAAATAAATGTCATGAAATGATAAATGTTCATGCTTTCTAAAATAATATTATTCAAAACATATTCGTGACTTTAAAAAAAATGTCCATCAAATTTAGAATATGTTCAAAAAATTGAAATAGATCCATAAATAATGAACATAACGAACCGTCGCTTACGTACAAGTTTTAATAGGACATCTGTAGAGGTCGTTTTATGATTTTATTTAGTCCCTTGCGTCGGGTAAAAAAAGGTTTTCGTATCTTGTACAACGTTGAGCCCCCCCCCCAATTGACACAACTTTCTGTGGGTTACTTTTTGTAAGCTATATAAAACTACAACTATGTTTATTCTGGCATGATAATACTAATTATGAGAAACACCATTACGCTAGGTCAGGGTGAGACACATCATTCATCGGTCTAGCTTAGACAGTATCCATCAATGTAGTTTGCTCAGTGATTTTTTTTCGTTGTGGCGCCTTAGGAGATCAAGTCGTGATAAGACCATCACATTTTTTAAATGACTTTTAAAAATACCTTATCTCATAATGATATCACTTGGATATAGTTTGTGAAAATGACATTTTAAAAGTCCTTATCTCATCCGGACATTTGATTCAGACTTTTTTATTCTATCACACTTGTATAATCTAATAGTTTTACCCTCCAAAAAATCTAATAGTTTTTCTCCCGTTGCAACGCACGGGCAAATTTGCTAGTCCTTCCTAAGGAACACTCGACTTGTGGCACGATAAAGTATCGCCTTCCAGTATTTTTGTCTTTCTTTCTTATCTCCCAAGGAGTCTTAGGAAAGCCTTTCTATCCGGCCACGATCTCCACCGGCGAGCCCGTGGATTGGTCTCCCCTCCGCCTGCCGCTCTGGTAGCCGGTGGCACACTACTAGGAAAAGGCCTACTAATGGCGCACTGGTTTTGCCTACTAATGGCGCACTACCGGTGCGCCATTAGTATCACGCAACTAGAAATTTTTACTAATGGCGCACCACTGATGCGCCATTAGTATCTGGTATGCTAATGACGCACCAGAAAGTGCGCCATTAGTATGTAACACCATGCGCCATTAGTATGCCTCCCGGGGGGCCATATGTAACCATCTGCTTTGTCATACTAATGGCGCACTCTGTCTTGATGCGCCATTAGTATCCTTTGGCATACTAATGGCGCACCTTGTGGTGATGCGCCATTAGTATGAATATTTGGTTTTGCTTTTTTTTTTTACTTTTATGGTTTTTGCATAGGTTACAAAATATATTATTGGACAGCAACACACAGCAACAGCAGATTCATCGAATACAATAGAAGATTAGTCTCCGAATACAATTCATCATATTAGTCTCCGAATTCAAAAGACCGAACAAAGATAAAACATTACAAGTCTCAAGACCGCGAGTATCGAGTTTGTCTTCACATTACAAGTCGGTATCGATCATCTAAACTACCATCACATAGAAGAGAGCTGCGGTCATCACGATGAGCATCATCGCGATCAAACTGGTCTTCATCCGGTTCCTCCAACGCTCCCTCCTCTCTCCCGCTAGATAGCGGGCGTATCTAGATTTGGCCTCCGCCCTAGTGGTGTACCCTTTGTAACTGTTACCGTTGAAACGGTGAACCTGTCTCCGACACTCCTCCCAGTCGTCGTAGACTCCGTGAACCTTACCCTTGTACACGACATACGATGGAATCTCTATGCACAAGCCAAACAACAGACAATACATAAGCAATATGTAAGTATGCAACAAAAGGATCGGAAGAGAAAAGCAAGACATTAATAGCATGATTCATGGTCCTACTAATAAATAGCATCGATTACATCTAAGTTGAACAACTATCCAAACCAAAGAGACATACGAATTCATTAAAGTTTAATTACAACATGAGCCAATCAATGTTTCAGAACTACACATCACTACTTTCGACTCGACTCATCGGACAGGAGCGTGGGTGAAGCCGCCGTCTGTCGTGATGGTCATGAAATCGCGGGCGTTGTCGCCCTGCATTTGTAGCATTTCATCTATCTCACTGTTGGACGGTTGATATCTGAGGAAGAACTGCCCCGAGGTATGAAGGACATCTTGATGGATGATGTCCGCAAACTCCAACTGGATGCGAAAGAATTCTTGTCTGAGGTCCGCGTCCTAGATTGCCGACAAGCTCGCGGCCCAATCTTTGAGATTATCTGCAGCGTAAGGTGATGATGGTCCTTACGACGCCTCGCATGTGATGGAGGGCATAGTAGGCATCCTTCGATCGCAAAGCGGCTGCTTGACGCAGCAGAACTTCAGACAGTGAGAACATGTGCTTGCCGTGCCTTACAAACTGCCCGGTGAAGGTGCTCTAGATTTGGCGAGCTGGGAGAACATCATCAAGAACTTTCTTGACATTTGTGTAGTCTATCTTGGAGTTACGGTTCAGGTCTAAATACGTGGCCATGGAATATTTCGGGCTTAAGAGGATGAGTGTGCAATGTGTGTCACTGCACAAAACACGGAATGTTAGAAAAAAAGAATGATCGAAATCTAAGAAATCATATGTTACGGGGCGGTTAAGGGATGACTTACTCGGGAAAGTAAGGCTCAAGGAAGTTATCCTTATCTGCGTTTGCCAGAATGACGCCTTCGAGGTGTGAACTCGCAACTTGGCGGTCCCCAGCGTTGCTCAAGTGCTTGGCACGCATGTAGAAGGGTTCGACTATCACGATGTCCGGGGTCTTGTCTCTAATGATCCGCATCTCCATACTCAGCGAAAACAGCCGAACGAAGGTGTAGTGCAGCGGATGAAGGTTAAACATAGCAAAGATGTCATCAAACCGCAGGACGATCGCACTCGATGTCGCCATCCATAAAGCCCTTGTCCTCGGCACCTTGGCCACGAAAACCGGTATGCCACATCCTTCTCTCGAGACGCCGCTTCTCCAAAGAAAGAACACCGCCGCAGCAGACTCCGATAGCACCGGTTGCAGCATTGAGCATATCCGGCGGTAGCATCGCCTCTACCCGCCACATGCACCTCCTCAAGATATCCTTAGGTGAAGGTGGCCCGCCCCGAGCACGGATCGAACTTCGGTGCCGCTTGGCTCGCACCGCGCGCCTTGTTAGTCTTTTCGCTTCCGCCCTTCTTCTTGATCTCCTATAATGGGACCGAGTTCTGCTCACAGACCGCCTTCTTGAGCGTGTTGGGGCTGATAATATTTCGCACCTCAGCTATCTGAGGCTCGGTGAAGGCGGGAGCTGGAGGCGTGTCTTGAGAACTGAACGCCAGACGACGCCTGTTGCAATTGGATTTCTCCGCCGTACCAGCTAGATCGCGGTCGTGTTGGTTGGGTTCTTGAGAAAGAGGCCCGCAGAACTCATCAGAGTACCCATGTTCGGCAAAGTACTTATCAACTTTGGTAAGTGTACCGTCGTCATTGTCATCGCCGTCCGGATCCTGTGCCATACGTCTGTCCGGATCCTGTGCCATAGGGATGTCCGGTAGGTCCGCTAGCGTTGCGGCGTTCTTGCCATGGCTTGGCGCCGGCACGACTGGCGGTCTTGTCTGTGGGGTGGTGTCCCCCGCCCCCAAACGAATCTGGCTCTTCGGCCAAAGCAGGGGCTAGTTTACGCAGGCGCTGAGGGTCATCTCATCTTCTTCGTCGGCCCCAGAGGGTCGAATCGGAGGTAACAGCTCGTCGCAGCCTGGCAGCACCCGAACCACTTCAACCCTATACACTGTGGGTGGCATTGGATTACCGTGGAACATGGGGTTGTCCGGTTGAACGATTCTGCCCTTGGAGACATCGACCAACTCGCCGCCCACGAAGCGCGTAAGAGTGCAAGGAACGCCGGCGGCGCCGCAAAACATGTAGGGCGTCAGGGATGGCCAGTCAAAGGCAAGGAGATGAAGTCATCGGCCGAGAGGCTTAGTTACCGTGATGCCGTCGAGCTCGGCTAATGTCGAGGCACCGCCAACAGCGGGCGTGCAATTGACGGAGGGGCCGCTTGCTGGTGAGGTGCCGGCCGGCAAACACCCGGGTGCATTAAGCTCCAATGCCCGTGCCGGTGCCGGAGACACGAATACCGCCTCCGCCGGAGACACCAATGGCGCCGCCGGAGACACAAATGTGCGCCAGTCGAAGTTCGGCCGTGAAAGCCGGAACCGGGAGGCCCTGTTGGCCGCCTGCAATCCACATCGTCAGCCCATGAATCAACGTAGGCACCATGGCGTTGAGTGTCGTTCCAAGTTGTTGTTGCACTTGCTCTTGGACAAGCTCCAGAATCCGCGCCACTTGTGCCTTGAGTGCTTCAACCTCGCGTGACTGGCTTTCCGAGCTGGTCTTTTTCTCCTTTCGCCCACCGGCGGTATAGTATGATGACCATTTTGTGGACAAGCCTTTGCCGGCCACACGACCAGCTGACGTCGGCTTATCGAGCTTATCCCTGTTTTTCATTACGTTCAGCGCCCTATTCAAAGGGGTGTCGAAAGGGGAGCTGTGAGACGACCCCGCGCTACTGCTTTCTTTGTCCTGTGGAAGGAACGTGAACCATTTAGAAATATTGGGGATTAATTAGAGTGCAACCATATGGAGCTAATTACGCGGGGGTGTATTCCTTACCAGAACAAGCTCAAGCTCCTTGGTCTTCAGATCCGTGGTAAGCTCCTTTGTTACCGGGTCCTCCTTGTACCGGGCCCTGAGAAATTTCCTGGTCTGCTTGTCACTGTATTTCTCGAAGCGGGGCGGTAGGCCTTGCTCGGCACGCTCCGCGTCCTCCTTGTCCCATACAGTCCGCCACTCTGTAAACGCCGGGACCGATTTGGTGGACCCCTAAGTTCAATCGCCGATTTCTTTCCCCATCGACTTGATTCGGAGGTTGCGGGGCTCTTGCACTTGATCTTGAACTCCTTGTAGTGATCTTCGCTCATCAAAGGATATTTCGCCTTGATCTTGTCATAACTATCACCTTTATCAATCATTTCCTTCAACGTGCTTCTCCAAGTAGACAGGGCCGTGCTAATCTTCGTGAGGGCGGCACTGTTCACTTTATTCCCTGCGAGGCGTGTGTTTGCAAACTCAGCGGGGAACTTGTATCGTTCGTGCAGCTTCGTGAAGAGGAGGATGCGCAAATTCCCTTGGTCCTTATGCCTTAGGTTCTCGGTGTTGATCGAGGAGGTGCTTCGGAGAATGCACCCGAGCTGAACCGAGTACCCCTTGACTACTTGTTTGGGCGCCGTCGGTTGCCCGTCGGAGTTCACTTCAGTAAACTCCTCCCTGACGGTGTGGAGCGCGTTCTGGCGCCGGTCCTTCTGTTGCTTCTTCGGTTGGCTGCCATCTGTGCGTGCGCCGCCATCATCAGTGGTGGCATCCTCGGCGGCACCATCAGTGGTGGCATCCTCGGCGGCACCATCATCAGTGGTGTCATCCCCGACGCCACTAGGGATTGTGTAGTCAGGATCGGTGTCTTCCGCGGCGTCCTCATAGCGGTGAGGTTGTTCCTCCAACTACTGGGACAACTCCCAGAATTGCTTGCCGCCCGAACCGCCGGCCTCATCGTTGTGGGCCATGTTTCGCTCTAAATAGGAAAAAAGTTTGGTCAAAGAGTTGGTTATTGTCAAGGAACAAGATCATGGTCTCATCATTTAGGGTTTGTCGACACCGAGGCATCCTAAAAGCTAAGCTTTTATCATTTAGGGTTTGTGACGCCGAGGCACCCTAAAAGCCTAAGCGTACATCATTTAGGTTCTCATCGACACCGAGGCACCCTAAAAGCCAAGGTTTCATCATTTAGGGTTTGTCGACGCCGAGGCACCCTAAATGCTAAGTTTTCATCATTTAGGGTTTATCGATGCCGAGGCACCCTAGGTTGGGCCTAATCACTTGGCACTAATCAGTTGCCTCTATTGCCACCTATGTTGGGTTTATCATCTAGGGTTTATCGATGCTGAGGAGAATTTCTAAGTTGGGCCTAATCACTTGGCTCTATTGCCACCTATGGTTTAATGCAGCAAGAATAAAGGGGCAGTTGATCCTACTTAATTAAGTACTAAGATACCCCGGCCCTTGCATTAGTAGCAAGTACCTCATATGTCCGATTTTAGCAAAGTCATGCTAAAATTCACGGAAAATTTCAGCATGACTGAGGGAGTCCTGGACTAGGGGGTGTCCGGACAGCCGGACTATCATCGTCCGCCGGACTCAAAGACTACAAAGATACAAGATTGAAGACTCCGTCCCGTGTCCGGATGGGACTTTCCTTGGCGTGGAAGGCAAGCTTGGCAATACGGATATGTAGATCTCCTACCATTATAACCGACTCTGTGTAACCCTAGCCTCCTCCGGTGTCTATATAAACCGGAGGGCTTTAGTCCGTAGGACGACATACATTACAACAATCATACCATAGGCTAGCTTTAGGGTTTAGCCTCCTTGATCTCGTGGTAGATCCACTCTTGTACTACCCATATCATCAATATTAATCAAGCAGGACGTAGAGTTTTACCTCCATCGGGAGGGCCCGAAGCTGGGTAAAACATCGTGTCCCTCGTCTCCTGTTACCATCCGCCTAGACGCATAGTTCGGGACCCCCTACCCGAGATCCGCCGGTTTTGACACCGACATTGGTGCTTTCATTGAGAGTTCCTCTGTATCGTCACCGATAGGCCCGATGGCATCTTCAACCAACGACGCTGTCCAGAGTGAGACTTTTCTCCCCGGACAGATCTTCGTATTCGGCGGCTTCGCACTGCGGGCTAATTCGCTTGGTCATCTGGAGCAGGTCGAAAGCTACGCCCCTGGCCGTCAGGTCAGATTCGGAAGCCTTAACTTCACGGCCGATGTCCGCGGAGACTTGATCTTCAACGGACTCGAGCCATAGCCAAGCGCGCCGCACTGTGACGATGGGCATGATCTAGCTCTGCCGCCGAACAGTGCCTTGGTGGCTGCACACGAATCCGCTTCGGCCATTAGTCCGGAGCCGATTGCCCAGATAGAGGATCGGTGGATGGACACCGCCTCGGGGGCTTCAACTTCCACGGCGATGGAGCCGGACACTAATCTTGTCCCTCGCAAAACTCGTGATTCCGAGGTACCGGACTCCTTGCCGGACCCCGAACCTCCCACGCCTACCAACCAATCGGATTGGGCGCGGTTATGGAATTCACCACCATGACATCTTCCAATACTCGCCTTTTGGCGACATCCTGAATTCACTAAAGCATCTCTCGTTATCAGGAGAGCCCTGGCCGGACTATGGCCAGGATGGTTGGGGTACGGACGACGAAGAAATTCAGAGCCCACCCACCACCCACTTTGTAGCCACTGTCGACGATCTAACCGACATGCTAGACTACGACTCCGAAGACATCAACGCTATGGACGATGATGCCGGAGATGAACAGGAACCAGCGCCTACAGGGCACTGGAAGACCACCTCGTCATATGACATTTACATGGTGGATACTCCAAAAGACGCGGACGGCGAAGAAACAGTGGAGGCAGATTCTTTAAAGAAACAGCCCAAGCGCCGGCGTCGGGCGCTGCTTCTAAATCCCGCCACAAAGAAGAATGGAGATTCCGCACAGAGATAATAATACCCCGTAAAGTGCCGAAGACAACCCCTCCAAAGAAAACTCAGCGCAGAGGATGCGAAGCAAGCCCTCATGAGAGGGCGGCGATTTAAAGAGGTTGAGGATCACAACTATATGCCTCCCTCAGAAGACGAGGCAAGCCTCAACGATGACGAATTCGTCGTGCCCGAGGATCCCGTCGAACAAGAGTGTTTTAAACGCAGGCTTATCGCCACGGCAAACAGCCTAAAGAAAAGCAGCAGCAGCTTCAAGCTGATCAGACTGCTAGCCGATCGATGGATCGAGGTCCTCGCGTCAAGAGTATAAACTCAACGCCTCCAAAAACTATCCAAGACGCAAGCTGCTCCCCGATTAGAGGAGGAAGCATACATACCTCCATCACCAGCAAGACGATACGGCCGACCGACCACCCGTGGTCGTGACAGAGGCATCCAGCCCCCAACCAAGACCGGACCCCGCATCGCTCCAAAAGTACGGCCAAGAGGGAACGCGCCGACTTGCGAGATATATTGAGGACAAAGCAAGGCAATCCAGATCCATCTACGGATCACGTGGGCGCCCACGACCCATGACGAATACCGTCGACCGATATAATAACCCTGGTCGGGCCGAACACGGCAGATAGCGCTCTCTCGAGCTGCGCCGTGATATTGCTCAATACGAGGCGCCAAGACACCCGCTATGCTTCATCGACGAAGTAATGGATCATCAAATCCTCAAGGGTTTAAACCCGTAAACATTGAATCCTACGATGGCACAACAGACCCGCCGCTTGGATCAAGATTATCTTCTCCACATCCATATGGCCCGCGCGACGCATCTCCACGCCATCAAGTACCTCCCACTGCTTAAAGGACCAGCTCGGCATTGGCTTAACAGCTTGCCCGCAGAGTCAATTGGGTGTTGGGAAGACCTGGAAGTCGCATTCCTTGATAACTTCCAGGGTACGTATGTGGGACCACCAGACGCCGATGACCTAAGCCACATCATTCAGCAGCCAGACGAATCGGCCAGACAATTCTGGACACGGTTCTTGACGAAGAAAAATTAAATCATCGACTGTCCGGATGCAGAGGCCCTTGCAGCCTTCAAGCATAACATCCGCGACGAATGGCTAGCCCGGCACCTGGGACAGGAAAAGCCGAAATCTATGGCAGCCCTCACATCATTAATGACCCGCTTCTGCGCGGGAGAGGATAGCTGGCTAGCCTGCAGCAACAATCTCCGTTAAAATTCTGGCAGTCCGGATACTAAGGACAACAACGGCAGGTCACGTCGAAACAAAAACAAACGCTGCATTAACGGCGACAACAAGGAGGATACGGCAGTCAACACCGGATTCCGAGGCTCTAAACCCGGTCAACGGAAGAAGCCATTCAAAAGAACCACTCCGGGTCCGTCCAATTTGGACCGAATACTCGACCGCTTATGCCAGATACATGGCACCCCTGAAAAACCAGCCAATCACACTAATAGAGATTGCTGGGTGTTCAAGCAGGCAGGCAAGTTAATTGCCGAAAACAATGACAAGGGGCTAAACAACGACGACGAGGAAGAGACCCGACCGCCGAACAATAGAGGACAGAAGGGTTTTCCCCCACAAGTGCGGACGGTAAACATGATTTGCGCAACCCATATACCCAAAAGGGAGAGGAAGCGCGCACTAAGGGATGTCTATGCGATGGAGCCAGTCGCCCCGAAGTTCAATCCATGGTCCTCTTGTCCGATCACTTTCGATCGAAGAGACCATCCGACCAGCATACGCCATGGCGGATTTGCCGCATTGGTTTTAGACCCAATCATCGATGGATTTCACCTCACGAGAGTCCTGATGGACGGTGGTAGTAGCCTGAACCTGCTTTATCAGGATACAGTGTGCAAAATGGGCATAGACCCCTCAAGGATTAAACCTACAAAGACAACCTTTAAAGGTGTCATACCAGGTGTGGAAGCCAACTGTACAGGCTCAGTAACACTGGAGGTGGTCTTCGGATCCCCGGACAATTTCCAGAGCGAGGAGTTAATCTTTGACATAGTCCCGTTTCGCAGTGGCTATCACGCTCTGCTCGGACGAACCGCGTTTGCAAAATTCAACGCGGTGCCGCATTACGAATACCTCAAGCTCAAGATGCCAGCCCTCGTGGAGTCATCACGGTCAACGGAATACGGAACGCCCTCCGAACGTGGAACATACAAACCCTCGCCGCGAAGTACAGAGCAGCCTCTTAAGGCAATTCTCGTCCGCCGTTAAACGGCCGGATCTGAAACGCTACCAAGCAATACCAACCAAGACCACCGGCGCGATCGAGCATCGTAGCAATGCGGCCCCAACCCCCGCCCGCGCATGATCGCAAGAATAACACTCCGCGTACATCATTACGCTTTGGAGATACCATGGGCGCAGGGGAAGGGGCACGATCGTAATGGACCCAGAGTACGGTTCGACCACACCAGGGGCTCGCAAGCGTGCCCCCCTTTTTTTATATCTACTATTTTCCTTCTTTGTGTACACAGGACTCCGTAACGAGAGGCCTGTCCGTGGTGAACTCCGCGAACTCGTGATGCAACAAATCGACTAAAGAAGATCTGCGATTTAACACTCATGTGGTCTCAATTACGAGCATTAAATTCGATTATATACACCAAGTCCGCAGCTCACCCCTAGAGGGGGACATGTTTACTTAGTCCAAATCCCTTGCTTACCGCACTATTTGTATCAGTCCGCACTCATAGCAGACTTCCTTTAATAAATAATGCAGCACTTTTCGACTGCAATCACATTACCTTTTATATATGTTCATTATATGACATCTTGCACCCGTATATTTTGGTACGGCCGAATACACCAGGGGCTTATGTTCCCCGCATTATGGTGTGATAAGTCCGAACACTTTCACAAGTGCGGCACCCCAAACTTATAGCATTATATGAATCGGCTCCGAATCATGTCTTGGGTCAATAGTTGTGTTTGCCCGGCTCCCACGTTTTGGTGCCTTATGTTCCGTTCTGTCGGCTAAGGTGGCACTAGGAGAACCACTGCGATTGCCCCCCGGTTGAGCCGGGCGAGCGCCTCAGTGGAGAAAGCTAAAACTGACTGGCATGATAAGGCGAGAGACTGGTCGCTGTTCGAGAGGTTTTTTCGGGTCCTTAAAGACCCACGCCGCTTCGAGCGAAGTTCCGGACAATGTCCGACGAAGGCGTGGATAGCGCCCCGGATTCGGCCTTCCGAATACCAGGGGCTTCGCCGAAATTTAAAATTATAGAATTCTATGGCTAAGTGAGAGTGTTCAAGCATTATAAGTCCGGTTGCCTTGTTCGCTGTGTTGAGCGCCTCCCTAGATGGACCCAAAGATGGGAACAAGAGCGCTCAAGGTTATCCCGAACACCCCAGCACTCGTGGCTTGCGGGCTGTAGCCAACGACTTGCCATCTCTCAGATTTTATAAACGGCCGCACAGAAGGTAATATTTCAAATTAAACAAGCGTTGCTTAATGCGCACATGAACAAAGTTTCAGCGCACAGGATAATACATAACGAGTTTACTCAAAGATTACATTTCTGGGGCACTCATCCGCAATATCGCGGGCTCCCTTCAGGACAGTTTTATAATACATTTCGGCGACGATACTCCTTGCCCGGCGGTGGGTCCGTGAGAAGCTTCTCGCATCCAACTTGCCCTAATGCACCTTTGTGCGGGCAAGGGCCCGACGAGCACCTTCAATACAAAGCGAGCGCTGACGACCTCCACCTGTGGGCATGCATCCACCAGCCGCCAGACGAGGCCAAAGTAGCTTCGTGCATGGCCATCCCAGCCACACCGACTATAAGGCCCTTCATGGCCTCCTCACTACCTTAGGAGTTCGACCACCGCTTCACTGGTCGCTTGGGGCACTGGTGTCCGCCCTCAGCAGATCGAGACCGAAGACTTTCTCCGTCGAGCTCCCTCCTCGCCACGATAGAATGCGGTGGCATCGGACGACTACGCGCAGATCTACAAACGCCTCGAGAGCTCGAATGCGGGCAAGTGTCGTATTTTACATTAACATGCTTGCTTTGCATGAAAATGCCTTACCCGCCGCTATCTTCTTCACATCTTCAACCTCCTGAAGGGCCTTACGGGCCTCGGCCTTGGCGGACTTGGCACTTTCGAGAGCCGAGGCAAGCTCGGACTCTCGAGTCTTGAGTCACGCCCAAACTCTCATGCTTCTCCATGAGAGCCCGGAGCTCTTGCCGATTTCTTCCGCCACCCGCGCCTCCTGCTTCTCTCGCTCTTCCCGCTCATGCCAAGATTATGCTCGTCATGGACACAGCCTCCTTCAGGGCTGCCACCTCATTCATGGCCCCTTCAATACCCATATTATCCTTGTTAATTTTATTGCAACAAAAATCCTTTTCTGTAAGGTAACTATTCAAAGTGGTGTGACTCACCTTCTTTGTCCTCGAGCTACTTCTTGGCATGGCCGGGCTCTTGCTTGGACCGCTCGAGATCCTTCTTTAACACATCGACCTCCGCCGATAGTGCGGCAGAGGTCAGCAGTGCAGCCTGCAAGCCCATATTGACATATTTTAAGCAACCTGCAGATATCTTGTTAGATCCTCATCCGCTTTTCTTTCCGAACACGTAACCGAGCATCGAGGCTACCGTCTATGCGGTATTACATTTCATAATTTTAACTTCTTACCTCAAAACCTGTTAGAAGGCTGTCAGAAGCTTGGTCAGCCCGCTTTGGCGAAGCTGAACTTTTGAATCACCGCACTCATGATAGTGCGGTGTTCTTCCTCGATGGAAGCGCCTTTAAGCGCCTCCAGCAAGTTATCCGGCGCCTCCGGTTGGACGGAGGTCGCCGGTGTCACGGTCTTGCCCTTCTTTCGAAGGGCGCCCGCCGACTCGGAACCACCGCGGTTCCGACGTAGAGTCCGGCACAAAGTCCGGGAGGTAGCCTGACGACGCCTCCGGAGCCTCCTCCTGATGAGTCCTTCTCTGGGATCCCACCTCGGCGTCCTCGTTGGCGCGGGGAGTAGAGGCGGTCGGAAGTGAATCCACATCCGACGGGGCCAACGACCCGCTCGATGAAGAGGGGAGATCATCATCGGCCGGGCTACGGAAAGAACGCGGCATTAGAAGGACACTACGCGACACGAAAGAAATTGCACATCAAGGATCCGGATACTTACGATCTTGCCGGACGCCTGGCCCTTGGAGGCCACTCAACCTCGCCAACGATGGTGTTGGCGAACCGTCCGGGGATAGTCCTCCCCTCTTGACCCTTCAGCCTCCCCTATTGGGGAAGCCTTCCTCTTCTTCTCTCCTCATCCAGAGAGAGTCCTCCTCCTCCTCCTCGTCTCGGGAGGAGTCCGCCTCGTCGTCGGACGCTTGATTGCGGAACTCTTTCGAGTCCCGCGCCACCTTCTTGGCCTTCTTCTCCGGCACCACGCGGTGCCGAACCAGCAGCCCCGCTAAACGGGCGTTCTCTGGGTCTTCTAGCATGGGAGCCGGGCTGATGAGCTGCTTGGCCTTCTCCATCCATTCCTGTCAAAGGAAAAGAGAGATTGAAACCCTCTTAGAATCGGTTTAATTACCACAAGTGTCCCGTAACGGGGTTGAATCACTTACCTCATCAGCTAGATGCTGCGAGCGAAATCCGCGATCCTCCGTCGCGGATGCGGGGGCTTCGGCGCCCTTAAACAGCACCCTCCAGGCGCCTTCATATGTCGTATCGAAGAGCCAGCTCAGCGCCTGGTGCTGTTCCGGATTGAACTCCCACAGATTGAATGCCCGTTCTTGGCATGGGAGAATCTGGCGGATGAGCATGACTTGGACCACGTCGATGAGCCTGGGCTTATTGCTCACCAGCTTCTAGATGCAAGCTCGGAGTCCTGTCACCTCCTTTGGATTGCCCCACAGCAAGCCCTTCTCTTTTCAGGAGGTGAGCTGCGTGGGGACGCCAGATCTAAACTCGGGGGCCGCAGCCCACGCGGGCTTGCGCGGCTCGGTGATGTAGAACCACCCCGATTGCCACCCCTTGACGGAGTCCACGAAGGCCCCTTCGAGCCAAAGGACGTTGGGCAACTTACCCAACATGGCGCCCCGCATTCCGCTTATGCGTTCTTCACAACCTTCGCTTGACGTTGAAGGTCTTGAGCCACAGGCGAAGTGGGGCGGATGCGAGGAAGGCCTCGCACCGACGATAAACGCCGAGATGTTGAGGATGAAGTTCGCGCCAGATCGTGGAAGTCCGTGCCGTAGTAAACATGATCCCCGGACGAATGGGTGCAGTGGAAAGCCCAGTCCGCGGAGGAAGTGGGGAAGGAAGACGACCTCTCATGGGGCCCGGGGGGGGACGAGCTGCCCTCGTCGGGCAGCCGATCAAGCGATATCGCCGAAAGGTATCCGGCGTTGCGCGGTTGGTGATGTGCTCCTCCTTAACGGTGGAGGCCAACCATTTGCCTCCCGCTCCGAACATATTCGGAGAAGGTCGGGGCGAGATGCGCGAGCTTGGGCGTTGGAGCTTGAGTACGCGGAGATGGATAAGCAAAGGAGGAAGAAGGCGTAGGTGAGAAGGTAAATCTTTATCCCTTATATATAGGCGGACGAAAACTATGCGTCCCCACCGGCCTGATAAAACTCGCTTATCTCCCAAGCACCACCATCAATGGCGCGGTTGGGTTACCCATGTCCGTATTGATGAGAATCTCGGAATAAGGGGAGCACGATCTCTGCTTCGACAAGATGTGCCAAGAAAACCGCTTCACTAAACGTGCTGAGGTGGTACAATATAAAACGATTCAAACAAAGGCTTGGTAGCGGCGTGATGTCACGCCGCATAATACGTCAGCAGATTGGACTGGTGTACATTTTATTCTCTCTACGGTGGAATGTGGAATTTGTTTTGCAGAGCCGGACACTATCCTGGTGTTCATAATCTTATCTGGATTATTCAAGGGAGGAACCCGCCTTGCAATGCCGAACATTATCGCGCCCGGACTTATCGTCATTGAAGCCTGGTTCAGGGGCTACCGAGGAGTCCTGGACTAGGGGGTGTCCGGACAGCCGGACTATCATCGTCCGCCGGACTCCAAGACTACGAAGATACAAGATTGAAGACTCCGTCCCGTGTCCGGATGGGACTTTCCTTGGCGTGGAAGGCAAGCTTGGCAATACGGATATGTAGATCTCCTACCATTGTAACCGACTGTAATTCCTAGCCTCCTCCGGTGTCTATATAAACCGGAGGGCTTTAGTCCGTAGGACGACATACATTACAACAATCATACCATAGGCTAGCTTTAGGGTTTAGCCTCCTTGATCTCGTGGTAGATCCACTCTTGTACTACCCATATCATCAATATTAATCAAGCAGGATGTAGGGTTTTACCTCCATCGAGAGGGCCCGAACCTGGGTAAAACATCGTGTCCCTCGTCTCCTGTTACCATCCGCCTAGACACACAGTTCGGGACCCCCTACCCGAGATCCGCCGGTTTTGACACCGACAATGACCTTTGCTGAAAATAGTACATATGGAGTACCCGAATTTGCCGGAACGGAAGTTAATCGACATTCCGGCAAACTCAAGGGCCTCTCGGGGTACCTGCAAAATCATCACGACACGAAGGGCCTTTCAAGGGCCTCAAGCAGCAGCGGCGTCTCCCAGGACCCCATTTTTTGCTAAATTTCTTTGAGCAACAATCAGAGCAGAAAATTCAGCATATTTCTATACAACAGCACTGTAAAGATGAAGAACAGTTCTACAACAGCCCATCTTTGATCATCATCTTTGCATCTCTTTCTCAATGTGATCAGTAATGTAGACATATTCATGATCTAGTTTAGCAGCAGGTTGCAAATACTTAACTATCTAGAACATCACAGCATGCACAGTAATAAGAATAATGTAAACATTTGGCTTAGTTATAAGCATAGTATACTTCTTATAAACTGAAAGTGGAACTACTCACAATGAAGAAGTATTAGCAGATAGTTTGTCAACTCATGAAATAACATTTTTTTCAGCCCAAAATGGATGCCATTTTATAACATTGCATAGCATTAGTCAGACAGAGCTGAGCCTTTCACCACTATATAATATTGACATATAACAACACATGTTCACTGGGTGCCAATATGCCAAAATATAAAAAAGAGGCATACAAGAGACCCATCGAAGACAACACATGACTAATGTTGTACTAAGACCAGTGACATAAACAAAGCACAGCTGATGTGGTGCTAAACTAGATACTGATAAAGTTGCGAGGATGTGATGCTACACTACATTCTAATAAAGTTGGCAAGAGCACAGCACTTGTAAGTGATACCCTGCTTCATTCACTATGTAAGAAACAAGTACATTGTAAGCATTGTATCAAAGAAATAACCAGAAGATACCACTGATGTATTAGCATTGTAATTTGTAAGCCAACGAAGTTATATAGGAAGTACAAGTACACAGGGAACTAAATACAAGACTCTCCACAGGCAATGAATAGCATCCTAAAGCACAAACTAGAATGCAAAACAGTGCCAGTTGTAGTGCAGTGAAATGGCCAGCATGAATAAGCTACAATCATTACTGTAAACAGACAAGCAAAATAGTCATAGAATGTCTACATTACTGATCACTAACAAACAAGGCCTAGGAGAATAAACAAGCAAGAACCAGAACACCACCAGAGCTAGATAGATTATACCAAAATCAGTACACTAGCTAGTCGACAGACAGACTAATAGAGATGCGTAATTCACCAACCCTAGAACACGGGGGAAGAGGGTTGTGGTACTCGCGGGAGGTAGCCTAGGGGGGAGGAGGGGAAGGGGAGGTGAGGAATCACCTGTGGGATAACGGCAGGTTGCCGTAGGAGGGCACCGGCGCGTCGAGGAGGAGGCGGCGCGTCGAGGAGGAGGCGCGTCGAGGAGGAGGCGGCGCGTCGAGGAGGAGGCAGCGTGTCGACCTTGCCACCCACCTTGGAGCCAGAACCCTAGGGCGTGCAGGCGTGGCGGACGGAGGGGACGGAGGGGCGGCGCCATGGGAGGCAGGCTCGGGGAGGCGGTGCTCGAGGGGAGGAAGGGGAGAGGAGGCGGCGGGGCGCGGGCGGCTGCGGTGGACGGAGGCGGCGGATGGCGGGGGCGCGTGGGCGGCTGCGGCGGTGGCGGATGGCGGTGGTCGATCGAGGGGAATCTGGCGAGGGAGGGAGGGAGGACACAGTGCAAGGGCAGTAGGTGGAGTGGGGGGAGGGTTCTAATGGCGCACCACCCCCTCGTGCGCCATAAGTACGACTATTATAATGGCGCACCACCCCTCGGTGCGCCATTAGAATTTTGTTTTAATCTAGCCCACTAGCCCTATCTACAACCTAACCCTATCTACAATAGAACCCCCGCACTAGCCCGACTGGTCAGCACGCAACACACACACCAAGAGGTCCTGGGTTCAATTCCCAGGCTCCCCAATATTTTTTTATGCATTTCAAATGTTGTTTGATATTTATTTGTGTTTAAATATGTTCAAACTTGTTTAAATCATAACAGTAATATTTTTTATAAAAACAGTAATAATTTTTTTAAAAATATGTTCAAATTTGTTACTTGAAAATATTGGGGAATCGAGATCGAGAAGGAGATCGAGATCAAGTGTCCTCATGAATTCAAAAAGTGCCCATGAAATTTAAAAATATTCATGATATCAAAAGTGCCCATGAAATACAATCGAGAAATGAAGACTACGATTTCAATACAATCGATCTTAGCTAGCTATCTGTTCACAATCTTCTTGTCCTTCTTTTTCGCAAATGGAGTTCTTCTGTGGAACGGACGTCCTTTAGGTAGGGTGGTCCTGCTTCTTCTTGTGGTGTGTGCTGCTACTTCATCGTTGTCGTCATGTTCGATCTTCGGGTCGCCGTACTTGTCAAAGTCTTGCTCATTGGCTACTCCATCCATTCCGATGATCTTCCTTTTGCCTCTCCTCACGACAACACAACTGGGCTTTGACGGGTCGGTAATGAAGAAGCATTGGTCCACTTGGGAAGCCAGCACCCATGGCTCATTTTTCAAGGGTGACGCTTGCGCCATGGTCTTGGATTTGGCTTCGGGTACAACCATGGTGGTGAAATACCGGTCTTCTTTTAGGACGCTCTTGGCCCATCTGACACGGAACATCGGGACCTTCTCTCCAGTGTAGCTCAGCTCCCAGATCTCCTCGATCCTTCCGTAGTATCTGTCCTTGTCATTACCGGTGTAGGATTCCATCATTACCCCGGAGTTCTGATAACCATCGCTCTTCATGTCCTTGTTCTCGGTGTAGAATGTGTAGCCGTTGATATCGTACGCCTCATAGGTCATCAGGTTGTGCTCGGCACCCTGTGACAAGGCGAATATGAGTTGTTCTTCCGCGGAAGAATCCTCATGTAAAGGGTACGACAGAAGCTTCTGCTTGAACCAACGCGTGAAACATGAGTTGTGCTCTTTGAGTATATCTCCGTCTGTCCTCTGTTGGCCTCTGTCATTATACATCTTCTCAATAAAGGTTTTGTGCTCTACCACCCAAGGATCGACCACGTCTATGTGTTGTAGCGCGACTAGGTTTGCTCTTTCAAAGTCGGCGAGTCGACCCTCGAAGTCGACATGCATTTCACGGCGACCCTCACGATGACCCCATCAAGCGAGCCTGCCGAGGTGCCTGTTGACGGGCAAACCAACGGGTTCTCGATGCCTAGATAATTCGTGCGATGGGAGATGCACTCTTGATCGAAGCCCCGCCTATACTTCCTCTGGACGTGACATGTTGCGAACGTATCCTTTGATGACACCATTCATCCTTTCGAACGGCATCATGCTGTGCAGGAACGCCGGCCGAGTTGGATGATATCCTCCACGATATGGACCAGCAGATGCACCATAACGTCAAGAATGCGGGCGGAAGTACATCTCAAGCTCGCATAGTATCACCATGATCTCTTCCTGTAGCCTTCTCGAGTTGCCTCACGCCAATCGACTTCCGAGATGACGTCGAAAAAAGTTGCATAGGCCAAATAGCGTTTCAGGGACGTGCGTGTCCATGATCCCACGGATTGCAACTGGAAGTATCTGCGTCATCAGCACGTGACAGTCGTGAGACTTCATCCCGCTAAACTTCTGCTTTCTGAGTCTAGGTATCTGCTTATCTTCCCCGCGTAATCGTAAGGAAGTTTTACTCCGACGAGGCAGGTGAAAAACTGCTCGATCTCCTCCTAATTAGAGTGAAGCACGCGGGAGGGTAGTCACTTCCGGTCTTCTTGGCCTTTTTGCCTTTGCGACGAGTTTCTGTGTCCTACTTCGCCTCATCATCATCATTAGTGTGAAGCTCCTGCCTGATGCCCATTGATTTCAAGTCTGCCCTTGCTTTCGGCCCATTTTTGGTCCTCTCTGGCATGTTGAGCAGGGTACCAAGCAGACTCTCGCACATGTTCTTGGTGATATGCATGGCATCAAGGCTGTGAGACACACGGTGGATCTTCCAGTACGGCAAGTCTCAGAAAACAGACCTCGTTTTCCATACCTTCAACAGCGGCTCTGGCGCCTTTCGCTTCTTTCCCAGCTCTGGCGCCTTTTGCTTCTTTCCCGGCAGTGGGCAATCTTTCCAATTTTTCAACAGCTCGTCTATTTCCTCGCCGCTCCTCGTACGCGGGCGTATTCGGGGTTCGGTTTCACTATCGAACAGATCCTTGCGTTTCCTCCACGGGTCATCGTCGCGAAGCCACCTTCGATGTCCCATGAACACGGTTTTCGGAGACCCGGGATCTCTATCTAGCTGGCGATATGTTGTGTCATCCATGCACCTTACGCA
The DNA here is from genome assembly GCA_021437245.1 of Aegilops speltoides. NCBI lineage: Eukaryota > Viridiplantae > Streptophyta > Magnoliopsida > Poales > Poaceae > Aegilops > Aegilops speltoides. The sequence continues at coordinate 487,003,800 of CM038146.1, forward strand.
TCCAGAAAATTCATGGACTACCTGCCCCGCGAGATATCCGTAACCGAGATAGTCGTGCACCGTCGTGAGCAGTGCGGCTTGATGGATTCATGTACCTAGGGTAGGGTCATAGGCCTGACCTAAACGTCCTACCCAAGGGCACTCGTAGAAGAGATCATCTTCCAGTCGACCAAAGAGGAATCCACTCGACTGGACTGGAAGGACTCGACCATGGAAGACTCACTCGACCATGAAGGCTCACTCGACCACCAGAAGGTCAGAAGGCACTCCAGCAGCATAACGGTTTGCCGTGAATAGACTTAATGATAGTTAAAGCGCTTTATGAGGGGCGTTACCAGTAACCCCCCTGGCTTAATGTACTTTAATCCCTCCATTATGTGGGCTGGCTGGGGTCCTGGCGCACTCTATATAAGCCACCCCCCTCCACAGATGGAAAGGGTTCAGATTCTTGTAATACTCATACTCATAATCCACTCGACCGCCTCAGGGCTCCGAGACGTAGGGCTGTTACTTCCTCCGAGAAGGGCCTGAACTCGTACAACACTTGTTTTCACAACTACTCTATAGCTAGGACATCGCCTCTCCTTTACCTACCCCTACTTCTACTGTCAGACTTAGAACCACGACAGTTGGCGCCCACCGTGGGGCAGGTGTTTTAGTGATTTGTGGAGGAGTTGCAGTACTTCCGAGTACCTTCATCATGATGACTGCTGGAGTTTTGAGTGAGGGGCGCGAGATCCGTCTCGGTGCTCTCACTTTTGTCGCCGACGACTCCGCATGGCTCCAGGAGGCCCCTCTTGACATCGAGGCACTCCCCGTCCGCGGGGCGACGCACTTCCGTGCATGTGTTCGCGGCGTTCTGCTGCGGCAACCGTCGACCCCGTACCGGTCGACTCCTTTATCAGCCGCCCGCCCGGTCTCCCACCAGCGCAAGCGCTCTGGTCGGTCGAGGCTTCAGCGGTGGGTGAAGCACGCGGTGGCTCGTCAGACAGCCACCGCTCAGGTCGCGGCTATCGAGCCCGACGAATCCCTCTACGGCCTGTTCGATCTGTCGACTGGCTCCGTAGAGACTGCATCCGAGTGTGATAGCAGTGATCCAGCGGCGGAGATCCTCATGGTCGACGGCCCTCGCAGTCCTCCCGGCTTCGCCCACGGCGGTGGGGCCGCCGGAGGAGATCCCGTGCAAGAGCACGAAGAATACCAGCCGGAGACACTCGACTCTCTGCAGAGAGAAGAGCTTCGTCGCAGGAACATGGATGCACTACATACTCCTATCGCCGGAGAGACCCCTGAGGCTCGTGCCTTGGAGGAGGCACGTTTGGCCAATGTGGCTGAACGCGCTCGCCTGGAGAATCTTCAGCGAGCACTCGACGAGCGCGCGCGGCAACGACTCCCTGAAGCCAGTCGACGTCGTCTCTTCCCGCCGACTCAGGTATACCGCACGCCAGTTCAGAATTTAGCAGTACCTTCGCATAGCAGAATCCATCCAGCCGCCTCGATCGGAGGTCGGAAGAGGCTTGCAGCAGATTAGAGATTTACTCCGAGCGGCAAAGCACAAAACTCAGCCGTGTCGCGATCGCAACAACAGATTCACAACGATCCGTCGTTGCGAACATCGCCGATCGGCTCACAGCCCCAGATCGCCTCCAGCGGTGAGAAGGGCGCGACAATCGGCGAGAGCAGCACGGAGACCGATTCGACCGAGATGATGAGCGCCGAATGCCCTTTCCTCCGAGGGAAGGGTCAGACGCTCCTCGGCGGCAAGATGACGACGACAGTTCAAGATGGGCGAAGAGTTCCATCGACCCTGTGGAACCAGGTTTTGACGCGATCCATTATCGTGCAAGGCTTGGTCGACCGAACAGAGCCCATCGAGGCGGACTCGAGAGGATGCACCCACCAGCAGCCGAGTGCATGTCTCGGTCCAGAGTGTTTTAGCAGGCTATCAGAGCCGCAAATGATCCCCCAATTTCAGATTGGCAACAGAGTCGACAAGTTCATCGGGGAATCTAAGCACAAACTTGGCTCGAGGATTACCGAGTGGCTATTCAGATTGGTGGTGGGAATGATGAGGTGGCCATGAAGCATTTGCCCTCATGTTGGAGGGTTCTGCGGAGCATGGTTGAGTCAATTACCTCACAGCAGCATATATACTTGGGAAGATTTGTCCCGAGTGTTAGTCAGGACTTTTGAAGGGACTTGCAAGCGACCGGCTGGTTTGACAGAGCTGCAAGTTTGTGTGCAGAAGACCAATGAAACTCTCCGAGAGTACATTCAGAGATGGATTACCTTGCACAATACTGTAGAAAATGTGTCCGACCATCAAGCGGTTTGCGCCTTCAAAGATGGCGTTAAAAACAGAGAATTAAGTCTGAAGTTTGGTCGAACCGGGGACATGACCCTGAGTCGAATGATGGAGATTGCTAGCAAATACGCCAATGGCGAGGAAGAAGACCGACTCCGAAGCGGCAAGTACAAGCCAAGCCAGTCGGAGAAGGGAAATTCTAGTCGGAAGCAGAAACGAAAAGCCGAGCCAGCAGCTCCTGGAGAGGCCATGGCCGTCACTCAGGGGAAGTTCAAGGGGAAGCCCAAAGGATCCTGGAATCCGAAGAAAGTAAAAGATAAAGAAGGAAATGACGTGATGGATATGCCATGCCATATTCACACGAAGAAGGATGAAGAGGGCAACATTATTTACCCAAAACACACCACTCGCCAGTGTCGACTCCTGATCCAGCAGTTTCAAGGAAAACAGTCTAAGGACAAGGAGAAGGAGCCAGACCAGGCCGGAGATAAAGAGGACAGTGAGGAGGAATACCAGATGTCAACTCCACTCGATGATCTTGGCGGATGTGGAAAGCAAAAGTCGATGAAAGTCATCAACCGGAGGTGAATATGGTTGCCCCAGCTAAGCCAAGTTATGTGAAGTGGTCCCAGACACCCATCACATTCGACCAATCTGATCACCCGACTCACATTGCCACCCCTGGGCGGCAAGCGTTAGTGGTCGATCCAGTTGTCGAAGGCACTCGACTGACAAAAGTGCTGATGGATGGTGGTAGTGGGCTGAATTTGTTATATGCGGATACTTTGAAAGGGATGGGCATTCCGATGTCCCGATTGAGCGCCAGCAATATGAGTTTCCACGGAGTCATACCAGGGAAGAAGGCCAACTCACTCGGTCAAATAGCCCTGGACGTGGTTTTTGGCGATTCCAAGCACTTCCGCAAAGAAAAGTTGACCTTTGAGGTTGTGGATTTTCAGAGTGCATACCACGCCATTTTGGGGAGGCCTGCCTACGCACGATTCATGGCTCGACCATGCTACGTGTACCTCAAACTGAAAATGCCAGGACCCAAAGGAGTGATCACTGTCACCGGCGATCGGAAGAAGGCAGAAGAGTGCTTTCAGAAGGGCTCGAAGATTGCCGACTCCCAAGTGTCAGCGGTCGAATTCGACGAGTACATGCAAAACGCAGATCCGAGTGATTTGTTACGATCTAAGAGGCCAGCCACAGAGTCTGCATTCAAATCGTCCGGTGAGACAAAGGCAGTTCATATTCATCCGACTGATCCCGATGCAGCCCCGACCCACATATCCACAACACTCGACTCAAAATAGGAAGAAGCGCTCATCCGGTTCCTCCGTGAGAATGGGACATTTTGCATGGAAGCCGGTGACATGCCAGTGTTCGAGTGCTGGCTGAGCATCGCCTCGAGTCGACAAGTCAGCGAAACCAGTCAAAGAGCATCTTCGGCGGTCCGCCGTCCAAAAGAGAAAAGCTATTGGTGAAGAAGTGGCTCGACTGTTGACAGCAGGATTTATCCGAGAGATTTACCACTCCGAGTGGCTCGCCAATGTTGTCATGGTCCCCAAGAAGGATAACTCACTCTGCATGTGCATTGATTTTAAGCACATTAATCGGGCCTGCCCGAAGGATCATTTTCCTCTCCCCCGCATCGATCAAATTGTCGACTCGACCGCGGGGTGTGAGAGATTGTCTTTTTTAGACGCATATTCCGGTATCATCGATCCGTGCAGATGGACCCGATGAAATAAAACAGCTTTCATCACTCCATTCGGGTGCTTCGCTATATCACCATGCCATTCGCCTAAAAATGCGGAGCCACATTTATGCGAATGATTCGAAGTGTCTTCTCACTCAAATCACCGGAATGTGGAAGCGTATATGGATGATATCGTCGTTAAGTCGCGAAAAGGTTCCGACCTGCTTGCCGACCTCGCCAAACATTTGCCAACCTCGGAAGGTACGATATCAAGCTCAATCCGTCAAAGTGCACATTCGGAGTTCCCGGTGGAAAGTTACTCGGTTTTCGTTTCGAACGAGGATCGATGCTAACCCGAAAAGATCGGCACTATTCTCCGAATGAAACATACATGCGAGTGCACGACGTCCGAAGCTTCATCGGATGCTTGGCGCTTTAAGTCGATTCATCTCACGACTCGGTGAAAAGGCATTACCTCTTTACCGATGATGAAGAAGGTCGACAAGTTCGAGTGGACTCGTGAAGCGATGCAGCGCTTGCCGAGCTAAAAGCTCGCTCTCCACCCAGCCGGTGCTTGCTGCTCCAATCAGCAAAGAGCCTCTGTTGCTTTACATTGCAGCCACGGACAAGTTGTCGGCCTGTGCTTACGGTCGAGCGGAAGAAGAAGGAAAGGCCTTCAAAGTTCAGCGCCGGTGTATTATTTGTCCGAAGTCTTGACTCCATCCAAGCGAGATATCCTCATTATCGAGAAGCTTGTGTATGGTATATACATGACCACAAAGAAGGTTGCTCATTATTTCTCCGATCACTCTATCACGATCGCCGTGACGCTCCTTTATCGAAGATCCCGCACTGTGAGACGCAACGGTCGAGTGGCGAAATGGGCGATTGAACTTATTCCCTTGATATCAAATTCGAGGCAAAGAAAGCCATTAAGTCCCTGTGCTATAGCTGATTTCCTTGCCGAGTGGATTGAACAACAAAGAGCCGAATCGAAGTTCACTCGAGCATTGGACCATGTTCTTCGACGGCTCCAAGATGCTGAATGGTTCTGGTGCTGGGGTTGTTCTGGTCTCCCCCAGAGGAGATAAGCTTAGGTATGTGCTCCAGATTCACTTTGATTCCTCCAACAATGAGGCAGAGTATGAGGCCCTCTTATATGGATTGCGCATGGCCATCTCACTCGGCGTCCGTCGCCTGATGGTTTATGGCGACTCAGATCTAGTGGTCAATCAAGTGATGAAGGAGGGGGCGTGAGAAGCCCAAATATGATGGATATCGCAATGCAAAGGAGGAAGCTGGAAAAAGAAGTTTGAGGGTTGGAACTCCATCACATCCCCGACTGAAAAATCAAGCAGCAGATGATCTGGCGAAGATAGGATCCAAGAGAGAAACCATTCGAGTGGTGTGTTTTGGAACACATACACACCGTCGACCAAAGAAGATCCTTCACGAGGAAGCTCCGCAACACAAGAGTGCCACGGACTCGACCGAGGTTGAAGTCCCGGCAGTGGTCGACTTGGTCATGGAAGCTTTAGTGGTCACTCCCGATTGGACAATTCCATACATTGCGTATATTCTGAGAAAGGAACTCCCAGAGGATGAGGAAGAGGCTCGACAGATCGTCCGTCGATCCAAAGCCTTTACCGTTATCAATGAGCAGTTATATAGAGAAAGCCCGACGGGAGTCGGACAAAAATGCATAACGCCAGAAGAAGGTCGAGTCATACTCAATGACATCCACTCGGGGACCTGTGGTCACCATGCGTCCTCTCGGACCATTGTAGCCAAAGCATACCGAGCCGGATTTTACTGGCCAAGAGCAAATGAAATGGCGAAGGAAATAGTGGACAAGTGTGAAGGATGCCAATTCTACTCCAATATGTCACACAAGCTCAAGTCAGCCTTGAAGACCATTCCACTCGTCTGGCCCTTCGCAGTGTGGGGGTTGGACATGATCGGTCCCTTGCGAACAGGTCGGAGCGGTTTCACGCATGTACTGGTAGCAGTCGACAAGTTCACCAAGTGGATTGAGGCCAAGCCAATCAAAAAACTTGATGCTGGAACTGCTGTTTCCTTTGTCAGGGGGTTGACGTTCAGGTATGGAGTCCCGCACAGTATTATCACGGACAATGGGTCGAATTTTGACTCGGAAGAATTCAAAGATTTCTGCAACTCCCAAGGCACACGAGTCGACTATGCTTCAGTCGCCCATCCACAGTCGAACGGACAGGCAGAACGAGCCAATGGATTAATCCTCAAGGGTCTGAAGCCCCGATTGATGCGAGATCTCAAGCATGCGGCTGGAGCTTGGGTCGACGAACTTCCTCGCTTTGGGGTTTGCGGACCACGCCTAATCGGTCGACTGGGAGAACTCCTTTCTTCCTGGTTTATGGGGCAGAAGCAGTTTTACCGAGTGATCTCCTCCACAATGCTCCACGAATTGAACTTTATAATGAAGCAGAAGCTGAGCAAGCGCGTCAGGATGCAGTCGACCTCCTGGAAGAGGAAAGGGAAATGGCTCGATCCGCCGACCATTTACCAAAGAAGACTTGCGCTTTGTGACGCCGTAAATGTGAGAGGTCGAGCCTTCCAGAAGGAGATCTGGTCCTTCGGTAGATCAGCGAAGCAACATAAGCTTGCTCCCTCTGGGAAGGACCCTTCATCGTCACAAAGGTTCTCCACAATGGGGCGATCGCCTCTACAATGTCGAACACGATATCGATGAGCCCCGAGCTTTGAATGCGGATCTGCTCCGCCCGTTTTACACTTAAGGTTTTTCACTCGGAAGAGTTGTAATAAAATACTCCTGTAGCTCACGAGCTTTGAAGTAATAGTGTCATAATTCCTTCATAATTTTTGTCACTCTTTATTTTTCGTCGAGTAAAATTTTCACCCACACACCCAGTGGGTGGCTTAGTCGCGAATCCGTTTCGCCTAAGTTTTTTAAAATCCTACCGAGTGGTAAGCCAGACTTCCACTCGGAGGCTTAGCTGCGAACCAGTTTCGCCTAAGTTATTAAAATCCTACCGAGTGGTAAGCCAGACTTCCACTCGGAGGCTTAGCTGCGAACCAGTTTCGCCTAAGTTATTAAAATCCTACCGAGTGGTAAGCCAGACTTCCACTCGGAGGCTTAGCTGCAGCTCAGTGCTCGCCTAAGTTATTAAAATCCTACCGAGTGGTAAGCCAGACTTCCACTCGGAGGCTTAGCTGCAGCTCAGTGCTCGCCTAAGTTATTAAAAATCCTACCGAGTGGTAAGCCAGACTTCCACTCGGAGGCTTAGCTGCAGTCCAAGGACTCGCCTAAGTATAAAGTATGCTAGCAAAGAAAACGAGGCGCAGGTCGACTGCGACCCTCTTCTCCGAGCTTCGACACAAATACAACGAAAATCCTACCGAGTGGAGAGCAAACCTCCCACTCGGGGGCTTAGCTGCAGCCCAGTGCTCGCCTAAGGTATAAGAAATCCTACCGAGTGGAGAGCAAACCTCCCACTCGGGGGCTTAGCTGCAGCCCAGTGCTCGCCTAAGTTATAAGAAATCCTACCGAGTGGAGAGCAAACCTCCCACTCGGGGGCTTAGCTGCAGCCAGTGCTGCGCCTAAGGTATAAGAAATCCTACCGAGTGAGAGCAAACCTCCCACTGGGGCTTAGCTGCCCCGTGCTCGCCTAAGGTATAAGAAATCCTACCGAGTGGAGAGCAAACCTCCCACTCGGGGACTTAGCTGCAGCCCAGTGCTCGCCTAAGATAAAAGAAATCCTACCGAGTGGAGAGCAAACCTCTCACTCGGAGGCTTAGATGCAGCTCAACGCTCGCTTAAGGAGGAAGTCGACTGCAGTAGGCACTTCGCTGTTAACCTGCAAAGAGCAATTCAGGCCAAGAGAAATCATTTCCAAACATCCGATCTAAATTTAGGTCGACACCTAAAATAACCGAGAGTGCTCAGGCGCTAAGCCTGTTAAAGTTTTATCGGTTACAACTTCACTCGGCATACCGAGGCAAATTTAAGATCAAGCAAAGTTTTTACCCTCCCGTGGAGGGCTGGATGGAGCAACGAACTCGCCAAGATCAATCCCATCGGCAATCCGCGTGGCAGCGGCAATGAAAGTCTCCATGAAGACCCCGAAGTCGTGCTTTTGGTGTTGGCCACTCGAGAGCCGCCACTTTATCTTCTCGGGCATCCTTGCAATGGACTCGCGCCGGATTACAGGCGGCGCTCGCACCACACCGAGCGAAGACTTCTTCCATTCTTGCACTCGGTCAGGGGCGGCGTTTAGTCGAGCCATCAACGACTCGAGGTCATTTTGGAGTGTCTCACCAGCCGAGCGCGCCGAGTCGATGCGGACGAAGCAACCTTCGCCTTGCGAGATAATCCACGACAGCAAAGAACACGGGACTCCAATGGAAGATGTTCATGGCAGTTTCATCATTCACTGGAGAATTGACGGGGTCAAGGTTCGTCTCCAGCTGGCTGGTTTCTTCTTCAAAGTTGCGGCAGAACTCTGCAAAGACAAAACTCAGAATCAGGAAAATAGTCGAATGGGAACATAACAGTTTGAAGAATTGGTCGAGTGAAGAAGATTACCTTCGAGCGTAAGGAACAATTTCTTAGCAAGACCACCCAAGAAGCTTTCCAACTCGTTCTTCTTCCCAGCCATTTGGAGGACCTTCTCAGTCAGAGTCTTCTTGTCAACCTTCATCCGTTCAACATCCTTGCTGGCAATAGCCAGAGCAGCCTTCGATTAGGCGTTGTCTGCTCGAGCTTGGCGACTGAGGCCAGTTTTTCATCAGCGAGCTTGATCTTTTCAGACAGCTCAAGCTCTTTCTTCCTTTGGGCCTCCTTCACCTTGCCTGTAAATCGCAGCAAAGTCAAGCTTGAAGCAAATGAGGGGAGAAAAGGGTCGTCGAAATCTCACCAAACATACCTTTAGTCTCCTCCTTCGCCTTCGTCAGATTCTCCTGCACTAGCTTCAAGTCCAACTCCAGCTGAATATGTTTCTGCTCCAGTTCAGTATAGCGTGCCGCAAGATCACAAGATTTCTGCGAAGAGTCAGTTGCAAAAATATTAGCGATAATCCACTTCCGAGTGAGTAAAGAAGACTTGTACGTTTCTAAGACTACAGTCGAATGCAAGCATTCAACCGTAGTCTCGGGGACTACACCGTGGGTGCACTCAGCGTGCCCCCACTGGTCTTATTCAAGACGAGTCGACCAATCGACCAAAAAAAAAAAGAGACAGAGTCGACCAGTCGACCAAAACTTCCTCGAGACCGTAATCAATCGCCAAAGATCGACCACGGTCTCGGGATTACACCCAATGGGTGCACTCAGCGTGCCCCACCGACTCGAAACCCGCTCGCTCCATTCGGATAATGATCAACATCTACTTAGTAAGTTTAAGACCGATCGCCAGCAATCGACCTTAGCCTTGGGGATTACACCCCGGGTGCACTCAGCGTGCCCCGCCAACAAGGAGTTTTTTACCAACACCCCCAGTGGGTGACTGCTATGAATTCCAGAAAGAGAAGTTTTGATAGCATATCGCACCTTGGGCTACTCTGCCAGTAGATGCCTTCTTGCTCCTCCTAGCCCTCAGTGGCGCCTCATCCTCATCATCGTCGTCAGGAAGAGTGATGATGTCATTGGTTGAGCTTCGTAAAAGAGTTAAAGTCGAAAATCTTGAGTCACGACTAAGGACAAGAATTAAGGATATAATACCAGGATTGGAGGTGGCGGCGTCTTCCATCTCATGGTCGTCAGCCTTGGCTGAGGTTTCAGAAGTCGCAGCACTGAAAATCCGAAAAATCAGTCGACCGATTCAAGTATCAACCAGAGATAAAATTTATATAGAACAAGAAGATTTAAGCAATATGTTTACCCTGAGATGGTGGGGATGGACACTTTCATTTTTGGCAAAGGCTTGGTTGTCCTCGGCGGAACTACCTTCGCCTGCTTTGGCGCCTTCTCAGTCGGCACTGGTGAAGCGGTTCGGTGGCGTTTAATCGATCTGCGAGAGACGATCGCAACTCCTTTACCGCGGTTCAGCGAAGGGTCGTGCACAAGTTTTGACCGCCTTTCCGAGCGCGGTGGTGCGATTTCCTCCTCTTCATCCTCGTCATCATCATCCTCGTCATCATCATCATCATCGCCGTCGTCGTCTCCTGCAGCGTCTGAGTCCCACTCTTCCTGACTCTCGCCCATCGGCTTCCCCCTCCTCGCCGGAATCTAGGCGCCATTGGGCATTGAGTATAGCTCGGTGAGGGCCTGGAAGTATCGAAGCGAGTTCATCACCAAGTTACGTAAACACACTCGGCGGATATACAACGGAAAACAGTGCAAGTGTACCTTATCTGGAGCGTTGTCACGGTCAAGTGGAGAAATCCTCCGGGATCCGCGAGGATTGTCCTTGTTCCCAGTGATCGCGGCCATCCATCTTTCCACTACAGTATCGTCGACTGCCTCCGGGTGGACGCGAGTCTCGTCTTCGGTGCCGCTATATAGCCACATACAGTGACTCCGGAACTGAAGGGGCTGGATTCGCCTCCGAAGAAAAACCTCCAGGAGGTCCATGCCAGTCACTCCGTCCCTAACAAGCTGCACCACGCGGTCCATCAGCATCTTCACTTCGGTCCTTTCTTCTGGAACAACCTTCAGGGAGGAGGGTCTATTCACTCGACTCATGGTGAATTCAGGAAGGCCAGTCGACTGCCCCGGCGTCGTCTCATTCCGGCAATAGAACCAGGTCGACTGCCAGCCCCGGACCGACTCGGGAAAATACATAGCTGGGAAAGTGCTTTTGTTCCTCAACTGGATCCCTAAACCACCACACATCTGGACTACTTGGGTCTTCTCGTCACCAGGGCTTGCCTTCTTCACAGTCTGAGAGCGACATGTGAAGATGTACTTGAACAAACCCCAGTGCGGTCGACAACCCAAGAAGCTTTCGCACATAGACACAAACGCGGCAAGGTATGCAATGGAGTTTGGAGTAAAATGGTGGAGCTGGGTTCAAGAAATTCAGAAAACCCGAAAGAAGACACTCGGCGGCAACGAAAAACCTCGGTCGACGTGGGTGGCCAAAAGCACGACTCACCCTCTTCGGCCGAGGCTGCCACTCGCCAGAAGTCTCATGGCGCCGTGGGGAATCAATCCGTCGTTGGCCATGTCGAGGAGATCCTTCTCCTTGATGGTCGATCGATCCATCTCCTCGACCCAGCCTTTCGCAGTTGATTCGACGAGGAACCACCGCGACCGGTGGATCTCCCTTTGCCTTCTCGCCGCCGACGCCTTTCTCCGCCGCCGCGCTTTCTTCGCTGCTCCAAAGCATCGTCGTCTTCTTTTGCCCATACGCCCGGCGAAATGCGCAAGGAGGAGATGGCAAGAGAGCAGCAGCGGTGGCGGAGAGCGAAGACGTAGAGAACTAAGGAGGAAGAACAAGGTACCGTGCATAAGCCTCCGGGAGTTACATTTATAGCACCTCTTCCGAGTGGATGACAGGTGGACCCAAGCAATCCAATCACATCCCGAGCGGCCGCACGGGCGCGATACGTGGCGGAAAAAGCGGCGCGAGATCGAGGCGCCTCACATGCCCCATCCAAGCGCCGCAGTTCGCTCCGTTTAAGCGCTTCCCCAAATTCGATCCCGCGAGATCCGGAGGGACAGATCATCTGCTGGTGCGAGATCTCCTGTGATCCGCCGCCGAAATAGTAAAGGAAGTCACTCGACCAAAGAACAAGAATGGATCAAGTCGATCAAGGAAAGTTTCTTATTACCAACAGAGAAGATCTTGATCCAAGACAACATGTATCCAAAGATGCAAAAGACATCGAAAGCAATGTCAACTCCTCCTTCACTCAAGCCTCAATCCATTCGGGGCTAATGATGGATTCATGTACCTAGGGTAGGGTCATAGGCCTGACCTAAACGTCCTACCCAAGGGCACTCGAGAAGAGATCATCTTCCAATGACCAAAGAGGAATCCACTGATCGATCGAAGGACTCGACCATGGAAGACTCACTCGACCATGAAGGCTCACTCGACCACCGAAGGTCGAAGGCACTCCAGCAGCAACGGTTTGCCGCTGAATAGACTTAATGATAGTTAAAGCGCTTTATGAGGGCGCACAAGAACCCCCGGCTTAATGTACTTTAATCCCTCCATTATGTGGGCTGGCTGGGGTCCTGGCGCACTCTATATAAGCCACCCCCCTCCACAGATGGAAAGGGTTCAGATTCTTGTAATACTCATACTCATAATCCACTCGACCGCCTCAGGGCTCCGAGACGTAGGGCTGTTACTTCCTCCGAGAAGGGCCTGAACTTGTACAACACTTGTTTTCACAACTACTCTATAGCTAGGACATCGCCTCTCCTTTACCTACCCCTACTTCTACTGTCAGACTTAGAACCACGACACGGCTCTCATAGGGAAATATTCTTTCTCTGCGGCGTCTCATGTATTGGTTGGCGTTTTCCACAGCGTGTCTAGCTCCTCTTTCAGCAGCCCCAGATACAGATTGATGTCGTTCCCTGGTTGTTTTGGCCCTTCAATTAGCATACTCATGTGAATGTACTTCCTCTTCATGCACAACCAGGGGGGAAGGTTGTACATCCACACAAACACAGGCCAGGTGCTATGTGTGCTTCTCTGGCTGCCAAACGGATTGACTCCATCGGTGCTCGCGCCCAAGACGATGTTCCTTGGATCCTTCCCAAATTCTGGGTATTCGTTCAACGCTACACGCTCGCATCCTTAGGGTGACTCAAAGATCTTGTCTTTTTATTTATCTCGGATCATTTCCGCATCTTCCCGCTTCTTCTCCTCCCTATCCGCGTGCCAACGCAGGAGCTTTGCTACCTTAGGGTCCGCGAAATACCGCTGCATATGAGGAGTGATCGGAAAGTACCACACCGATTTTCGAGGAGCTTTCTTCCTCTTCTTGTATCGAGTGACGCCAAGACACCGGACATATGGTAGACTCCGCGTGCTCGTCGATAAATGATGCAATTGTTCATGCACACATGGTATTTCACGGCGGTAAATCCAGAGGACACACGATTTTCTTCGCCTCCTCGAACTGGTCGGGCACTTGTTCCCCTTGGGAAGACGTTCGTGCTGTAATGACATGTTCTCGCCGGGCTACGCGCCGGTCATTTTGTGTTTTACCTTCATCTCCGAGCCATGAGCGCATTTTCAGCGGGGTATCCTCGGCCTGCATCCTTCATACAATGGAGTAACGCGTCTATCTCCGCTGATCCAGCTTGGCTTTCTCTCGGCGGCAGCTCTTGCGTTATCCATCCGCTTGAGAAGCAGCTCTTGAATATGAGGGTCCTGCACCCAGCCTCCATCGCCGTCTGCTCCGGCATCTTCATGTTCATGATCATGCCCTTCGCCTTGATCTCCTCATCATCATGTACGACATCTTCTACATGATGATCGTACAACATCACCGCCGTGATCATGTCCTCGAGATTCTTTGTCTTCTCGCCCGCCCTCGCCGCGGTGGTACTTGTCTTGTCGCCCTTCCTCATTTCTTGCTCGACCCCATGGACGACTTCATAGTCATCTTCATCACCTTGCCACCGATAGCCATCCATGAAACCACGCAAGAGCAGGTGGTCCCAAGACTTGCCGAATCTGGGTCCGCAATAAGGCTCTTCACTTGCATCTTCGACACGCACATCTTATCTCCGCCTCGTTCTTTTGAAGCATCTCGCCTTCATGAGCTCAAAACCTATTCACGATGCCTTCGGTCATCGTATGGACTATGGTCGTCATGGGTAGAGCAAAATGATATTTTAGAACCAAGAAAAAATTTGGCATGACCTTCCTAAAAATAGGACCAAAAAGAATGCATAGTGCCAAAATTCTCACTGAAATGGAAATGAATCAACATTCCGCAAAATATTGGCAACTATCGATTTCAAATACCGGTACTGCAAACACAAACATATATGCAACACCACAAACACATGCAACACCACAAACATACATAGATCTAGCTAGGCCACAAAAAGTGCATGTGCACGTTGTTGGAGCGAGCTAGGGAGAAAAAAAAGTAGATCTACATCATGAAGATAGCTTTCCCCTTACTTACCTATCAAAAAAAAGGTAATGTCACCACTTAATTTTGATGAATCTATGGTGGAAATGAGGTGAGGAGGAGGAGGCAGCCGAAAACTTGGAGAAGGAGGTGGAGGGAATGAAGTGGGGAAAGTGAGTGGGTAGGTGCGGTTGTCCAAAATATCTTGTTGGGGTCCCAGGTTACTAATGGCGCACCATCTGCAACTGCGCCATTAGTAACCCTGGTTACTAATGGCGCACCTGCAGGTGGTGCGCCATTAGTAGTTTTGCAGAAAAGTAAAAAAATAATAATTTTTATGCTAATGGCGCACCGTGGCACAGTGCGCCATTACTAGTTTACTAGTTTAAACTAGTAATGGCGCACTGTGCAACCGTGTGCCATTAGTAGTTTTGCCAAAAGTAAAAAAATAATTACGGGCGCAGCTCTCTGTCACCGGTGCGCCATTAGTAGTTCTACCTATTAATGGCCCACTTTTCCCGGATGCGCCATTAGTATGTTTGAAAAAATAAAAAAAAATTTGTTTTACTAGTGGCGCACCTTTTGCCTGGTGCGCCATTAGTGTCTTCCACAATAATGGCGTATCTCCACCTGGTGCGCCATTAGTATATAGTAGTGGCGCACCACTTTTCTGGTGCGCCATTAGTGTCAGTCCTATCTTTAGCCCTTTTCCTAGTAGTGGCAGGGAGGAGATTCATGGTGTCTCGCCTCCCGGTAGTAGATAGGCAGGGTTTTAGTTCTTGCAGGGGCGGTGTTTGGACGGATGGCGGCGCTCCTTCTTTGAGTCAGTATTCCGGGCTTCAATGCTCCTCAAGTTCGTCCGTTGGGACAGATTAGACGTAGCTCCAACATAGATTCCTGCCAGCTCCTTGGGGCTGCGAGGCTAGGGTTTCTTGCCGTGCGTTCGGAATGAGGATATTTTGTGACAAGTTTTTCAGATCGATTATTCAAGGATTTAACGGCGACGACTGCGGCTCCGAGGCATTGGTCCTTCGGGGAACGTGCACGAAGACTTTCCGGCTGTCATCGACAAGGTCAGGATGGCTCCGATATGGGAGCGGTGACAATGATGCGTCGGCGGCTCGTTCTGGCGACGACAATGATCGTTCGGTGGTCCATAGACCTCAATGTTCTTTTTATTATGTTTGAGGTGCTTTGTACTTTCGGTGAATCTTTACAATAGATCTGATCCTTTTCGCAAAAGAAAGAAAGAACATTGGGCGTTTCTATTTGTTTGGATTGCTTATATCACATTATCACATGGTAACACTGGACTTGATATGCGAACCAACCTGTGGTTGAATGGTTAGGTGGACAGTTGTATCCCTAGCCCACCGGTATTCAAGTCCTGGTGCTCGCATTTATCCCAGATTTATTTCAGAATTTTCGGCAACGCGCGTTCAATGAAGGGGACTTCCCGTCGACTACGAGGCGTCTACGATGACTTCGTAAAATCTCAAGATAATATGCTGGCTCAGTCTCTCGAAGGTGCTCATGGGGGTATGGTGTGCGTGTGTGCGTTCATAACGGTGAGTGTATGTGCGTGCATATGAGCGCTTACGTCTCTATTGTGTTAAAAAAACACTTGACTTGAATTGGGTTCCTTTTTAATAAACGAAAATACTAACATCCACACGTGTGGGCGTTTGCATCTCGCCCACACGCATGGATCAACGTCGGCTTGAGTTTGCACGAAGATTTTTTATGTCACGTATGATTGGGCTGGTGTGTGGGCATTTATCCGGTCGCCCACACGTACATTTCCACACGTGGAGGTGCTGGTGTGTGTGCGTTTAGCAGTTCGCCCACACGCTAGTTTTCAACGCACGCATAGGGGCTGGTGTGTGGGCGTTGTCCGTGTCCTCTCCCACACCCAAAGCTATCAGTTGCCATGTGTTTTGCAGGGTACATGGCAACTGCCCTAGTATTCTTATAAGCAGATGGCAACTCTCTCTTTACCCGAACATGTTATTTTGCCATGTTTTTTTGTAGTGCTACATGGCAACTGCCTAGTGTTTAGTAGATGGCAACTCCTAAAGATACCACCGCGCCCACACGCCCGTCTCCTTTCTCACACCCAAAGCTGTCAGTTGCCATGTGTTTGCAGGGTACATGGCAACTGCCCCTAGTCTGCTTGTAAGCAGATGGCAACTCTTTCTTTTACCCGAACATGTTATTTTGCCATGTCTTTTTTGTAGTGCTACATGGCAACTGCCTAGTGTTAGTAGGTGGCAACTCCTAAAGTTTTTAAAATCATGACAACTGTAGTAGACCAGACCACACATGGCAACAGGTGCAGTTGTCCAAAATTGGCATCGACACTTGACCTGAGATGGCAACTGCAGTTGAGCAACCATGGCAACTATAGTTGTCCGACATGACAACTGTAGTTCAGCAACATGGCAACTGCAGTTAAACGAACATGGAAGAGGGTCCGGGACCATGGCAAATGCAGGGACGCGTGATGACTGTCACGCGGGGCGTGCGGGGCCATGAGGTAGGAGGCCTGACGTACGTGCGTGTGGTGGTTATCTATTTCGCCCACATGTAGACATGTGGGAGAGACCGCGAGGCAAAAAAAAAGATATGTGGACATTACTTGTTTTGTTCAGGCGTGTGGGCTGGTTCTTTTAGACACCACACAAAATGTTATCGGCGTCCTTAATAAATTTTCAACGCACGTTTGGCCGCCATCGTGTCGTGGTCTGATTCCGTACTCGATACGGGCGGGGGGTCGACACGTACCGGGCCAGCCTTCCGTGACGCTACATAAGCGCGCGCAGGTAGCGTCTATCGATCAAAGTATCAAGTCATCATCTAAATAGCAGCAGAGAGGTGAGCGTATCTAGGCGAAGGGAGAAAGAGTCCAAAGAATATCGACCGACGACATGGCGGCGGCGTTCCGGCGACTGCTGCTACGCGGGCTTCAGGCCAGCCGCGGCGCGGCAGCACCCGCTCCTCTCCGTTTATCTACCAGGACATACACCGGAGGCAGCCACGTTCTTCAGGTTCGGATCCCACGTCCCATCGCTTGATTCGTCCATCCCTTATTTTTCTTGACCGATCGCATCGCACCTGCATGCAGGGTCACCGGCCGCCGGTCCGATTGCCGCATCTCGGCGTCGCCGACCCGCCGTATCTTGGTCAGGCGGACGAGTTTGTGGAGGCGATGAAAAGGAGCCGGAGTATCGATTGGAAGCATTTCAAGGGAGTGGTGGCGGGCGGTATGATCTTGATAGCGGCGCCCTGGATTCTCGTCTGGCCCTTTAGGGCTCACATATTCCGGACAAAAGACCCGTCGTACGAGTCCAAATATATATTCCGGACAAAAGACCCTTCATACGAGTCCAAATAGAGATTTTTAGGGCACGATTTACATCAGATCTACAGTCGCTAACTTGCTTAGCTGGGTGTTTTAGACATCTTACATTGACTTTGTGTACGGAGGTCCGCAAACGTAACGGCCCTAGGGATGGCCTCTGCCCCATTTGTTTGGTACTGGAAGACTGCAACAACATCTTCTTTCGGTGCCCTGTGGTGCAATTCCTATGGAGCTGCTTCCGGAAGGTGGTTGATGGCAACTGGTGCCATGACAACCTCCCGGACTTATTTGGGGAGGTTCTTAGGCTCCCCGGCTCTAGACGCCCACCCATGTGGGTGGCTTTGGGCAACCTAGCATGGACCCTCTGATGTAACCGTAATAAACTAGTCATAGAACGCGTGATTGGGTCAGGAAGCTAGATAGAAGAGGCGATGGCGTCACCAGAGGCGACTCGCGAGGCGACTCGCGGGACGCCCGCGGCGATCGTCGCCGGTCTTCGCCGAACCGCGGATCCGACAACCAGCGCTGTTGGAGGCCGGTTCGGTCTTTGGCGGACTCAGAGGACGAGGAGGACGACGACGGCGATCCGGCGCCGGACTATTCGCCGACACCCTCCGACGTGATCTACGAGGCTTTCAATCCTGGATACTCGGAGGAAGAAGTCGCTGCGTTAGTTGATGAAATCGTGCCGGGAGAGGATCCGGCGCGGATCGGACTGCGTTCTGACGATCGAGTGGAGGTGGTTCGCCGGATTATCCACCAGAGGACGGCGGCAACGGCGATCCGACCTTGGAAAGGGCCTCTACCTAAGGTATGCATCCAACCTGTTACTTTGTCAGATTACTTTCCGCAAGATGACTGGAATATCGTAGTTCGTAAGAAGAAGAAGAAGAGAGGAAGGCCGGATCCAGCGCCGCCACGCCGCGATCGAAGCGGCGGACGGGATCAGGGCGGCCAGGAACTTGCGTTTGAATTTCCTTCTCGGTCACGAACGGGCCGTGCAGGAGTGGGCCGGATGTCGGACTGTGCATGGGCATGAGGCCCATCGTGGGGGTGTTGATGAGGGCTTGGTTCGATCAGCCTCGACTGGGTATGTGGCCCAGGAGAGTTGCGTCGTGCCCTCTCAGCCCGACGAGATTGCATGCACGTACGACGATAGCGGTGTTCCCATCGCTCGTGCGCCGCCGTCTAGGGTTCGCAAGGCCGGGAAGAAAGGATTCCCTTCCTGTGGGGATCGACGTGCACGGCGTATCCGTCCGTTGTCGGCCATGGCAGGCCGAGGGGAGGCTCCACCGCCAGCCAAGCGACCTTCTTCCGCCGCTGCAGGTCGGGGTGGGGCGGCTCCGCCGCCGGCGGTGAGCGCCGGACGGGGAGTCCAGGCGCAGTTTGGCCAAAGGCCGCCGGCGGGAGGATCCGTCGCGGCTGGTTCATCGGGCCGAGGTGTGTCCCCGTCGGTGCGCCGCCTCTGGGACAGCCTCCTTTGCAGCCGGCCCATGGGAGGGGAGGCATGAGGCCGCCGGCGCCGGGCACGGTGCCCGCTGCCCATGCTGTCGGGCGGGGTGTGGTGAGACCACCAGCGCCAGGTGTGCCGCCCCTTGCTCCCCAGGCTGCGGGTTGAGGGGGACCTCGACATCCCGCGCCGGGAACTTCTGGAGACGTGCCGGCTGGCCGCGGCGCCGGACTTCGGCCTGTTGGAGGCATGCCGGCAACCACAGGCAAACCGCCGCCTCATTATGTTGCTAGGCCGGTGCAGAACCAGTCCAGTCAGCCTCAGACGTACAATAAAGAGACTAATGTTCCGCCCCGAGGCCAGTGGGGGGATGATGGATATGATGCGTACGGTGAAGGACAGCACCGAGGCTCCTCTTCTACGGGGGGAGGGCGTGGTTACGCTTGGCAGAGCGACGGGTCGGCTGAGAGACCGTTTCTTGGCCCGGCAGGCGGTTTTGTTGAGGGGGCCTCCGGCCCGGATCACCGTCAGAGAGGAGGCTTTCGTGGCCATCGTGGTGGTCGGGGCGGGGGTCGTGGGAGATTTCGCCGCCCACCACTGCCTAGGGTTCCTGTTCCTACAGATGCTACGGAGGAGGCTCAGCTTACTTCCTCAGAGCTTCCTTCACAGGCGAAGGAGGTGGTGAAGGAGTTGGCAAATGTTGAGGTTGCTGGGGCTGGGACGGTGGATGAGGCTACCGACAGGTCTGATGCAGAGAGGGCGTCCAAATATGCTCGTAAGAAGGAGAGGATGATTTGCTATCGTTGTGGTGAGAAGGGCCATTTCATTGCTGAGTGTGTGGCCCAGCTGTGCGAGTCATGTGGCAAGCTTGCACATGATTCGGGAGAGTGCCCGGTATTGCGTGACCTACCTCTGACTCTGAATATCTATGGAGTCTACTGTGTTGAGCTTATGTTTTTTGAGTCCCCGGCGGCGAGAGAGGTCCTGGAGGATAACCCGAGTTTGACTACTGGGATTGTGAGAGCGACCCAGGGCGAGGTGACTGAGGCATAGATTGTGAGGAGGCTGCAGGAGCTAGCTCCCGGTGATTTTGTTTGGGATTTGGTGCTCATCGAGGACAGAGTTTTTAAGGTTGATTTCCCGTCTGTGGATGACTTGTAGAGACTGTTGAGTTTTGGCTTGTGTAAAGTTCCCGGTACTAGGTGTATCCTGGAGTTTAACGAGTGGAAACTGGTGGAGCCTAAGGGAAAGCCACTTACACAGGTCTGGCTGCGGTTTTTGGGGGCTCCATCTAAGCCTCTGCAGGATGCTCGCGTTATGGCCAGTTTGGGCATCATGGTTGGAAAGACAGAAAAAGTGGACATGGCTTTCACACGTGCCAATGGGATAGCCCGGATTCTAGTAAGCGTTCTGGATATTGAGTTTGTGCCTGATAAGGTCAACTGGACTTATAAGGGAGAGGTGTTCCCGTTAGATATTGAGTTTGAGGACACCGACTTATTTGATGATGCAGTTAATGGTAATGATGTGGACATGCACGATCGGGAGGGTAATGCGGGGGCTAAGGGGGCACCGTCAGATGAGCCCATGCGAGAGGGATCTAACGGTTCTCACGCTCAGTCGGCTGGGAATGGATCGGAGGCCGAGCCCACAGTCTCACCGGCGATACCCATGACTACTCTGCGTTTTGGGTCTTTCGAGCCAGCCTCGGCACCTCCCAGGCTTTGGAGTGACATGGTGGAGTCTGGTGATTATCTTGAGCACACGCTTCCTTCGTTGGAGTTCGAGAGGGAGCCTAGTTTGTCTGCTGATCGTCAGGCGAGTTCTTTGGGAGGCGATTCGGAGAGGAGGCCGGTTGATGGTTCTCTTGGTCTGCCGACTCCCGCAGGCACGACTTCGGTGTCGGCGATCGCGGGCGTGTTGGGGTGTGGGGGAGGGGGTTCGGGACATGGAGTCCTCTCTTCCCCCGTCCCGATGCCGATGCCGGTGTCGTCGGTGGCGTCGGCCCCGAGGGGGTCGGCTCCTGCTGCGAGAGGGAGTCCAAGGCAGGCGGCCTCGACTCCTTCTGCGATGGTGGTGACAACCACTGTGGCAGCTGCTGCGTTTGGGGGGACGCCAGGGCAGGAGGCCCTGTCTCCTCCCTCTACCCCGATGGTCAGGAGGACCACCTCGCCGATGGCTTCCCCGTCTGAGTTGGCGGCTGGGGCGGGAGGAGGTCGCGGGCAAGAGGCCCCTGTCCTACACTCTTCCCCACTGCCTGGTGTGGGGCACTCGTCCAAGGGGATCGGGAGCCCGCAGACGCCTTCTCTAGTAACTTCGGCACCACCTTTCAGAGTTTTGGTGCTAGGTTATACTAGGGAGGAGGTGATCGCGTTTGGTGGGATCCCGGACCCTATCTCCGAGGGGAGACGGATGAGTGCTCGCATCCTCGACATCCCTAAGGTGGACGATATGCAGCAGCGGTGCGCTATGAGGGCGGCCAAGCTTCAGGAGGCTGCTTTTTCTTCTGGTATGTCCGTCAAATTGTCTAATTCCCTATTGCATTTTTCTAATGAAGACATTATAAATAATGCAAACCAATTAGGAGTTTCACTAGGTGCTACGGATAGTGAAATTACCAATTCGGTGAATGATATTTTAGACTTGGAGGCGGAACGTGCTTTAGAGACTATTCGTAATCTTGCAGCAGTTAAACCAATGAATGATGATGAGAGATAAATGCGTTAGGGGTTAGAGTGCTCCTGTGTGCGGATCTAGCACCCACCAACCATGACGCTGAGGAAGATGATGTATCCCTAGAGAATGATCCTAGCAATATTTGTGAACCCGGTCATGAGGACCGGGTGACTGAGCTTAGTAAACCTAAGCGTAAGTGGAAACGGAAGATCTATCCCGATTCCGCAGTTCGTAGGAGTGCTAGGATTCGAACTACCAAAAAATTCCATGATGAACTATGAGAGGAATATTTTGGAATATCAGAGGTCTAAAAGACTTGGCTAAAAGAAGATTCCTGGCTGAGACAGCTTTAGAGCAGAAGCTAGATTTTGTTGCTCTATCAGAAACGGGTAGAGATAACTTTGCACCAAAGTTTCTCTCCTCTCTGGTTGGTGGTAGTGATTTCGATTGGCATTGCCTCCCTCCGCGAGGAAGATCGGGTGGTATTTTACTAGGTGTGAGATGCGATTCGCTTGAAGTCCGTAGTGTAGTGATGGGCGACTTCGCGGTAAAGTTTCGAGTTAGGTCTAGGACGGATGGCTTTAACTGGGCTTTGGTGGCGGTATATGGTGCCGCGCAGCCCGAGCTTAAAGCGGAGTTTCTAGCAGACCTTGTTCGAACTTGTGGGTCAGAGCAACTGCCGATTTTAGTTGGAGGTGATTTCAATATCATCAGGAGGAGAGAGGAGAAGAACAATGATAACTTTGACGGCAGATGGTCCTTCATGTTCAACACCATTATTGAAAGCTTGGATCTGAGAGAGATAGAGCTCTCGGGTCGAAAGTTTACATGGGCTAACGCTCTGCCAAACCCAACCTACGAAAAACTTGATCGAGTTCTTGCAAGCGTGGAGTGGGAACAAAAATTCCTGCTGGTTACGGTGCAAGCTCTTTCGAGGGGAATATCTGATCATACCCCATTGTTCGTGGACTAAGGGGAGCTGAACCACGTGGGTAACAAGAACACCTTCTCCTTTGAGACGTCATGGTTTGAACGTGAGGGGTTCTTAGATTTGATAGCCAGGGAATGGGTTAAAGATGTTCGAGGCAAAACTCCTATTGAGCGGTGGCAGAATAAGATTAGGAACTTGAGAAGCTTCTTACGGGGTTGGGCTAAGCACCTTAGCGGTGTGTATAAGATTGAAAAGGATAGACTCCTTTCTCTTATACACGACCTGGACATAAAAGCCGAATCCAATATTTTGTTACCTGCAGAGCTTCAGGTTAAAAATGAGGCGGAGAAGAGGTTAAAAGAACTACTCCGTGAAGAAGAACTGAAGTGGGCTTTACGTGCTAAAGTACGCAGAGTGGTCCAGGGGGACACCAATACTCAGTTCTTCCATTTAATAGCTAATGGCAAACACGGAAAGAAGCGAATCTTTCAGCTTGAGCAGGACGAGGGTACTATTTTAGGTCAGGATAACCTAAAAACATACATTGCCGACTATTATAAGCAGTTATTTGGACCACCGGAGGATAATACGGTGTCCCTCGATGAGTCCAGAACTGAGGATGTACCTCAGCTATCGGCTGCTGATAATGAGCTTCTGGTTGCCCCGTTCTCGGAGAAGAAGGTTTTTGATGCTATTGCACAGATGAAAAATAATAAGGCTCCCGGACCGGATGGTTTCCCGGCCGAGTTCTATAAGAAGTGCTGGCACATTATTAAGGGGGATTTACTACCTATGTTTCATGATCTATTCTCTGGACAGCTTCAATTATTCCACTTGAATTTTGGGTCTATCACACTACTTCCTAAGAAGACGGATGCGGTCAGAATTGAGCAATTCAGGCCGATCTGTCTCCTTAATGTTAGTTTCAAAATTTTCACCAAGGTCGGGACCAACAGGCTCACACAGATTATGATTCGTGGTGCAACAGTCCCAAACCGCTTTCATGCCAGACAGAAATATCCTTGAAGGGGTGGTAGTCCTGCATGAAACGCTCCATGAAATCCACTCCAAAAAATTAGATGGAGTGATTTTTAAAGTGGATTTCGAGAAAGCGTATGATAAGGTCAAGTGGCCATTTCTCCAACAATCTCTGCGTATGAAAGGTTTTGATGAGCCCAGGTTTAGCCAAGGCTTAGCTCAGGACCCCACTACTCGTCGTATTTGGTAGCCTGGTGCAGACAAGTTCAATCATTTACGCAAAAAGGTAGTGTGAGAATTAGAGTTAATGATGACATAGGTCACTACTTCCAGATACATAAAGGCCTACGACAAGGAGACCCGATGTCCCCTATCTTGTTTAACATTGTGGTGGATATGTTGGCAGTTTTGATAGGAAGGGCTAAGGAAAATGGTCAAGTAGGTGGATTGGTGCCTCATCTTGTTGATGGAGGTGTCTCTATCCTGTCAATGATGATACAATCATCTTTATGGAGCATGACTTGGCTAAGGCAAGAAATATGAAGCTGGTGTTATGCCTATTTGAACAATTGACCGGGTTAAAGATAAACTTTCATAAGAGCGAGTTGTTATGTTTTGGTAGGGCCAAAGATGAATAAGATGCTTATAGGCAATTGTTTGGATGTGAGTTGGGAGAGCTACCATTCTCATACTTGGGGATTCCTATCCACCATCGTAGGCTAACAAACAGAGAATGGAAGTGCATCGAGGACCGATTTGAGAAGAAAATGAGCTGCTGGAAGGGCAAGCTCATGTCATATGGAGGCCGATTAATCCTAATTAATTCAGTACTCACGAGTATGCCGATGTTTCTTCTTTCGTTCTTCGAGGTACCAGTTGGTGTTAGGAAGAGACTGGACTTCTATAGATCGCGGTTCTTTTGGCAGGGTGATGAGCTTAAAAGAAAATATAGGCTTGCTAAGTGGGATATCATCTCAGACCCGAAAGACCAAGGGGTCTAGGTATTGAGAATCTCGAAATTAAGAATAAATGCCTTCTTAGCAAGTGGCTGTGGAAGCTTTAAATGGAGAATGATGCTATGTGGGCTCAGATCCTTCATGCAAGTACCTCCACCAATAACTTTGTCACAAGTCTCAGAAGGTCGACCGACTCGCCCTTACGGAAGGGTCTCATGAAGGTCAAGCAGGCATTGTTTAATAGGACAAAGTTTGTTGTTGGAAGCAGCACGAGTACACGTTTACGGGAGGATACTTGGCTCGGTGACACACCCTTGGCCATCCAATATCCCTCTTTGTACCGCATTGTTCAACGACGGAGGTGTTCGTTGCTTGGTCTTCCAATCTACCCCCTTAATATTCAGTTCAGACGAGTGCTAGCGGCAATCGTTGGGAAGAATAGCTCCGTCTAGTTAGGAGGCGATGGACGTCCAGCTTTCTCAACAACCCGATGAATTACGCCGAAGTTGACTAAGTCCGAGCATTCACGGTTAAATCAATGTATATTGATGTTATTAATTCAACTCCATTCCTACGTCCAAACATGTTTGGGATGTCAAAGTTCCTTTGAAAATAAAAGTGTTTATGTGGTTTGTCCATAAACAAGTAATTTTAACTAAGGATAACTTGATGAAGCGTAATTGGACGGGACCTACTAGGTGTAGTTTCTGCGATCGGGATGAGACTATTAAGCACCTCTTTTTTGATTGCCCGCTGGCCAAAGTTCTTTGGCAGACGGTCCACATTGCTTTCAATATCAAACCCCCGAATTTTGCTAATGCGTTATTTGGGACATGGCTTAATGGGATTGAGCCTAACTTAGCGAGACATATTCGGGTTGGGGTTTGTGCTTTGCTGTGGACTATCTGGAATTGCAGAAACGATTTGGTCTTTAACAGAATATCATGTATACATTTTTGCAGGTTTTATTCGGACTACGGCACTGATCCGTTAGTGGTCGCTACTCACCCGCACGGAGGCCAGCAGCATTTGGTTATCGGGTCCGTCATTTGGGAGATGGTAGCTCGATATCTTCAACCAGTTTGGATGGCGGTCATGTAATAGGATAGGCATTTAGTATTCCTATCTAGTTTACCCAGCCGGTTGTGGCATCTTGATGTGGCTAGTTGATGTTTCTAGCCTCTTTTCGCTCTGTGATGCTCACAACGTGAGTAGAATTGACCGCTCCGAGAGATCATTTCAGTCCCGATGGTCGACAATCAACTCGGATTGTCAAAAGTGGGCGGCCGCACAAAAGGCGGTTGACAAGTTGAACCCAAGTGGCACAAATGAGGACGATAGAGTAAGTGGCATTTCATACATGTTCATCATACTTGTTTTTGGTGTCCGAAATGCTAACTTGTTTTGTTTTCATGTAGTACAACATTGCACAAAACTTGTTTAAAGAAGAGGAGAGGAAAACCAAGAAGGGGAAGATCAAGAAAGGAAGGGTCTTTACCTTGCCTCATTGCTACAAATTGTTGAAGGATGATGAGAAATGGAAGAAGCGTGAAGACTTGGATGATTTGCATTTGAGCAACAAACGCAAGCGAACAATTGAGTTGAATGATGATGATGATGATGAGGAGGAGGATGCATCAAGTGATGACGGCAAGAGAAGCCCCACACCCAACTCGGTTTCATACTCGAAGCCAAAACGACCGGATGGGTGCAAGAAAGACAAAACCGAAAAGAAGAAGAGGAAAGGAGATGATGAGCTCAAAAATGCTATGGAAGCTATTGTGAAGGCAAGAAAAGAAGCCAACGGGGTGAGGAAAATGGCAAGGAACCAAGATGTCGCGGCCGAGGAGAGGAGGTTGGTGGCCGAGGAGAGGAGGGTGGCGGCCGAGGAGAGGAAGGTGGCTTTGGAGGAGAGGAAGGTGAGCAATGAGGAGCGAACTAGATTGTTGGAATGGGAGAAGCACTTGTTCTTCTTGGACACATCTAACCTCAATGAGGCGCAAAAAGAGTATGTCAATCTTGCCCGTGAAGAAGTATTGATCCAAAAAAGAGTCATGATTCACGCAATGGGTGGCGGTGGCCTTGGCGGCATGGGTGGCGGTGGCCTCAGCGCCATGGGTGGAGGTGGCCTTGGCGACATGGGTGGCGGTGGCCTTGGCGGTGGCATTGGCGATGGCCTTGGCGGCATGGGTGGCGGTGGCCTTGGCGCCATGGGTGGCATGGGTGGCTTTGGAGGTACCATGAGCGGTTTAGGTGCCATGGGAGGCATGGGTGCACCTCCGGCCGCCATGGGAGGCATGGGTAGCTTTGGAGCACCCCCCCCCCCCCCCCGACGCTATGGCCGCCATGGGAGGCATGAGTTTTGCTTCTCTCATGGGAGGCATGGGTGCACCTCCGGCCGCCATAGGCGGAATGTCTTTCGATGTGCCTCCTCACACACATTCCCATGAAGATGTCGTTGAAGATCTTGCCAACACCGTCAGAGCTTCACGTGATGCGGTGCCTGATGAGGAGAGGGAGGAAGATTCATCTTCGGAGGCGGAAGAATCGTCTTCGGAAGATGAGGACGAAGACGAGGAAGAGGATTGATGTGTCTTTCATTTGTGTCTTGAACTTGGTTTGCATTTTGAACTTGGTTGAATGAACTTGTGGGCATGATTTTGAACTTGTGGGCATGAACTTTTATTCATCAACTTGTTTGTGTGAAATTTTATATGTCATGTTCATTGCATTTTGAATTTTCAAACTCATTTTGTATCCAAAATGCCATATATGCAATGTCCAGCGAGTCGCACGTGCTGCATTTTTTGCGCTTCTTTGAGCGGGCGCCAGCATTGCATTTTAGTGCGGTTGTTGGAGCCGGCGTTAGCGTCAGCGCTAAACCAACCCGAGCCTTGCTGCAAACTAGTTTTTCTTGTGCGCGCAAGCGCGCTGTTGGAGATGCTCTAATAAGGACCTATTTGCTATAGATATATTTGTGGCGCTTTATTTTTTAGTGCGTCTGTTGGACTGCTGCATGCTGTCCTCTGTGTCCTCTGCGCACTATATTTTTATGACTCTGCTGGACTGAATCGATCATAGCGCGCAAAAATTACTAAAATGACGCTGTACAATTATTTTAGCGCGCCCGTGTTTTTGGTCCGTGTTGAAGATGCTCTGACTGCACCATGTCATGGTTCTCCATGGAGCACCCAACAGCCGATACAGCATGCATGCTGCGACGTGGCCTCCATGTAGGGTACGCATGGAAGGAGACGTGGAGGAATTTTCTTCCGAATAGGGAGGCGGCCAGCGTCAGCGTAGCCCACACCCCAGCGACGTAGAAGCGGCAGAGGGCCTCAGCGGGCTCGCAGCGTGGTCAAAACATTTATTTAAAATTCAGATAAAAAATCTTTTAATTCCGAACAACTTTTGACAAACAAATTTTTTCGTAAAAATGTGAACACTATATGAATTTCTACTAAATCTTAAAAGGGGGAAACAATTTTTGAATTAGCGAACAAATTTTAAAATCAGGAACACTTTTAAAATTCCCAAACAACGTTTTTGAAAATGGTAATTTATTAAATTTTGTTAACAAGTTTTGAAAGCATGAACTATTCTCAAATCTGAACAATTTTTGAAAACCGCCAAACATTTTTAGAAATTTCGAACAATTGTTTATTTTCTGAACAAATCGGCAAATAGGATTATATTTTCATGAAAATTATCGTTTTCTAGAAAAAAACATTTTTTGAAATTTCCAAATATATACCAAAAACCTGAACACTTTTTGAAATTTCAAACAAAAAATGCAATTCCAAACATTTTTTTGAAAAATGAACTTTTTTATTTGAATTTATGAACAAAATTTTGAAAACACTTTGAATTTACGAACAATTTTTGTAAAGGGGACATTTTTTCTAGGTTTGAACAAACTTGGAAACGTGACCATTTTTTGAAAACTTGAACATATTTGGAAAATTGAAACATTTTTTGAAACTCTGAACAAAATTCAAACGGCAAAACTTTTTTGCATTTGTGATTTTTTAAAAGCTCTGGAAAATTTGGAAAAGAAATGTTTTTTAATTTGCAGATATGTTTTGAAAATAATGAACATTTTATGAATAACAATTGGAGACAGAAACATTTTTTGAACTTATGAATAATTTTGTAAAAGTGCAAACATGTTTTAAATTCTCGAACATTTTTTGAAAATACAAATATTTAAAAAAATAAAATTAGAGAAAAAGAAACGAACATGAAAACATAAAAGGATAAGAAAAAAACAAAAAAGAGAGTAAAGAAGAAAAGAAAATAAAAATAATAAAACGTATAAAAGAACCAGTTCACGAACATAGAATGTTCCCAAATCCCAAAGGCTAGAACTCTGGAATGCCTTAACAGGCCAGCCTAGCTCACTGCTCGATCTCAAATTCCTATGCGAAAGTTAGACAATAGGACTTAGAATGCTTCATATAGGGTTTTTCGGATATTGTGTCCGTTTTAGGGGTCCACACCAAAGTTGCCCCGAGTAGCACACTAAAGTCATTTTCAAGTACATGTTGGATGTTTATACCTTTTTCTAAAAACCCCACCCATATATTAATTACTTAACAAAATTCTTACAATCATTTATTACATAGATTATCAGGGCGGAACACTATTACAGAGACACCATCGGTCTTGCTATGAAACTAATTTAGCAATCTCATATGCCGCCTTGTTAGCCAGCCTATCAATCTTTACAATCTTGAGATCCTCAATAAATTTTGACACGCTAAGCGCTTCCTTTTTCAGATCCACAAGAGAAGACTTGTCAATGGTTTCTTTTGCTAAAAAAGATGCAACAAAATAACAATCAGTTTCCAAAATAAATTGTTTGTGAAGT
Organism: Aegilops speltoides; assembly: GCA_021437245.1. Lineage (NCBI taxonomy): Eukaryota > Viridiplantae > Streptophyta > Magnoliopsida > Poales > Poaceae > Aegilops > Aegilops speltoides. Next base: position 487,033,069 of record CM038146.1, read on the forward strand.
GTAATATCAATGTATAGCCTGGCGAGACGCGCACGAAGTTCTGCTTCATCCACACATGAGAAGTTCCAGATAAAATCCCACAATGAAACCAAGACTTCGCCAAGATGATTCCTAGCGACAACCCCAACACTAGCAGATCTCATGCTCTCCACAAAATTAACATCAACATTTATCTTAATATACTCAGGATCCGGAGGCTTTCAAAGAGCATGAGCATTCATTGGCGGAATAATGTACCTCCTGTTACCTATCACCCCCTTCGGGTGTCGTTTGGAGGAACTACAGGTGGAGGGGATGGGACCCGTGGTAGCAGGTGGTGTTCGCGAAGGAGGAGCGGCGGGCATCTGGCACACCGACTACGGTGGGTCTAGGCGGCATGGAGCAGCAGGGTCTCGGCGGTGGGGTGCATGATGATGGACGAGCAGAGGATGGTGGCGTTGTCTGGCGTCATGGTGGCGTCGACGGCAGCTACGCCTTGCAAGGTTGATGTGTCTGTACAGCTCTGTAGATGGATCAGTGGAAGACGACGGTGGCGACCTCTGTAGATGTGTGACCCAAACCTGGCAATATGGCTTGGTTGGGGTCTCTGTTTTTAGATGTTAGGCTATGGTGCGAGGTCTGTTTCGTATTCAGCTCGGAATATCGACACCCTTTCATCGAGTGGTTAGGAGTAGTGATGGACGTTGCCAAGATGGTGGCTTTCAGGCGTGCTAATGTATTACTTTGTAAGGTGTTTGTGAATAATTAATAAAGTGGTTGCATGCATTGCCCAGATGTAGAGGCCGGGGGTCTTCCTTCTTTTCTAAAGAAACCCCTTATTGCTTAAATCCAATTGCACACCGCCGTTGGCAGAGGTGAAGGTTTTACGATAATTTTCTATAAAAATAACAGAGGCGGCTAAAGATTCTTCCCCTCTTCCAAAAAGCAAATCGTTTCTCAGATGCCAAGCTCTCTAAAACATAAATAAAGCTTGCTCATGTACTGGTGACCCCAGCTAGTCTGGCAGAATAAGAAACTAGTCCGGCCCGTAAATCTGAACAACTTCTCTCCCGAAATATTCCACACTTCCCTCATGGCGAAACACAAGGCGCATGCCTTAGGACAGGTCACAAGGGCATGGAAAATACTTCGTCCTGAACACCGCATAGAGCATAAACCTGACAACGTTTGGTGATGAGAAACTCTATTTACCTAAACCGTCAAACTGTTGGTCGCAGATCACCAGGCAAAAATTCTAACTTTTTGCGGAACTTTGGCCTTTCAAATTACATCCCACACCCTTCTTTCCTCATTAACGACACTACTGGATATTCCTGTCTCACCCTTGCAACCCGTGAGATTTATGGCCAGTCTGTACGCACTTTTAACAAAAACATACCATTTTCTCGTAATGCCAAGCAATTAGATCACCCTCTCCCACAGCTGAATACGTGAATTTAGATTTCCTCGGCATCATGGTGATAGAATAAATGCCTAATCAAGTTTTCATCCATCTTCTTGTCCCGCTCATGAATAATTCCAACACCCATTTCAGCCTAGTTCGATTATTTATGGCTATAACTTTTAGCCCCGAATTTCTTGGCAGACAGTTATCTCTTCAAATGTTTATATTGTTACCATCAAACACTCTCTGGATGACTTTTTTTAGCAGTTCCTGCTGGATGTTTATACTTCAAACCCCGAAAGTGTTGTTCTAGTCCCGATCTAGATCTGAGACTTAACCAAGTCTGCATGTGCCGCCGCTATGAATCTTGGCAGCAGGCTTTCGTTGACCCAGTCTTGTCTCTAGCTATTCCTCGCCGCAGCCTCCTCCACAAGCAAGTAATACTGTTCAAAAAGAAAGAAAACATAAGGAAGGAGAAACGACGATCTATTTGGACCAGACGTAGCACTCTTCATATTCTCCTCTTGCTATCGGGTTTTTCTTCAAGGAACTAAAAAATATGTGGCTAGATCTGAGACTTAACCAAGTTTCAGTCAAATGTCAGAACATATAAATGTGAAGACTTTTTTTGTACGGGTCTTTTTATAAGATCTCATGAATATCGAACATGATCTTAGTCTGACCGAGATTTAACAATCCGTAAAAAAAATTCCATCGTTCCAAAAAATAACATTCTTAATTTGAAAAATGAAAGGGGAAATCTTTATTCGGTGCCATTTTCCGCGCTTATTTTTACCCGTATCGACGGCCCCTGCCGCAAGTCTCTCGCCGCTGGCGTCGGCCTCCCGTTTTTCCGCGACGGGCCGTCGGCAACGGAGGAAAGAGAGGGGAGCTGTTACCTCGCTCCAATGGGGACCCGGCAAACATCCTTCTCTCTTTTGCGAGTAAACATCCTTCTCAATCTCCTAGTCAACCAACGCGCCAAGTTATTGAGCTGCCAGTCATTGTGTGGGTGGAGGGCGCGCGCCGGCGAGTCCGCAGTGACTTACAAAGACTACTAATCAAAGTGTGAGTGGATTCCAGGCAGGCAAGAGAGTGACATCCGCCCACTTGTCTTCAGCTAGACTATTCTCTAGAAATTGTTTGAATTTGTTGTCTTCCGGTCCAATGGGCATGCGTTTAATCTAGGGTTTCTTTGATCAATTTTGGAGGAAAATCGGAAGAATGGACAAAGTGTGGAATATGTACAACTCGAAATTGGACCAGAGAATTGGTCAGAATACGATGGCCAACACGCCGCCAAAAAAGAAAAACGGAAATGTTAACGCCCACACGTGTGGACGTTTGCACATCACCCACACGCCTCCATCACCACTCATTTTGCCACGTATGAATAGATGACATTAGCAGAATTTTTTTTTGGTTTTCGGCTTAAAAATGTTGTATCTCCTAAATAAAAAAGCGAACTAAAAATCCGTTTTCACCATTAAATCCGTCTCGACGAGATCTTCAAAACTAGACCCCATGTTGATATGTTTCGACGAATTTTTTATTTTTTGCCAGAAGTTGCCATGATGTTTACACTGCAGTTGCCATAGGGCTTAAACTAAAGTTGCCATGTGGCAATTTTAGTTTGTAGATCATGGCAATTTTAGTATTTTGATGATGGCAACTCCAGTACTTTGATCATGAAAATTATTTTTTGTATGAACCATGGCAATTTACGTGCATGTATCATGGCAATTTTAGTTTATGGTTCATGGCAAGTCTAGTTTCTTAATTCCCCGTTTTATAAATGTCAAAATTTACTTTTAAATGTAGAAGAAAATAGCTGAAACATATCATGGCAACTTCAATGTAAACATCATGGCAATTCATATGCAATAGACATGGCAACTTTTAATCCAATTTTTTTTCATCAAAACATATCAACATGGGATCTAGTTTCGAAGATCTCATCGCGAGGGATTTAATGGTGAAAACGGATTTTCAATCGGAATTTTCGTTTAAGAGATAAAACATTTTAAAAATTGAAAATCCAAAAAGATTTCTGCATGCATGCATGCGATGACGTGGCAATCTGTTTACATTAGAGACGTGTGGTGCGTCTCCCTTCCTGCCACATGTGTGGCAGTTAGCGCGACCCAAAAAAAGAATTGGTCGCCAACAGTGTTGGACAAAGTTTTGAAAGAATACGATGGTCATCCTCCGGAATCCTCCTGCCTACCTATTAGTGCTGGCAGGGATGGAAAATGAACGAATATAAACATATCATCTAAACCATGTTTTGTAACATTTGATTGATAATTATCAGTGCGTTATCGTAAGGGCATACATATTTTGTATGCAATCACCATGATTTATCTGTCATTTTGATGTTAGTGTGATTATGTACTAAATATGTATTATAGCTCCCAATTAAACCATTAGTTACATATTGACTTACTAAAGGTGCTGCAGATGTTGCCGGGGATGGAAAGAGGTGTTGCCCCGGCGTGGTCCGCGTAGCCCAATGTTGCCAGCCCCAACAATGGCTCCTCGTCCCATCCCTGCCTGGATGCATGGCCGGTGTTGCAGATGCCTCGTTCGTGGGCACCGTGCGGCTGAGTGTAGAGATCCGTTTCGGTGCTCCCGTTGCTTGGAAAACGGTGCACGTGGATGTCGCAATCCATGGCGTCCTCTATGCTCGCTGTCATGCCTTGCCGTGCAACCAATTCTGGGTATCGTGCATCATCATGCTACAGCTTCATGTGAGGTTTCAATGAAATCTGCGCTACCATCCAAGGCGTTTCGTCATGGGTCTTGGGCATCTGTCGTCTCTGCTACCGGTGGCTCGGCCACCCAGCTTGATGTGCAGTCTGAAGGAAATATGCCCTAGAGGCAATAATAAAGTTATTATTTATTTCCTTATTTCATGATAAATGTTTATTATTCATGCTAGAATTGTATTAACCGGAAACATAATACATGTGTGAATACATAGACAAACATAGTGTCACTAGTATGCCTCTACTTGACTAGCTCGTTTATCAGAGATGGTTATGTTTCCTAGCCATGGACAAAAGAGTTGTCATTTGATTAACGGGATCACACCATTAGGAGAATGATGTGATTGACTTGACCCATTCCGTTAGCTTTGGGTACTCCCGTTTACCGGAGGAACACTTTGGGTACTACCAAACGTCACGACGTAACTGGGTGATTATAAAGGAGTACTACAGGTGTCTCCGAAGGTACATGTTGAGTTGGCGTATTTCGAGATTAGGTTTTGTCACTCCGATTGTCGGAGAGGTATCTTTGGGCCCTCTCGGTAATGCACATCATTATAAGCCTTGCAAGCAATGTGACCAATGAGTTGGTTACGGATGATGCATTACGAGCGAGTAAAGAGACTTGCGGTGACGAGATTGAACTAGGTATTGGATACCGACGATCGAATCTCGGGCAAGTAACATACCGATGACAAAGGGAACAACGTATGTTGGTATGCGGTTTGACCGATAAAGATCTTCGTAGAATATGTAGGAGCCAATATGGGCATCCAGGTCCCGCTATTGGTTATTGACCGAGAATAGTTCTAGGTCATGTCTACATAGTTCTCGAACCCGTAGGGTCCGCACGCTTAAGGTTTCGATGATGCTTATATTATGAGTTTATGAGTTTTGATGTACCGAAGGAGTTCGAGTCCCGGATGAGATCGGGGACATGACGAGGAGTCTCGAAATGGTCGAGACGTAAAGATCGATATATTGGACGACTATATTCGGAGTTCGGAAAGGTTCCGAGTCATTCCGGTATTTTTGAGTACCGGAGAGTTACGGAATTCGCCGGGAGAAGTATTGGGCCTTATTGGGCCTGCAGAAGAGAGAGGGGCTGCCTAGGGCAGGCAGCGCTTCAAAGCCTAGTCCGAATTGGACTAGGGAGGCCGCACCCCTCCTTCCTTCCTTCTCTCTTCCCTTCCTTGTCTCCTACTCCTAATACATGGAAGGATTCCTAGTTGGACTAGGAAAGGGGGAATCCTACTCCCGGTGGGAGTAGGACTCCCCACGGCGCGCAATAGAGAGGGCCGGCCTCCTCCTCCCTCCCTCCTTTATATACGGGGGCAGGGGGCACCCCATGGACACACAAGTTGATCTACGGATCGTTCCTTAGCCGTGTGCGGTGCCCCCTTCCACCATATTCCACCTCGGTCATATCGTCGCAGAGTTTAGACGAAGCCCTGCGCCGGCAGAACATCATCATCGTCACCACGCCGTCGTGCTGACGGAACTCATCCCCGACGCTTTGCTGGATCGGAGCCCGGGGATCGTCATCGAGCTGAACGTGTGCTGAACTCGGAGGTGCCGTACGTTCGGTACTTGGATCGGTCGGATCGTGAAGACGTACGACTACATCAACCGCGTTGTCATAACGCTTCCGCTTACGGTCTACGAGGGTACGTGGACGAACACTCTCCCCTCTCGTTGCTATATCATCACCATGATCTTGCATGTGCGTAGGAATTTTTTTGAAATTACTACGTTCCCCAACAGTGGCATCCGAGCCTAGGTTTTATGTGTTGATGTTATATGCACGAGTAGAACACAAGTGAGTTGTGGACGATATAAGTCATACTGCCTACCAACATGTCATACTTTGGTTCAGCGGTATTGTTGGATGAAGCGGCCCGGACCGACATTACGCGTACGCTTACGCGAGACTGGTTTTACCGACGTGCTTTGCACACAGGTGGCTGGCGGGTGTCAGTTTCTCCAACTTTAGTTGAACCAAGTGTGACTACGCCCGGTCCTTGCGAAGGTTAAAATGGAGTCTGTTTGACAAACTATCATTGTGGTTTTGATGTGTAGGCGAGAACAGTTCTTGCTAAGCCCGTAGCAGCCACGTAAAATTTGCAACAACAAAGTAGAGGACGTCTAACTTGTTTTTGCAGGGCATGTTGTGATGTGATATGGTCAAGACGTGATGAGATATAAGTTGTTGTATGAGATGATCATGTTTTGTTGAAGTTATCGGCAACTGGCAGAAACCCTATGGTTGTCTCTTTGTTGCATAAGATGCAAGTGCCAAATAATTGCTTTACTTTATCGCTATGCGATAGCAATAGTTGCAAGAGCAATAGTTGGTGAGACGACCATGTGATGACACATTGATATAGATCAAGATGATAAAGATCATGGTGTCGTGCCGGTAACGATAGAGATCATGACAGTACTTTGGAGATGGAGATCAAAGGCGCAAGATGATCATGGCCATATCATGTCACATATTTTGATTGCATATGATGTTTATCTGTTATACATCTTATTATGTTTTATTTGACGGTAGCATTTTAAGATGATCTCTCACTAATTATCAAGAAGTGTTCTCCCTGAGTATGCACCGTTGTGAAAGTTCTTCGTCTTTGAGACACCACGTGATGATCGGTGTGATAGGCTCTACGTTCAAATACAACGGGTGCAAAACAGTTGCACACGCGAATACTCAGTTATACTTGACGAGCCTAGCATATACAGATATGGCCTCGAACACGGAGACCGAAAGGTCGAGCGTGAATCATATAGTAGATATGATCAACATAGTGATGTTCACCATTGAAACTACTCCATCTCACGTGATGATCGGACATGGTTTAGTTGATTTGGATCACGTGATCACTTAGATGACTAGAGAGATGTCTGTCTAAGTGCGAGTTCTTAAGTAATATGATTAATTGAACTTAAATTTATCATGAACTTAGTCCTGATAGTATTTTGCAAATTATGTTGTAGATCAATAGCTCGCGTTGTTGCTTTCATATGTTTATTTTGATATGTTCCTAGAGAAAATTGTGTTGAAAGATGTTAGTAGCAATGATGCGGATTGGATCCGTGATCTGAGGTTTATCCTCATTGCTGCGCAGAAGAATTATGTCCTTGATGCACCACTAAGTGACAAACCTATTGCAGGAGCATATGCAGACGTTATGAACGTTTGCCTAGCTCAATATGATGACTACTTGATAGTTTTGTGCACCATGCTTTATGGTTTAGAATCGGGACTTCAAAGATGTTTTGAACATCATGGACCATATGAGATGTTCCAGGAATTGAAGTTAATATTTCAAGCAAATACCCGAGTTGAGAGATATGAAGTCTCTAACAAGTTCTATAGCTAAAAGATGGAGGAGAATCGCTCAACTAGTGAGCATGTGCTCAGATTGTCTGCGTACTTCAATCGCTTGAATCAAGTGGGAGTTAATCTTCCAGATAAGATAGTGATTGACAGAATTCTCTAGTCACCATCACTAAGTTACTAGAACTTCGTGATGAACTATAATATGCAAGGGATGACGAAAGTTATTCCTGAGCTCTTCGCGATGTTGAGATCGGCGAAGGTAGAAATCAAGAAAAGAGCATCAAGTGTTGATGGTTAAACAAGATTACTAGTTTCAAGAAAGAGGCAAAGGGAAAAGAAGGGGAACTTCAAGAAGAACGGCAAGCAAGTTGCTTCTCAAGTGAAGAAACCCAAGTCTGGTCCTAAGCCTGAGACTAAGTGCTTCTACTGCAAAGAGACTGGTCACTGGAAGAGGTACTACCCCAAGTAATTGGCGGATAAGAAGGATGGCAAAATGAACATAAGTATATTTGATATACATGTTATTGATGTGTACTTTACTAGTGTTTATAGCAACCCCTCAGTATTTGATACTAGTTCAGTTGCTAAGATTAGTAACTCAAACGGAGTTGCGAATAAACAGAGACTAGTTAAAGGGTGAAGTGACGATGTGTGTTGGAAATAGTTCCAAGATTGATATGATCATCATCGCACACTCCCTATACTTTCGGGATTAGTGTTAAACCTAAATAAGTTTTATTTGGTGTTTGCGTTGAGCATGAATATGATTTGATCATGTTTATTGCAATACGGTTATTCATGTAAGTTAGAGAATAATTGTTGTTCTGTTTACATGAATAAAACCTTCTATGGTCATACACCCAATGAAAATGGTTTGTTGGATCTCGATCGTGTGATACACATATTCGTAATATTGAATCCAAAAGATGCAAAGTTAATAATGATAGTGCAACTTATTTGTGGCACTGCCGTTTAGGTCATATCGGTGTAAAGCGTATGAAGAAACTCCATAAATATGGATTTTCGGAATCACTTGGTTATGAATCATTTGATGCTTGCGAACCGTGCCTTTTGGGCAAGATGACTAAAACTCCGTTCTCCGGAACAATGGAACGAGCTACTAACTTGTTGGAAATAATACATACAGATGTATGCGATCCAATGAGTATTGATGCTCGTGGCAAGTATCGTTATTTTTTTGACCTTCACAAGATGATTTGAGCAGATATGGGTATATCTACTTGATGAAACATAAGTCTGAAATAGTTGAAAGGTTCAAATAATTTCAGAGTGAAGTGGAAAAATCATCGTAACAAGAAAATAAAGTTTCTGCGATCTGATCGCGGAGAGGAATATTTGAGTTACGAGTTTGGTCTTCAATTAAAACAATGTGGAATAGTTTCACAGCTCACGCCACCTGGAACACCACAACGTTATGGTGTGTCCGAACGTCGTAACCGCACTTTATTGGATATGATGCGATATATGATGTTTCTTACCGATTTACCAATATTGTTTTGGGATCATGCATTAGAGACAGCTGCATTCACGTTTAAAAGGGCACCATCTAAATCCGTTGAGATGACACCGTATGAACTATGGTTTAGCAGTAAACCTAAGCTGTCGTTTCTTAAAGTTTGGACTTGCGATGCTTATATGAAAAAGGTTTTCAACCTGATAAGCTCGAACCCAAATTGGAGAAGTGCGTCTTCATAGAATACCCAAGGAAACTGTTGGGTAATCCTTCTATCAAAGATCCGAAGGCAAAAACATTCGTTGCTAAAAAGGATCCTTTCTAGAGAAGGAGTTTCTCTCGAAAGAAGTGAGTGGGAGGAAAGTAGAGCTTGATAAGGTAATTTGTACCTTCTCCCGAATTGGAAAGTAGGTCATCACAGAAATCAGTTCCAGTGATTCCTACACCAATTAGTGAGGAAGCTAATGATGATGATCATGAAACTTCAGATCAAGTTACTACAGAACCTCGTAGGTCTTCCAGAGTAAGATCCGCACCAGAGTGGTGGAGTAATCATGTTCTGGAAGTCATGTTACTAGACCATGATCAACCTACGAACTATGAGGAAGCGATGATGAGCCCAGATTCCGCGAAATGGCTCGAGGCCATAAAATCTGAGATATGATCCATGTATGAGAACAAAGTATGGACTTTGATTGACTTGCTCGATGATCAGCAAGCCATGTTAAATGAATGGATCTTCAAGAGGAAGACGGACAACGATAGTAGTATTACTATCTACCAAGCTCGACTTGTTGCGAAAGGTTTTCAACAAGTTCAAGGTGTTGAATACGATGAGATTTTCTCACTCGTATCGATGCTTAAGCTCTGTCGAATCATGTTAGCAATTGCCACATTTTATGAAATCGGCAAATGGATGTCAAAACTGCATTCCTTAATGGATTTATTAAAGAAGAGTTGTATATGATGCAACCGAAGGTTTTGTCAATCCTAAAGGTGCTAACAAAATGTGCAAGCTCCAATGATCCATCTATGGACTGGTGCAAGCATCTCGAGTTGGAATATACGCTTTGATAAGTTGATCAAAGCATATAGTTTTATATGGACTTACGATGAAGCCCAGTATTTACAATAAAGTGAGTGGGAGCACTACAACCTTTCGATTAGTATATGTGAGTGACATATTGTTGATCGAAATGATGTAGAATTTTTCGCAAAGCATAAAGGAATGTTTTAAAGGAGTTCTTTAAAAATAAAAGACCTCGATAAAGCTACTTACATATTGAGCATCAAGATCTATTGAGATAGATCAAGACGCTTGATAAGTTTTTCAATGAGTACATACCTTGGCAAGATTTTGAAATAGTTCAAAATGGAACAGTCAAAGAAAGAGTTCTTGCCTGTGTTGCAAAGGTATGAAATTGAGTAAGACTCAAATCCCGACCACAATGAGAAAATAGAAAGAGAATGAAAAGTCATTCCCTATGCCTCAGTCATAGGTTCTATAAAGTATGCTATGGTATGTACCAGACCTATTGTATACCTTGCTCTGAATTTGGTAAGGGAGTACAATAGTGATCTAGGAGTAGATCATTGGACATTGGTCAAGAATATTCTTAGTAAGGACTAAGGAGATGTTTCTCGATTATGGAGGTGATAAAAGAGTTTGTTGTAAAAGTTACATCAGTGCAAACTTTTACACTGATCCAGATGACTCTAAGTCTCAACCTGGATACATATTGAAAGTGGGAGCAATTAGCTAGAGTAGCTCCGTGCAGAGCATTGTGGACATAAAATATTTGCAAAATACATACGGCTCTGAATGTGATGCACCCGTTGACTAAGCTTCTCTCACGAGCAAAACCTGATCACACCTTAGTACTCTTTGGGTGTTAATCACATAGCAATGTGAACTAGATTATTGACTCTAGTAAACCCTTTGGATGTTGGTCACATGATGATGTGAACTATGGGTGTTAATCATATACAGATATGAATATTGGTGTTAAATCACACGGCGATGTGAACTAGATTATTGACTCTAGTGCAAGTGGGAGACTGAAGGAAATATGCCCTAGAGGCAATAATAAAGTTATTATTTATTTCCTTATTTCATGATAAATGTTTATTATTCATGCTAGAATTGTATTAACCGGAAACATAATACATGTGTGAATACATAGACAAACATAGTGTCACTAGTATGCCTCTACTTGACTAGCTCGTTTATCAGAGATGGTTATGTTTCCTAGCCATGGACAAAAGAGTTGTCATTTGATTAACGGATCACATCATTAGGAGAATGATGTGATTGACTTGACCCATTCCGTTAGCTTAGCACTTTCGATCGCTTAGTATGTTGCTATTGCTTTCTTCATGACTTATACATGTTCCTGTAACTATGAGATTATGCAACTCCGTTTACGGAGGAACACTTTGGGTACTACCAAACGTCACAACATAACTGGATGATTATAAAGGAGTACTATAGGTGTCTCCGAAGGTACATGTTGAGTTGGCGTATTCGAGATTAGGTTTTGTCACTCCGATTGTCGGAGAGGTATCTCTGGCCCTCTCGGTAATGCACATCATTATAAGCCTTGCAAGCAATGTGACCAATGAGTTGGTTACGGGATGATGCATTACTGAGCGAGTAAAGAGACTTGCGGTGACGAGATTGAACTAGGTATTGGATACCGACGATCGAATCTCGTGCAAGTAACATACCGATGACAAAGGAACAACGATGTTGTTATGCGGTTTGACCGATAAAGATCTTCGTAGAATATGTAGGAGCCAATATGGGCATCCAGGTCCCGCTATTGGTTATTGACCGAGAATAGTTCTAGGTCATGTCTACATAGTTCTCGAACCCGTAGGGTCCGCACGCTTAAGGTTTCGATGATGCTTATATTATGAGTTTATGAGTTTTGATGTACTGAAGGAGTTCGAGTCCCGGATGAGATCGGGGACATGACGAGGAGTCTCGAAATGGTCGAGACGTAAAGATCGATATATTGGACGACTATATTCGGAGTTCGGAAAGGTTCCGAGTCATTCGGGTATTTTTCGGAGTACCGGAGAGTTACGGGAATTCGCCGGGGAGAAGTATTGGGCCTTATTGGGCCCTGCGGGAAAGAGAGAAGGGCTGCCTAGGGCAGGCCACGCGCCCCCCAAGGCCTAGTCCGAATTGGACTAGGGGGAGGGGCCGCACCCCCTCCTTCCTTCCCTTCTCTCTTCCCCTTCCTTGTCTCCTACTCCTAATACATGGAAGGATTCCTAGTTGGACTAGGAAAGGGGGAATCCTACTCCCGGTGGGAGTAGGACTCCCCATGGCGCGCCATAGAGAGGGCCGTCCTCCTCCTCCCTCCCTCCTTTATATACGGGGGCAGGGGGCACCCCATGGACACACAAGTTGATCTACGGATCGTTCCTTAGCCGTGTGCGGTGCCCCCTTCCACCATATTCCACCTCGGTCATATCGTCGCAGAGTTTAGACGAAGTCCTGCGCCGGTAGAACATCATCATCGTCACCACGCCGTCGTGCTGACGGAACTCATCCCCGACGCTTTGCTGGATCGGAGCCCGGGGATCGTCATCGAGCTGAACGTGTGCTGAACTCGGAGGTGCCGTACGTTCGGTACTTGGATCGGTCGGATCGTGAAGACGTACGACTACATCAACAGCGTTGTCATAACGCTTCCGCTTCGGTCTCACGAGTGCGTGGACGAACACTCTCCCCTCTCGTTGCTATATCATCACCATGATCTTGCATGTGCGTAGGAAATTTTTGAAATTACTACGTTCCCCAACACAGTCTATTCTGGCTGATCAAATCGCGCAACTGCAAGGTTGGATGACGCGGGTTGGGAGCTTTCTAGAGAGGGCGGAGGCTGCTCTGGACAAGCTCTCCTTAGGGCTAGCTATGTTGTCAACCAGTCTGATGTCATGCCCTCCTAGTGTGGCCGGTGCTGCCACCACGGAGTATGGAAGCCAAGAGCTATATGGATGTTTCTCTCCTCGTGTTGGGGACAACGCATCGTCAGTATCGACCTCGTCTCCTGTGCTGCCTACCATTGAGGGCGAGCCCAGCGCCGTGCTCGAGTCTCCGGTTCTACAGATCATGCCCGACCTACAGGAGCTATATCTGAGCCCTGTTTTGCCTTTGTCTGTGGAGCGCTTGGGGGTGGACTCATTAGTGATCTTGTGTGAGGGGCATGTTTCGCCTCTGTCACGTGAGCAAGTGGAGGTGCCCGAGGCAATTGTGTCAGTGGTTCCTGTGGGCGATGTTGTCGTCTCAGTGGTTTCTATGGCTGATGATGTTGAGGCGGTCAGTATGTTGGCGCCTGACCCTTTGGAGCCCAGCCAGTCGCTCGCCTTTGTGGACGGCGGAGGTTCAGATGTTCCCGTCACCAACTCACACGGGCACATGATGTCTGTGCGTGAAAAGGTCGATGAGATTCTCTTCGAGTTAGAGATTCACAGCTTGCTCAAACATTTAGAGGCGGCTAGCCCTGGATCTGGCAAGGCGATTGTGGAGGAGGCTATCAGAAACCAAAGAAAGAAGAGCGGCGCCACAGGAAAGGCGTCCGCAGCTGCTTGATGGCAGTCTTTTGATTGTCCTTATTGCGTGGCTTGTCTCGGTGGTCTTGGTGGTCCTCGTGGTCTTCGACTGAGATACTCTCGTTGGATGGTTCTTTGCGATGTTGTTGTGTGGGGGTTGGTAGTCGTTATGTGTTGGGTTGTCGGGCTGATCATGCACTTGTGGGGTTGCTTGTTCTGTGAGTAGTCCTCGTGTGGTAGGTTTGTATAGGTTTTCGCCCGGTTTTCCAGTAATTAACCGGGGAACTCTCTTCTGCTTATTTAATCGATGAGGCAAATCTTTTGCCTCCGTTTCAAAAAAAAAACTTACTAAAGGAACCATGATTTTATTTGTCAATAAGCATGTAATACGTGTAGCTATTGAGTCAGTTTCCAAAGAAAATATGTGGGAAAAAAATTCAGAAATACTGCAAACTGAGGTAGGATGTGGAGGGAGGAGAAAAGAAACAAACGTAAGATGAAAACCCTAAGTACTCCATCCGTCCCATAACATAAGAGCGTTTTTTACACTACACTAGTGTAAAAAATGCTCTTATGTTATGGGATGGAGGGAGTAATTTGTAAGTAACATGGGAGGTCTTTATAGAATGGAGCTGGAGCACATACTGTTTGGATATGAATAATATTGGTCACCAATATAAAAGGAATAAAGAGTGGCATAATGTGGTAAAGAATATATTCAGACTAAATATATTATTTAACACATAGATAATTGATAATACATATATATATATATATATATATATATATATATATTACCTTTTTGGCTGATGAAACCATAGATATAGTTTTTATACAGATTAAATAAGACATTAATATATTTTTGGTAAATACAAATATATTCAATTTTATTCATTATTAAGGTTGTGGTTCAGGTAAGATTTTTTTTTTCAGTTTTGACATATTTAGTGGTGGGTGGGGCGGGGGTGTCAGAATTTTATCATGCTTTATTATCCTTCATTTATATAAGATTGCATTCCTATTTTTTATCATGTTCAACTTACCTGCTTTCAGAACTGCCTGGACACAACTCTGGGCTCTTAAGCAAGCAGGCACAAGTAACAACAATGGTGCCTCACACACTCACACCAAAAACTAATTACACACCCTCATAGTGGCTGGAAAACTGGTTGGTTTCTTTTGTTTAACAACCTACATGTTTTGTAGCAAAACACTCAAACTTTTTAAGCCAATAAATTATAGATACAGTTTTTCACAATTATAAAAAAGAATAATCATGGATATGTTAATCTGTAGGAGATGTGAAGACGTAATGAGAAATAAGGGCATCTTCAAAGGAGACCCTCAAAGCTCCTATATATGTCCAGTTTGTGGTGTCCGAACCACTTTCGTCATCCAATGGCTATCGGTCCATGGAGCGGACCGAACGTCCGTTTTCCCACAAACCAGAAGCAACTTGGGGTGGGGGACTACGCGGAGTTTGGACATCCACTTGACCAACAAAAAGCAACCACATGGCCCTCCTCTCTTTTCTCTCTTCTCCCAACCGCATACCACACATACATATTCAATGAGAAGCAATTATATGCATGGCCCCCATCTCCTCTCTCGCCTCCCAACCAGACAAATGAGGATAAATTTATGAATAAGCGTTGGATGGCTCTCTCCTGTATCATGTCCGCGGATCACGCCCGGATGTGAAAAAAGACATTTGTGGTCTCCATTTAGGGGCTAGCATTGAAAATGCCTCAACCTAGGGATAAGTGAAATTTTGCAGAAAATTGGGGTGAACATTGAACACATCCAAGATTTGGCATGATCATTCGGCTTAATAGTTTTGGATGATTCTGATGATTTCTTCTTCCTCATCCGCATGTCCCCTCGCCCTCCAAAAGCTGACCACCATTTCCCTCCTCATCCTATCTTTTGATTGTCTCATCAATGACCCACTCTCATTCCTTCACTGATACAACATTGTGGTTGCCACGAGCGAGAGGTATGATGAGCATGATGGCAATATAGTGACCCACTGAAATCAACCGCACAAGAAGTGGTGGTGGCAGTCATGTCATCATGACATGCATGTTACATACAGAGATTTTATTCATTATTACCCTTCTTAATCTAAGAATTTTAACTTAAAATAAAGGGCTTGCTTTGACTCTTAGGAGTTGGTAATCCGTTCGCTATCCTTGTTTCTATTTCTATTACATTCTATCTCATCGTATCACATTCTGTTCTACGATTCCACTTCGATGAAAGGAAAGAGCATACCTAAGTTCAATAGCTTTACGTCCGCTATCCCGATCACGATTTTCGTGTTACATGGAAATAAACCTATTTTGAATTTTATTTTTTCTACTCCTTTTGTGAGTATATCAGCTATAATAACATCTTATATTATGGGGCAAACGGAGAAGTATTTTTCATACTTGCAATATATGGTCAAATATTCCCTTGATCAATGGTTTGGTAAGATCAAATACTCCCTTTACCTCTTAGGGGGCAAGCTGGAGCATCTTCAAAGAGCTCTTACAAAATAAAATGGAGGCGAAGATCGAAACATGTGGGCCAACTAGCTTTAGCCGGTTAATCTTTAAAAAATTTATAACATAGTTTCCTAGTGCTTCCCTCCTCAGTTCCACTTGTCTCATCAATGTCCCGGTCCCATTCACTCACCAATAGAGCATTGTGGCTGCCATGGGCGAGAGGTATGATAATCTTGATGGAAACATAGTGTCCCACTCAAATCAACCACACAAGAAATGGTGGTGGTGGTGATGTTGTCATTGGTGTGACCACACGTGAAAGATAAATAGTGGTACCCAAATCAACCGCAGAAGGCGGCAAACTGAGTGCCCGCCTATGTTTTGTTGTTGACTTGCTTCTAACAATATCATGGATTCACGGAGCTTGGTGGTCGTGGGGATCCATAGCCAGCGGTAGGTGGTTGTGCAGATTTGTGGCCAAAGCTAGGAATGTGGAGAGCGATGTCGGCCATTGACGTCGTTCCTCTGTTGAGAGCATCGTTTTGGAGACATGGTTGGGAAGTCCTTCTTTGTGTTCCTTTGGTGTTTGTTGCGGTTTCAGATTCTACGTCAAGGGCGCTATGTACACCGTCGTGGTCAGCAACGAATCTAGAAGGTAATCGTAGGGCAGGCTCGAACAAGCGATGAGGCACTGAGATGGGCCAAAAAGCAGCTGATTTGCTGGGCTGGGCGTGATCATAAGCAGTAAAGGCAAAATTTTATTGGGTTGGAGGGCAGGCTCAAGCCTGTTAAAGCCTGTACTATAGATTCGCCCCTGGTCGTGGTGAGTCCAAGACGATAGCTTTCTCGAGTTTGTCCGAGTCCCGCCACCCGCCTGCCAACTCTTCTCGGCAAACAAGGGTGGTTGCTGTGTTGGCAAGGACAGTTTGTTCGGAGTTGTTGCTCTTTGGATGTGACCGGCGCTTGTCCAGACACGGCTTTGTTGATCAGTTTAGGATAGGCCCTTTAGCGTTGGAGTTGTCTTGTGTGTGTTTGAGTTGGAGTGGTGTTCGCTACTCACCGATCTGTGGTGGGAGCGTGCCTCTATTCTTATATTTTACCCTCTGCCTTCTATAAAGTTAAGGCACGCAATTTGTGTGCTCTTGAAAAAAAGCAAGATACCTGGCTCCATGTAACATGTGATTTGTGTGGTCCATGTATGGACTAAAGAAAGAGGGAAATAAGATAAAGATTAATGAGGACATAAATATTTGAATTATATACCTAAAGTTCCCTTGGTCTTCCAAGTGATTAAATAATACCAGGTGGTCAATAAAACTGTGAAACCAACATATACAAATATTATGTAGTACTCCCTCTGTAAACTAATATAAGAGCGTTTAGATCACTACTTTAGTATTCTAAGCACTCTTATATTAGTTTACGGAGGGAGTATATGATAGTATGGGGTAAAAATATTCTATAATATCGAGGCATGAATATTACATAAGTACAAATATTTTGAAAACATGGCAAAATAAAATGAAAAACGAAAGAAATTTTCATGTATAAGACATGCATGTTACATATGGATGTATTACGTGGAAATAAATCTATTTTGAAGTTTGTCTTTTCTACTCCCTCCGTTCAGAATTACTTGTCTCGGAAATGAATGTATCTAGAACTAAAATACGTCTAGATACATCCATTTTACGACAAGTAATTCCGAACGGAGGGAGTAGTACATTTCGTACTTGGAATATATGGTCAAATATTTTCTTGATCAATGGACCGCTAAGGTCGAATACTCCTTTTACCTATTAGGTGGTAAGCTGGAGCATCTTAAAGAGGTCTTAAAAAAAGTAATGGGTGTGAAAATAACAACATGTGGGCCAACTAGCTTTAACCGGTTAATGCTTGGAAGTTTTATAAAATACTTGACAGTTGCTTATGCTTTGCAATGCAGTATAAATATTTTAGTACGCCAACCCATTATTTATCTACCTATATTAATGTAATTGTGTAAGAAAAAAAGATTTTATTTGATAAACACTTATTTTGTAAGCACTTATTGGTTTAACAAAGAAAACATAATTTATTTTGTAAGTCAATATTCTTTAACACAATTTAAAACAGATGCTCACATAAATTCATCCCTATTAACGCATGCACACCCTATCCCTATGAGCACCCCTAAGATACTGAGCCGACACAATATTATGAGATTGACGAAGTCACCACACATGAGCCTTGTAGTCAAGGGAACGTCTCCTCCCACTGAATGAGCATCAGCAAAAAAGCTTGGAATAAATCTAAAAAAATGAGATCACCAATGCAAAATCTAGGACTTGAACACCGATGGCTTAGTTCCAATACAACGAATCTAACCATCTGAGCTACACTCACTTCACATTTAGTAAGTTAATATGAGGTACGATAGTTGAGGTGGATTTTAGGGAAAGCGGTTTAAAAAAATAGGTCAAGAGAGGAAAAACTGAGGTAAAGTTTGACGAAGAAAGAGTAGACAAGATTCGTACAAGTATAATTATTCTGTTAAAGGCCCCTCTCACTTGCTATCATGTAACCCTCCTTTTTCTCTAAAAGGAAAGTTCAATATCATTTTTTATAGTGAAGAAGTTCATTATCATCCTTCTAACCGTATTATGAAGATGCACACAACCGCAACGAAACTCACTCATTTTTTTCCTTTGCGAGAATATGTACTACGCCTGAACTAAAATCATGACATGTATTATGAATCGGAGGGAGTAGTATTTATCTTTGAAAATATCTTTCCGCCTGCCCGCTGCTGTTAAAAGACATACTCCCTTCGTCCGGAAATACTTGTCATCAAAATGAATAAAAGAGGATGTATCTAGACGTACACTAATTCTAGATACATCTTTTTTTATCCATTTCGATGACAAGTATTTGTGGACGGAAGGAGTAGTAGACAAGCCAACACGCCGTACATATCGAGACAGCTCATGGGAGAAAACGTACAATTATGTCATTCTCCACTAGGTCTACGGCATCAGCCTGCTTTTAACTATACACCATTGCCATTCTCATTTATATAACCTGTCGATGGGGCAGACGACCCTCCGGCTCTCTCATTTTCTAACGTTGCCATATGCCGCCATAGGGCCTCAGCCGTGAGGGCAAGATGCATGTGGACCTCGCCGGGCCTGCGGAGGGATGGTTCGAAGCGGCCAGGAAACGGCCGGCTGGTCGAGCTCAATACTCTTGACGGCGCCGAGGAGAGGTGCTATGCAGCACGGTAGCAGAGTCAGGCCCTCGCGGCTGCAAGTGAGCCTTGGAATCCACAGGATTTTTGTTCACGCTTGGAGTCGGTAGAAAATTGATCCTTCTCCTGTCCGCAGATGCAGGGTCTATTGGCGCTCCTCCTCGAGCTACCCCATGGCGACGAGCGCATACCTGGCGAAGTACCGGGGCCAGCGGCGTGCCCACCGTCGGTAATCCTGGTCCACAGAGAAGAACTCGTGGTAAAGAACGCTGAGGATGTGGGGCAAGGGCCTCGACCATAGCTGCTTCAACGGCGGCGAGCCACAAGAGACGCCACTTACCGCCAGGCCAGGCCAGGCCACCGGGCGCTCACCTACCACGAGCTCAGGCGCTCGGCAGCAGGACCTCCTTCGCATCCAGAGCAAATTTAGGTACAGAGCATGACGCACAGAGCTGCTATATTTGCGCCGGCCGCGGGTTATTTAGATGGTTTAATTAATTTTATGGGATATGTGGAACAAACTACTCCCTCCGTTCCTAAATATAAGTCCTTTTAAACATTTCAAATGGATTATAACATACGGATGAATGTAGACATATTTTAAAGTGTAGATTCACTCATTTCGCTCCGTATGTAGTCACTTGTTCGAATCTATAGAAAGACTTATATTTAGGAACAGAGGGAGTAGTACATAGCTATGTCTGAGTTTATTATCAGCGCTTGATGTACCTAGCTATTAACTCGTATGCTGTTTTCAGGTTAAGAGAACTCCAATAAGCTGACGAGATAAGAAGGGTTATGACTTATGACTTATGAGTACTTGCAAGCAGAGCCCATTGCATCAGGCGAGGATCTTCTCTTCTGGTAAACTTTTTCTTTCACAGGCTATTATTCACATGTCATAATAAGTTACCCTCCTCTGAAATGACTTGGCAGTACACCTGATATATATGATATTTCCTCGAAAAAATTATTTACATGCTATGTGCAAAGTATACTTGGGTGCAGTTGTGCAGAGCATATGTTTATTAGTCGTGCTTTGATTTTAAAAAATGCTAAAAATATGAAGTCCGTGTTTTAGGCATGGCAATTCAAATGTTTTTCATGGCAATCTGTATTGACACGAGATGACAAATTTAGTAGCCGAGCACGGCACTTTCCTTGCAAAAAATAAGCTGAGGTGGATTTGCCATGGTCGCAACCTAAACCAGCCATCCTCAACAAATATGAATCGCCATGAGAAACGTTCGGTTTAACATGCTTAAAAAATCAACATCAGTTTTGTAGTGGAGCACTTAAATTTTTTTTCATTTTTTTTTTGAAAACTATCCTTTGTCGTGCTCACACGCCTTTCGAACAACCCCATCCCATGCCCTAGCGTCGGGGCAATGTCTCACCGGCAATCCCTAAATGGTGCCTTACGCGCCGGTTCCTTCGTTGCATGCAAACGGGCGCACACCCCTGCGCCGCGGTGGGCTGGCCCAGATCCCATTCCTTTCTTTTGTTTAAACTGCTGCAAAAAATTTGCGTGGCGTACGTTTCGCACCCACGACCACCTGGGACTGTGCTAGCTATGGTAGCCACTCGACCACACACAACTACGTGATTAACAACAACGTTTACATTTCATCATCATCTTCTTCTTTATTCTTTATTCTTTTTCTTATTTTCCCCTTTCTTTTTTTCTTTTCATTTTTCATTTTGAATTTTAAATTTCGGGATTTTTCAAAATTGGTGAACTTTTTCCAAAATAGATGAGCATTTTTCAAATTTCAGGAACTCTTTTTAAAATTCGACATTTTCAATAGTTGATGAAGTTTTCATGAAAATCGATGAACTTTTCTTCTAATTCGATGAACTTTCGTTCATTTTTATGAACCTTTTTTCAAATTTGTTTAACTTCTTTGAAGATTAATGAACTTTTTTTAAGATTGGATGAACCTTTTTCAAAATCGATGAACTTTTTTTAAAAATCAATGAACTATTTTCTAAAATTCGATGATATTTTTTAAAAAAAATTATACCGGCATGGCCCCACTGATTTGTTTTCGATCGGATGAACTTTTTACTAATTCCATGGTTTTTGTTTTTGAAATTCAATGATTTTTTTTCAAATTCATGATTTTTTTAAAAAAATTAATTTTTTGAAATCCGTGAATATTTTTAGTTCACCATTTTTTTTGGATTTTTTGATTTTTCCTTTATTTTTTAAAAAGTCAATGGCTGGTCAATCTGTGCGCGAGTGAGCAGAGGGGGGGAGGGGATCGAGCGCTTGCCTTACATAACGGCCGGCCCAACAAGGAGGTGCGCCCGTTCTCCAAGTGGCGCCAAAGGCGCTACTTAGGGAGAGCTCCTCCTCGGTGCCTATAGCGCCAGGAGAGGAAGCTGGCGCTCACGCGACGTTAAGCGGGGCGTGGACCATTAAGCGCTTCTCCTCCCGCTTGCGCTGGTCTTCCCTCGCTCATGTGTACGCTCGCTCGCTATGTCATCGTTGTTTGCTCACGTCTTCCTGCTTAAGGCACCGAATAGGATTTGACCCACTTAGGAGCTCCCTGTCTCACGCACGTATGGGCAAGCGAATTCGGCCGGCCTATTAGGGACAGGCACGCTTGCCCTCCTCGTGGGCTTCTGTAGGTTGGTCGTTCTGCTCTGGTTTTTTTTCTTTCTCCTATTGTTTTTCTTTTTCTTTAACGTTTTTTCTGGTTTTCTTTTTGCTTTCGTTACACAATGTTTTTCTCTATTTTTAGTGGATATTTGGAGTTTTTTATTTCTTTGTTATACTTTTAGTTTTATTTTATCTCTTTCCTGACATTCTCCATACTCTTCGGTTTTCTTTGATTTTTCTCATTTTTCATCAGTTTTTGCTTTTATCACATTTCTTATTTTTGGAAGTACACAATTTAAATTTTTCTCGCACATTTAAAACATTTTTGGTACAATTTAAACATTTTTGCAATACATGATCTCTATTTTTTAAATACATGATTTGGACACATTTTCAAATACATGATAACATTTTCAAATACACATTGTACATTTCTAATGGCAAATTAATATTTTCCAAAACAACATGAAAATTTCTGAATGGTAAATTTATTAGGAGTACCTTAATATTTGTTGACAATTTAACCTACATTTTCAATGGAAATAAACATTTTAAACTTATGGGAACTTTTTCGCATTGCATTAACATTTTTCCTAAAATTTCGTGATGATTTTTTGAATCACTAGAATGTTTGTTTGAAATGCCACATACATTTATTTAATGGTAAGAACTATTTTTTCACTTTACACAAACAGTTTTTATATTGTATAGACTTTTTTTTTGAAATGTCATGAACAGATTTTAAAACTCGTGAAAATGTTTTAAGTATAACCTACATTTTTTTCATGTATGTACTATCTTTAAAATTTATGCATACATATTTTTTACATTGTATAGTTTTTAAAATAAAACTTCAAGTACTATTTTCTAAACACGTGCCATTTTTTTCACTGTCATAAACTTTTTCGTACAGATGATTAACATTGTTCTATATATTTTTAGAAAATTCAAATGCATGAATAAAGTTTTTAAAAAGTTTATCTAAAGTATGTTTTGCTAATTTATATGTTTAGAATATTTATAACTATGAAGTAAAAATGTGAAAAACGGTAGAAAAAACAAAAAGGACACGACGTCAGTATATGATGGCGCGCGGTTACTGGGCGAGCCGTGGTACGTGTTGCACAGGGCGGGGCATCGCACGGCACCGGGTCCTCTTATTTGGCGCACAGCGCGCACCTTTTCGGCCGGTTGATGCGCTAGGAAGGACCCAACCTATATTTTAATTTTCTATTTTCCCATTTTTATTCATTAAAATAATTTGGAATTCTGATGGATAAATTATTGCGAATTTCTAAAAACAATGTTCAAGCAATCATAAAATGTAAATGAATTACAAAACAATGTTCACAATTATGAAAAATGTTGATGATTATGCAAAATATTTGTGTATTAAAAATTCATCAATCAGAAGAATAGTAGGTGAATTAAAATATGTTCATTACTTTTCAAATTTAAACAAAGCATAAAATAGTTTCACTAATTTTTTTAAACATAAAAATTATTTTTGTAAAAATTCGTCATTGCCTAAAAAATTGATAGCTGATTCAAAAATGTTCATGCATTTCAGAAAAATAATAATGGACTTGTAATGTTCATGAACTTCAAATGTTGTTCCCAAATATCACAAAATGTTTGCCGATGGAAGAAATTATCGCAATTTCAAGATATAATGTTCGGTAATTTGAAAAATGTTCATAATTTTTAAAAAGTTCATGCAGTTCTAAAAACTGTTCATGAATTTTAATAAATGTGAAAAAATGTTAATGACTTCCAAAAGAACTCACGAAATTAAAAAATGTTCATGATTTCATAAAATTTCACAAATTTGAATGATGTTCGGAAAAAATGGCAAACAAATAGGCATAGGGAGAGAAAAGAAAAAAGGAAATAAAAGAAGAATTGAAACGTACGAAATATACGTAAAAGGGAAAGTGAAAATAAAGAGAGAAAAAAACCAGAAGAAAAACAAGGGAATAAAAAGAGAAAGAAAACTGGTTCGGGGAAGGTTCTAGAAATAGGATCCGGATGGTAAGAAACATAAATGGCACGGCCAAAATACAGGATGAGGTGCTCGAGCGGGAGTGTGCAAGTTCGCTAGGGCGCGACCTACGCGTGAAATAGGATCTGCCTGCGCTAGGGAAAAGCTATTAGCTGCCCGTGAGCATTTTGTTTTTCATGTTTTCTTTTCTTTTACAGGTTATTCGGCTTTCTCCATCTTTTTAGTTTTTATTATTTTTCCTCTGATTTCTTCCTTTTTCTTTTCTTTTCTGTGTTTTTTCTGTGTTGTCCTTATTTCTTCTTTCCTTTTCTGTAAATTCAAATTTCATAGAGAAGTCTATAGTTTTTTAAAAAGGTTTCACATTCCAAATTTTCTTCATGTTTTCAAAAACTGTTTATGTTTTTCAAATTTTGTTCACGTTCCAAAAAAGTTTGGAATTCGAAATTCTCCAAAATTTGGATGTTCTGAATTTTCAGTTTTTTCACAAATGGTTCACGTTTGAGAAAAGGTCACCGCACATAGAAAAATAAATTCTTTCCATATATGAAATGTGCATTGTGTATGGAAACTTTGTTCAATATGCATGTGAAAAAATTTCATCGTATATACTAAAAATGGTCAGTATATATTTGAATAATGGTCACATATACTAAGAAAATATTCAGTGTGTATTTTAAATTCATTTTTAAAAAAAATCACAGTTGAAAAATTGTTCAAATTTCCAAATTTGTTCACAATTTGAAAAAAAATCATATGTTTTTTTCTTTGAAATTTTGTTGTGAGATTGTTTTTCACATTTTGATAAATAATATTCAAATTTTGTTCGCATTTTTAAGATTTTGTTTTCTGATTTGTTTTTGCAAGAAATGTTGAAAACGTTAAAAACCTCCCGACCTGTCGCTCTAGTTACTACTCGAAATTTATTGCTACATTTTAGCCATCGTCAGTCACTAGCTTAGCTGGATAGAGTCGCCAGCAAGGATCGCGAGGTTCGTGTATTTTTTTCTTGTGAAATTGCCACATTCGCTCGGCACCTGTGAATTGGGCTGGCCTGTTGGCACGGCACCCTTAGGGAAAGCTTGACTATTGTGCGTATACGTCTTTCTGATAGGATCTATTGTTTTCTTTTGAAGGAAGTAAAGCTATTTAAAGATCGTCTGCAAGGCCCATGCAGGGCATTTTTTATTTCATGTTGTAGGCGCCCGATATAGTACATTTAGCAAACGGGCGCACACCCCTCCTATGAGCTGGGACGGCCCATCTATTTTTTTTCTTCCAAGTTTAATCCCGCAAAAACTAGGCGACTAACAGGATCGAACTCGAGACATCATCATTCGAAGGAAGCACATCAAACAACAACCGGGCTATCTCATACGCTTGTGCACAATTACTTCGTTACTTCCTTTTATTTCGTTCTTTAGTTTGGTTTGTTCTTTTTCTTGTTCTTTTATTTTGTTGTTTTCTTAAATGTGCTTTTTTTAATACGTGTAGTTTCTTGAAAATTGATGATTTTTCCAAAATCAGTGAACTTTTTTCCAAAATAGATGAATATTTTCCAAAATCAGTGAACTTTTTTCCAAAATAGATGAATATTTTCTCAAATTGATAAACTGATTTTTCAAATTCTTGATATTTTTCAAAATTCTCGAATTTGGTCAAATGTTTGAATAGTTAATGGTCCATTAGTCTAACGGTCACTGACCGCTGGTCAACAGATGAACAAACGACTGAGCCAGGAAATAAATCAAGACGAGCGACTAAGCATTCGAGCAGGCATTTGGGATTAATGGGCCTGCCCAGCTGGGAGTGCACGTGAGCGCCAGCGGGCGAACTGGGGCCTGAAGCGCCAATTAGGAGCTTTAACAGGCCCGTTTTCTAACCTCGTAAGCATGCGTGGAGCTTCTTCTGAACTTTTGTTTTTTCAATAATCGGGCCGGGCTGGGAAGCCTTGAAAACGCTCCATCGCATTGAACTACGTAACTGTTTGACTAACCAAAAACAAAACTCTCCGAAGCTGGAATGGATCGCGTCCTTGACTTGGTGGTCAAGAGGACGATGAAGTACGCAGCAACCACCACTCCACTACCCACTTGCTCCACCGCCCAAAACCCTAACCTAACCTGCCGCCCAGAACTTTCTCTCTATACAAGCTTGAAATTTCTGGCCCGGAAAACGGAACAAGCGACTCAATCCACCCATAATTAAGAGGAGAACGCGGTCGATTCCGGGTCTGTAAACTTGGTAACAAAGCATGATCAAGCTCCCCGAAATTACTACGTACGTACAGCAGCGACCCCGCCAGTCCAGGGTACGGCGACGCGGGCGATACGCGGCCGGATATGTATATATACATGCATGCATATACGACAGCAGCAAAAAAGAACCAAGAAACAGATCACTACATTACGCACCACCCTCGATCGCTGAAAACCCTAGCTAGAGAAGCGCCGAGATGGCGTCGAAGAAGGTGCCGGAGGCGGGGTTGGGGGCGACAGGGCAGGAGGGCCGATCGGGAAAGGCGGCCGGCGTGGCGGGCGACGGGAAGCAGGCGCATGCGGGCCGATCGGTGAAGGCGGCCGGCGTGGCAGGCGACGGGAAGCAGGTGCAGGCGGTCCGACCGGGAAAGGCGGGTGACAGGAAGCTGCAGGTGCAGGTGGCGAAGGTATATTTCTAGCCTTATCTTGTGCGCTCTGGTACTTCTGTACTAGTTAGGGATCTGTTCGTTTTGCTGCTTGTTGTGCTTTGAGATGGTACTACACGTGCAAGGAAACTATAGATCATAATTTCCCTTGGATCTTTGGGGATAGGTTCGGTTTGACGCTCGAGGCTGGGGTAGGGCTTGGTAGCTTACACAATCCCTCTGAAGAAACAAGGGTAGGGTTATTATACCTACAGTCAAGGGCGTATTTTAGTATACTCTATTCTATTCTGGCTGTGTTTCAGGCCCTGCGGCGGTTGTTTTCTCAAGGGCGGGTCTTCTTGCGGATCGTCGACTTTCGGGTTGATGGTCCTTAAGTCATCTAGCTTCCTGTCAGGTCGTGCCTCTATGGCGTTGCATGGGTCACGCCTTCTTTGGCACCTGTTTGATCTCCACCTTTCTTGATGAATACACATCCAGCTACCCTCCATGGTTCAAAAAAAAAAAGATTACATGATCAAGGTTTGATGGTAAATAACGCCATGATCAAGGGGATATAGGCTTCTTCCTAATTGTTGCATCTCACATGGTTGCATGTTGCATTTGTATTGTTATGAAAATTTATTTAGCGTATCAAGTAGGCAAACCCGTGGAAAAGATCATGTGTTCTACAAAGCTGTTTAGATCTGGATATTTCTTTCTTGATGCCCTGCCCTCTCTTGTCCCAAGTACTCGTGGTTCGATCTCGGGACGAAGCGATCTGAATCGAAACCATGATGCAGTTTCATGAGATTGATACCAGTCCTGTCAGCTTATATACAAATTCTACTTGCTCACAAGCCTCTTAGGTCGCACTTGATGCAGCTAGGATCCCAAAAAATCCATAGATTTGGTTAAATTCTTATACTTTTAAGCATCCATTTCTTTTGGATCTTATCTCTGTGGCTTTATGAAACTTTCAATGATAGTGATAATCTTCTCCATTAAACTAATGAAGTTTGTTTACAGAAAATGACAATTGAAGTAGTATTTAGGCGCAGCAGAAGAGGTGGAAAACATACTCCCTCCATCCTAAAATAAGTGTCCCTCTTTCCCAAAATACATGGCGCTCCTAATTTTGCATGGTCTTTGATGCATGACTTTGACCACTAATATATCAAAGTACATGGATTGAACAATTTCATTTCATATAGCCGCATGATAATTCTATAGACATAAAATACGTGGAAATCATAGTTAAAATTGTGCAACAAAGACCAAAAAAGTCAACTGGCGCCTTATATTGGGATGGAGAGAGTGTTATTTTACCTTCCTCATGGCAAGAGCTTATTAAAACATAAAGATGATCATGCAAGGGATTTATTTAAACTTGTTGTCCCTTCACCTAACTCACTGATGATTTGAGTTGGTGGTGTCTTTTGCAATGGATCCTCGCTGTCTCACCTGATTCAGCTATGAGTTCTTTTTTGTACGAAGCATGTGTTGGTATCTTGTTCACTTGTATCTTCTTCATTAAAATCACATGGTCCTTACCAAAGCATTCTGAAATATTTCTTGAGCTTCATTTGCATGATAGCAGGAGATGGAGTACTACATAATCAACTATTTGTAATATAACATGATTCCAAAGGAATAGTTCATGCATAGATCCCATTTCATCAAAGTATGCTTTATTCCTTCCGCAATCCCATTGTTACAGGAAAGAAAGCTGATGTGAAATGTATTTTAAGTTTACATTTATAAGTTCAATGCCCTTATAGCTTACTTAACTAGATGATACACCACGGGTTGCTATGAGAACACGTGGTTTTTTTTTGTTATTTTGTAATATATTATTGTGATGAGATTTGGTTATCTCAAATCTGAACCTTATACTAAAGATTGAAACATATATTATTTATTGTATTTGATTATTATATACTTGTAAATTTTTTATAGAATACACGTAGTATATTTTATGCATGCTCAAAGAAAATAAAAATATTGGGGTTGATAAAGTGAGATGTGGCAAGCTGAGAGAATTAGTATAGGTAGCATTTTCCATGCATGCATGTTGGGACAAAGTAGTGGAGTTGATGAGGTTACACGTGTGCATGTTGAGATAAATATAATTACTAAGAACTAAATATGCTTATGATTAGTTTGTAGGGTAATTTATGCGTACCAGAAAAATGAGGCCAGATTGTACCTATTAGTATTCTTATGATTAGTTTGCTGTACACAAATTTATGTGATTCGTGACACATTTTTCATGTTGTATTTTTTTTCATCCAGGAAGATAATCACAACAAAGACAAAACTGATGATCATGATGACTACAAATCTCCGCGTGGCACTAAGAAGTTTAATCTTTTGATTAAGTGACAAATCTCTATGTGCCAGTACCAATAGATGTGCATACCTTTTTTGTTTGTGTGATGCTTTTATTGTAATTCATTTGTTTAATCCTTGATTGCCAAGATACTTACCAGAGAGGCGTCCACATGTTTCATTCATTGTACCAATTCATTGTAAATATATGTCTCATGATGTTTTGTTGGTTTATTTATATATTGGTTCCAACTACTACCTAGTTTTTCCGGTTCGAAAGGCCCACACGTATCCCTAGTTAGACAATTTAATGGAAGTAAGATGAATCGTGTATCACCAGAATTATACCATTAGAAACTTCAAATGATATATTTTCGATTGGTAAGGCTGGACTTTTATCGGTCTAGGTTCTTTTGTCAAAATGCGAGGAACAGAAGTGAACTACATACTTTCTAAATGGGACATTCTGTGTAGGCCTAATGATCAAGGTGGCTTGGGCATTGTGAATCTCAAAATAAAAACAAGTGACTACTCGACAAGTGGTTTTATAAACTACTTAATAGAGAAGGTGTTTGGCTAGAGTTGCTGCATAATAATTACTTGAACTCCAAAATGTTATCCCAAGTAGATGCTAAGACTACAGATTCACCATTTAGAGGGCGCAATGAAGGTCAAGTCATCTTTTTTAAGAGAATCCTTTAAGATTGGTGACGACCAATCGACGAGTTTTTGGTAACATGCCTGGTTGGTTGACACCCCATTAGCTCTACAATAACAAACCATGGATAATATTGTGTTTAGAAAAGAGGGTTCAACGGCTTATGTTGTTGAGGATAGTCCTTTGAACATCCAATTTCGTAGGGCATTACTGGGTGACAAATGGACTAAGTCGATCCAATTTGGTTTCTAGGTAATATTTGGACATCAACAACACATCTGATATTGCCGTTGATTACCCTGATATTGATATTCCTTATAACCTGGTTTTTAGTGTGAACACTCGTGATATTATTTTGTTGCCTGCACCTCCTTTGTTTGATCCTATTGCCAGGAATGGATACAGGATTATGCCTGAGGACATTGTCGCTTACCGGAACAACCTGGCTACGACATAGGAGGAGCCTCAGGAGTAGGACCCACAGGTGCCCGCTCCCCAGCACTTCAACATAGGACCTCTTGGATTCTTCGAGTGGCCCTAGACCAAGTTAGGCCAAAAGTCTAAGCTTGGGGGAGTACATATTTCCACCGACATTACATTCATGTTCACAAATTTCATTCCAGTTGTTGGTGTTCACCCTTTTTCATTGTATCATCCATGTTAAATTTATTTTCTCGCTTTCTTCTTGTGTGTTTGAAAAACTTTGAGAAAATCAAAACCATATTTCTTGCTTATTTTTGATTTTTCTTCCTAGTTTAAATTGTTGTAGCACTAAAAAGAAAACCCAAAAAGATTTCCTTGTTCTTCTTTTGCTTGTTGGGAGCTTTCCCGTGTAAATAGTTTTTCTCGTTTGTGTTTTTCCCTTTTTATTTGATAGTTTACGAAAAACCAAAAACTCCAAAAATATTTCAGTGTGTTTCTCTGAATTTCTTTTATTTTTATTGAGTCTAACCGAGGAGAAGACCACTGTCGATGTCAAAACTGGCAGATCTCGGGTAGAGGGTCCCGAACTGTGCGTCTAAGGCTAATGGTAACAGGAGGCGGGGGACACGATGTTTACCCAGGTTCGGGCCCTCTCTATGGAGGTAATACCCTACTTCCTGCTTGATTGATCTTGATGATATGAGTATTACAAGAGTTGATCTACCACGAGATCCTAATGGCTAAACCCTAGAAGCTAGCCTGTGATTATGATTGTCCCTGTCCTACGGACTAAACCCTCCGGTTTATATAGACACCGGAGGGGGCTAGGGTTACACAAGGTCGGTTACAGAGAAAGGAATCTACATATCTGAATCGCCAAGCTTGCCTTCCACGCAAAGGAGAATCCCATCCGGACATGGGACGAAGTCTTCTATATTGTATCTTCATAGCCCAACAGTCCGGCTGTCCGAGGACCCCTGAATCCAGGACTCCCTTAGTAGCCCCTGAACCAGGCTTCAATGACGATGAGTCCGGCATGTAGATTGTCTTCGGCCTTGCAAGGCGGGTTCCTTCTCCGAATACTTCCAGGTACCTGTTTTTAGAGAGTAGTGTTCGGCTTCCCATTTAATGTCACGCTCATCGGCTTATGTACCTTCATGGTTTCAGCTTCCACGTGTCGAGCGAATGCGAGAGGTCGGGGCATTTTTACACTTGCCACCCCTAACCATGTAAGGAAATTGTCTATTTAAAGAGACGGGGATCTTTAGATCCAATCCACACCATCTCCCCCAAGCGAGGAATCATCGGAGCGTGCCCGCAAAAACCACCCCAACATGGCTAGCGCTCACAGCTCTTCCTGCCGCCCTCACAGCCCCAAACTGGGCGATTGGGAGAAGTGTACCATATCCCACGGTCAATTTGTGAAGTTGTAGACCCATGGGTTTCTTCCTATTGCATATCTAGTCCCCGTTCGAGCCGTATTGTCTTCCTTTGACAGCGGGGAGCAAGCGGAGAAGTTTCCCAACCCATCCAGGGGGGAGCGAGTATGCCTTGTCCCCTACTTGCTGAGGGGTGTCGGATTTCCAATCAATCCATTCCTCCGAGGGCTTCTGGAGTACTATGGCCTCCAGCTGCACAACTTCACACCTGCATCCATCCTGCACATTGTAGGTTACATCGCTCTTTGCCAGCTATTTTCTGGGTTGTGAAGCCCATTTTGAGTTATGGAAGAAGTTGTTTTGCCTCGTCCCTCGCAATCAAGAGGGATCAATATTCCAAGTGGGCGGAGTCGAGATATGGCGCATCGCCGGGACCGGATACCTATCCGGTACACCAAAGAAGGCATCCGAAGAATGGCCTTCCGAGTGGTTTTATATTGAGGACATCTCCCTTCCTGACCCAATCCGAATGGGTCTTCCTAAGTTTTCAAGTGCTCCGTTGAAGAAACGCCTCAGCTGGCATCCCCAGGGCGTCAGGGAGGAAGATAGCATGGAGGTCCATCAATTGATGAGCAAGATAAGAACGCTCGCTCAATCCGGATTGTCAATAATCGAGGTTATGGCGATATCCATAATGCTGGGGGTTCAACCACTCCAATACCGAGGGCATCCCATGTGGCACTTCAATGGAGAAGACGACGCCACCTGCCGCGGGCAGAAGGGTCCAGACACCCCCACCGCTCTGGTGAAAATACTGTCCGAATTATATAAAGGGGAGAAAGAGGAGTTCATCCGCATTAAGCCAAGGGATGGATTTTCCATGTACAACCCTCCCAGCTGGGTGAGTTTCCATTCCCCTACTCTACTCTATTCATTCTCTGCATCCTTTTTCATGAATATTTAATCCATCCATTTATAACAGGAATGGCAGAAAATCACCAGGAAGATCCACAGCTCAGCACCACAGCCAAAGGACCACAATTGAGCCCTTGACCCCGGATTCGAAGATGATCTGGATATATTCGTGGAGCTCGGGGAAGGGGTGTTTTACCAGGCAAGCTGTGACGGCACAGAAGTGGCCATCACCGCTGACTATCCCGGCCTCCTCCCTGCGTCATATGTAAGTAAACAAGAGACTTACCTTTCGAAAAGGATTTACTCTTTCCGCCTTACCCAACGTGCAATTTTATGCTCTAAAGGGAAGACGATCGGTGCGCCATGCCGAACCCAAGGTGACCAACCAAAAAATGGCACCTATGCCGGGTAGGCCTTTAAAAAGACAGGCAAACGGAAACATGGTCGAGCCGTCATCAAAGAGGTATGGTTTTAAACATGCTCCATGGTTGTCATCTTAAAGTATGGCACTATCCGTCGCGTCTTAGCAGAAAAAACATCCGCCGGACTATGTCCGGGGATCCTGCCGGTCATGCCTCTACTAGCCAGATTCCGGACCCGGTCTCGAGGACGGAGGCTAACACGGAAGTGACACCGGACTGTCCTCATACAGAGGATCCAGATAGAATATCCGTTACAAATTCTAAAGTGGAGAGCGCCATGAATCACCGACGTCGGCGGGCCGCACTCCGCGACCCTAGTTTTTCAGAAGAGGCTTTCAACGCCTTCAACTCGGGTGATGCGTACATCCGTGTTGCTCAAGAAAGGCTTGCTAGGGCCACAGACCAGTATTTGAAAGATATACGGGTAAGTGAAATCTGATAATTATGTATATCAGTAGCCCCTGAGACTTGAAACACTTGGTACAACTGATTTAAGGATCATTGTATGAATAGGTGCTCATAGAGAAGAACAACCTGTTGTCTCAAGAGTTGGAAAGTGTTGAACCCAATTAAGGGCCGCAACTGCCGAACTAGAAGAATCCAAGAAGGCCTCAACTGGTAATGTGTCCCTCTATCGAGAAAAAACATAATCATATGTACCATTAATGTTAACGCAGTTGCATATCTGATGATAGAATCTGTAGATAATCCGGGAGCAAATCCGAAATCCCACAAGATGGTGAACAAAGAGCTCAAAGGAAACTGGACGCTGGCGAGCGTGTACTTACACTGGTCAGGCAGGAGAAAAACAAACTCCAAGATGCTAATACCCAGCTGGGCGAAGAGTTGAAAGATGTTCGGGCCCAGCTGGCTGACTCCGTGAAGGAAAATAAGAAGCTTCAACGGGGCATTTTTAGTATGTGCTATGAACCAAATCTTAAATAGTTCAGCAAGGAAAGGAACTAACAGAATTATGTCTATAGGTATGCTGACTGGTCGTCCCGAAGAGGAGATGTCCGGATCCCCAGGTGATCTGCTACAAGAGCTGTCACAACTACACGAGCAAGCTCGGTAGGCAATGCGGAGTGTCGCCAAGGCCTTGTGGCCATCCGCCTCCCTACCAAGAAGTATGGAGGAGCTTGTACAGCTATTCAAGGGAGCGCGGCAGCGTTTCTGATTGTGGAAGATATCGGCCTGTCGAGAAGGTGGGCGGGAGGCTTAGGCCATGGTGAAGACATGGTATACCAAGCTCAACCCGAATCATATGGCCGAGGTCGGACCATTAGGGTCAGATAGGAAAGAAATTCCAGTTAGTCTGGTGTATGACCAGGTAGAATTAGCCACAAAGTATTCTCAACAGGATTGTAGGCTAGACAACCTGTTGGATGGCATAGAAGAAGAAGCTTTTGAGTCTAAGTGACTATGTACTTCAATGGACATATTTGTCCCTAGCCGAATTGTAAAACATTTGTCATGGCGGACCTTTTCTCTTCAGCCTCCGGACCCGACAGTCCGAAGTGTTTCCGAATACCCGCTCGGTAATATAAACCGGGTTACGCGTGGAAACCAGTCGTAGGGGTCATAATTGCTT
Source organism: Aegilops speltoides (assembly GCA_021437245.1). NCBI lineage: Eukaryota > Viridiplantae > Streptophyta > Magnoliopsida > Poales > Poaceae > Aegilops > Aegilops speltoides. The sequence goes on from CM038146.1 coordinate 487,067,262, forward strand.
GAACAGAGAAGTACCCAACTAGCTATGTTATATTACATGGATAGTAAGAAACATCTTCCAGAGAGAATAGTTGCGTTAAGGGTTCCTTTTCCTGGGTATGCATGCATTAACGTGCATGTCTGAACTGTGATTAAAAAGTCGCAGTATACGTAACATCTGGGGGTTCATGGTGTAATAAGTAAAAAACATTTTTAGTCCACCGACCGAATATTCCCTTAAGAACGCTAGCTTTCGGCTTCACCCAGTCTGAGGTACACATCCGGAGTACCCGGCAGTAACAATTGCAGAGGTGCTCCCTTTATGCCCTAGCCAAACTAACGGGAACGTAGGACATAAGCACAGGACCAGGGCAACCCAGTTTGGCCAAAACTTAAGTCATCTCGATGCATATAATGGCGGAGAAAATGTACATATGGAGTAAGGACACATATGCGGTGAGCTTGATGCTCGGAAAATAATTATAATAAGCTTCTGTACAAGAAGCCCCCAGGTATAATGGATGGACATACTTGAAGATTAGTGCGTCGCAAGTGTGCGGTCTAGCCGCGCAAGAGATTTAAAGCTAGAAGAGAAAAAGCAAAAGGAGAGCTAAAAAATAAATAGAAAGGAAAGAAGGGAAGGAGACGAACAAAGAGTCCGACAATAGGTGTCGAATCTTCGGAGTCTGACCGCGTTCCATGGGTTTGGCTCAAGACTATTATCTGATGCAGCAGACGGTATGCTCCTCTGGTGAGAACTTTGTCAATGATGAAGGGACCCTCCCACTTGGGCTTGAGTTTGTCCTTTTTCTTCTCCGGTAGGCGTAGAACGAGTTCGCCGATATTATAGGTCTTGTCCCGTGCTTCTCTGCTTTGATACCTGCGAGCCTATTGTTGAGAAAATGCGGAACGGGCTTTTGCGACATTGCGCTCCTCTTCCCGGGCATCTAAACTGTCATGCCGATCAAGTTCGGCATCTCTCTCTTCGTACATGCGCACTCGAGGTGAGTCATGAATAATATCGCAGGGCAACACAGCCTCTGCGCCGTACACCATGAAGAATGGTGTGTATCCGGTAGTACGATTCGGCGTGATCCGCAGCCCCCAGAGTACGGAGTTGAGCTCCTCAACCCAGTGCGTGTCTGATTCTTTCAATGACCGCACTAATTTGGGCTTAATGCCGCTCATAATAAGACCATTAGCTCGCTCGACTTGACCGTTTTTTTGAGAGTGATAGATGGAGGCGTAATCGAGCTTGATGCCCAGATTACCACACCAGGTTTTCACCTCATCGGCTGTAAAATTGGAGCCATTATCGGTGATGATGCTGTGAGGAACACCGTAACGGTGCACAACACCGGATGTGAAGTCTATCACTAGTCCAGATTGGCCGTTTTAACTGGTTTGGCCTCTATCCACTTAGTGAATTTATCCACCATGACCAACAAGTATTTTTTCTTATGGCTTCCTCCCTTAAGGGGTCCAACCATATCAAGCCCCCAGACAGCAAAAGGCCAAGTGATGGGGATTGTTTGAAGAGCGGTGGGTGGCATATGGCTTTGGTTGGCGAAAAGCTGGCATCCGACGCAATGTTAGACAAGGTCCTGTGCGTCTGCTCGGGCAGTCGGCCAATAAAATCCTATACGAAAGGCCTTGCTTACAAGGGCCCGAGCTGCGACATGGTAACCGCCAAGACCGGCATGAATTTCAGCCAAGAGCTACCTCCCTTCTTCCTCGGAGAAACATCTTTGAAGTACTCCGGTAGCGCTTTTCTTGTAGAGTTCTCCTTCATGGACCTTATAGGGTTTCGAGCGCCGCACAATACAGCGCGCCTCATTTTGATCCTCTGGGAGTTCTCGCCTATTATGGTAGGCCAAGAAGGGTTCGGTCCATGGGGCAATTACTTCCATAATGACGTGGGCTGATGGTGTCATTTCGGTGGCAGAGCCCCCGATGATGTCAGTGTGTTTGGAATCTGGGGTTGTGGGTGGATCCGGACTGGTATTGCCGCTCTCCCCTTGCCACACCACGGATGGCTTGAAGAGCCTTTCCAGAAAGATATTAGGTGGGACGGGGTCACGCTTAGCGCCGATGCGGGCAAGGACGTCCGCTGCTTGATTTGTTTTCTCGAACCACATGGTGAGACTCGAGCCCCTCGAACCGAGCTAACATCTAAAGAACGACATTACGATAAGCCGCCATTTTCCGATCTTTGGCGTCGAAGTCTCCATTTATTTGAGATATTGCGAGGTTTGAATCCCCACGTACTTCCACGCGCTGAATGCCCATGGAGACGGCCATCTGAAGACCATGCAACAGAGCCTCGTATTCGGCTGCATTGTTGGAGTCTGTGTATAATATTTGGAGTATGTACTGCATTGTATCTCTAGTGGGGGATGTTAGGACAACACCCGCTCCTAGTCCTGCCAGAATTTTGGAGCCGTTGAAGTGCATGATCCAATTGGAGTATGTGTCGTACTCTTTAGGGAGTTCGGCTTCTGTCCATTCGGCGACGAAGTCTGCCAGCACTTGGGATTTGATGGCCCAGCAAGGTTTGTGTGTTATGTCGAATAGAAGGAGCTCGATGGCCCATTTCGCAATCCGGCCCGTGGCATCGCAGTTGTTTATTATATCATTTAGTGGTACTTCGGAGGCCACCGTGATCGAACACTCCTGAAAGTAGTGTCGCTTTACGGGATGCCATGGAGACCGCATATGCTATTTTTTGATAATGAGGGTACCGAGATTTGCATGGTGTGAGGACATTGGATACGTAGTATACCGGCTTTTGAAGCGGGAATTTGTGTCCGTCCTCCTTCCGTTCGATGACGAGAACCGCACTCACGACCTGGTGCATTGCCGATATGTATAATAACATGTGTTCGCCAATGTTTGGTGCGGCCAGGATTGGGTTGCTCGCTAAAAGAGCCTTAATTTCCTCCAATCCGGCTATTGTAGCGTCCGTCCACTCGAAGTGTTGGTACATCAGAGAAGGCGGTAGAGTGGCAATGCTTTTTATCCTAATCTGGAGATAAAGTGGCTTAAAGCTGCCACACATCCGACCAGTTTTTGGACCTGTTTAAGGTCCGTTGGTGTAGCCAATTGTGACCAAGCCCGGATTTTGGTTGGGTTTGCCTCGATTCCTCTATGGGAAACGATGAATCCCAGCAGTTTTCCAGCGGGAACGCTGAAAACGCACTTTTCCGAATTGAGCTTGATGTCATATGTGCGGAGGTTGTCAAATGTAACACGCAGATCGTCTATTAATGACTCGATGTGTCTAGTCTTGATGACCACGTCGTCCATGTATGCTTCAACCGTTTTGCCGATTTGTGTCTTCAGGCATGTTTGAATCATGCGCTGATAGGTGGCACCGGCCTTTTTGAGCCCGAAAGGCATAGTGTTGAAGCAGAAAGGCCCGTATGGGGTGATAAATGCCGTTGCGGCTTGATCGGACTCCTTCATCTTGATTTGATGGTATCCGGAGTATGCGTCAAGGAAACACAATGAGTCGTGTCCTGCGGTGGCGTCGATAATTTGATCGATCCGGGGAGGGGGAAGGGATCCTTAGGGCAGGCCTTGTTGAGGTCTTTGAAATCGACACACAGGCGCCAGGATTTATCCTTCTTTGGTACCATTACCAGGTTTGCTAGCCAGTCCGGGTGTTTTATCTCTGATGAATCCGGCTTCGAGTAACTTGGCTAGCTCCTCTCCCATAGCTTGTCGTTTGGGTTCTGAAAAGCGCCGTAGTGTTTGCCTGACCGACTTGAATCCCTTCAGTATGTTTAGGTTGTGTTCGGCTAGCCTGCGTGGGATCCCTTGCATATCAGAAGGGTGCCAGGCGAAGATGTCCCAGTTTTCACGTAGGAATGTCCGCAGTGCAGCGTCGATTGCGGGGTCCAGCTGTGCCCCGATGGATGCTGTCTTCATGGAGTTCGTTGGATGGACTTGGAATTTGACTATTTCGTCTGCTGGTTTAAAGGAGGTGGATTTGGGTCGCTTATCGAGTATCACATCATCCCTATCCACTGTGGAGCGTAATGCAGTCAATTCTTCGGACGCGAGGGCTTCAGACAGTGCCTCGAGGGCCAAGGAGGCGGTTTTATTTTTGGCGCGGAGTGCTATGTCCGGATCACTACTACGTCTTGAGCTAGCGTTGGTTTTCCTAGAAGAGGAGAGGGTGATGCAGCAAGTGTAGCGTAAGTATTTCCCTCAGTTTTGAGAACCAAGGTATCAATCTAGTAGGAGGCTCCTCAAAAGTTCCACGCACCTACACAAACAAACTGAGAACTCGCAACCAACGCAATAAAGGGGTTGTCAATCCCTTCACAGCCACTTACGAAAGTGAGATCTGATAGAGAGATAATAATATATTTTTGGTATTTTGTAATATAGATGCAAAAAGTAAAGATGCAAATAAAGGTAGCTTGAAAGCAAATATGATAAGAGATAGACCCGGGGGCCATAGGTTTCACTAGAGGCTTCTCTCGAGATAGCATAATTATTACGGTGGGTGAACAAATTACCGTCGAGCAATTGATAGAAAAGCGCATAGTTATGAGATTATCTAGGCATGATCATGTATATAGGCATCACATCCATAACAAGTAGACCGACTCCTGCCTGCATCTACTACTATTACTCCACACATCGATCGACTCCTGCCTGCATCTAGAGTATTAAGTTCATAAGAACAGAGTAACACCTTAAGCAAGATGACATGACGTAGAGGGATAAACACATGCAAGATGATATAAACCCCATCTTGTTATCCTCGATGACAACAATACAATACGTGTCTTGCAACCCTTTCTGTCACTGGGTAAGAACACCGCAAGATTGAACCCAAAGCTAAGCACTTCTCCCATGGCAAGAAAGATCAATCTAGTAGGCCAAACCAAACTGATAATTCGAAGAGACTTGCAAAGATAACTCAATCATACATAAAAGAATTCAGAGAAGATTCCAATATTATTCATAGATAAACTTGATCATAAACCCACAATTCATCGGATCTCGACAAACACATCGCAAAAAGAGATTACATCGAATAGATCTCCACAAGAGAGGGGGAGAACATTGTATTGAGATCCAAAAAGAGAGAAGAAGCCATCTAGCTAATAACTATGGACCCGTAGGTCTGTGGTAAACTACTCACAACTCATCGGAGAGGCTATGGTGTTGATGTAGAAGCCCTCCATGGTCGATTCCCCCTCCGACAGAGTGTCGGTGAAGGCTCCAAGATGGAATCTCGCGGATACAGAAGGTTACGGCGGTGGAAATTGTGTTTCGTGGTGCTCCTGGATGTTTTCGGGGTCCGTAGGTATATATAGGAGGAAAAAGTACATCGGTGGACGCCCGAGGGGCCCACGAGACAGGGGGCGCGCCCTATAGGGGGGTGCTCCCTCCTATCTCGTGGGGCCCTTGGAGCTTTCTTGACTTGCACTCCATGCTCTCCGGATCAGATTCGTTCCAAAAATAACGCTCCTGAAGGTTTCATTCCGTTTGGACTCCGTTTGATATTCCTTTTCTTCGAAATACTGAAATAGGCAAAAAACAACAACAATATGGGCTGGGCCTCCAGTTAGTAGGTTAGTCCCAAAAATGATATAAATGTGTAGAATAAAGCCCATAAACATCCAAAAAGGGTAATATAATAGCATGGAACAATAAAAAATTATAGATACGTTGGAGACGTATCAAGCATCCCCAAGCTTAATTACGGCTCGTCCTCGAGTAGGTAAATGATAAAAAGAGAACTTTTGATGTGGAATGCTACCTAGCATAATTCATAATGTAATTTTATTTCATTGTGGCATGAATGTTCAGATCCAAATGAATACAAAATAAAAGTTCATATTGACATAAGAAATAGTAATACTTCAAGCATACTAATCAAAGTAATCATGTCTTCTCAAAATAACATGGCTAAAGAAAGTTATCCCTACAAAATCATATAGTCTGGCTGTTGCTCTATCTTCATCACACACAGTATTTAATCATGCACAACCCCGATTACAAGCCAAGAAATTGTTTCATACTTCAATAATCTCAAACTCTTTCAACTTTCACGCAATACATGAGCGTGAGCCATGGACATAGCACTATATGTGGAATAGAATGGTGGTTGTGGAGAAGACAAAAAGGAGAAGATAGTCTCACATCAACTAGGCGTATCAACGGATTATGGAGATGCCCATTAATAGATATCAATGTGAGTGAGTAGGGATTGCCATGCAACGGATGCACTAGAGCTATAAATATATGAGAGCTCAACAAAAGAAACTAAGTGGGTGTGCATCCAACTCGCTTGCTCACGAAGACCTAGGGCACTTTTGAGGCAGCCCATCATTGGAATATACAAGCCAAGTTCTATAATGAATAATTCCCACTAGTATATGAAAGTGACAACATATGAGACTCTCTATCATGAAGATCATGGTGCTATTTGAAGCACAAGTGTGGAAAAAGAGATAGTAGCATTGTCCCCTCTCTCCTTTTCTCTCATTTTTTTTCTTTTTCTCTTTTCTCCTTTTTTTTCTTTAGCCTTCTTTTTTTTCTTTATGGCCTTTCTCTTTTTTTTTCTCTTTTTCTTCTTTTGTAAAGTCCGAAGTCTCATCCTGACTTGTGGGGGAATCATAGTCTTCATCATCCTTTCCTCACGAGGACAATGCTCTAATAATGAAGATCATCACACTTTTATGGATTTACAACTCAAAGCTAGAACAAGATATGACTCTATATGAATGCCTCCGGCGGTGTACCAGGATATGCAATGACTCAAGAGCGACATGTATGAAAATTATGAAGGTGGCCTTGCCACAAATACGATGTCAACTACATGATCATGCAAAGAGCAATATGACAAAAGTAATGTGTGTCATATGGACGGAACGGTGGAATGTTGCATGGCAATATATCTCGGAATGGCTATGGAAATGCCATAATAGGTAGGTATGGTGGCTGTTTTGAGGAAGGAGTATGGTGGGTGTATGGTACCGGTGAAAATTGCGCGGCACAAGAGAGGCTAGCAATGGTGGAAGGGTGAAAGAGTGCGTATAATCCATGGACTCAACATTAATCAAAAGAACTCATATACTTATTGCAAAAATTTAGAAGTCGTCAAAAATCAAAGCACTACGCGCATGCTTCTAGGGGGATTAGATTGGTAGGAAAATACCATCGCTCGTCCCCGACCGCCACTCATAAGGAAGACAATCAATAAATAAAATTGTGCTCCAACTTCATCACAAAGCGGTTCACCATACGTGCATGCTACATGAATCACAAACTTCAACACAAGCATTCTTTAAATTCATAATCACCCAACTAGCATAACTTTAATATCACTACCTCCATATCTCAAAACAATTATCAAGTATCAAGTTGATCATAGCATCCAATTCACTTCCTATGATAGTTTTTATTATACCCAACTTGGATGCTCATCATTCTAGGACCAACTTTATGACAATAGCAAATACCATGCTATTCTAAAAGACTCTCAAAATAATATAAGTGAATCATGAGAGACTAGCAATTTCTTCAAAATTATTCCACCGCCGTGCTCTAAAAGATATAAGTGAAGCACTAGAGCAAAAACTATCAAGCCCAAAAGATATAAGTGAAGCACATAGAGTATTCTAGCAAATTCTAATCAAATAGGATTCTCCCAAAAGGTGTGTACAGCAAGGATGATTGTGGTAAACTAAGAAGCAAAGACTAATATAATACACGATGCTCCAAGCAAAACACATATCATGTGGTGAATAAAAATATAGCTCCAAGTAAAGTTACCAATGAACGAAGACGAAAGAGGGGATGCCTTCCTGGGGCATCCCCAAGCTTAGGATTTTGGCTACTCTTGAATATCTTGGGGTGCCATGGTCATCCCAAAGCTTAGGCTCTTGCCACCCTTTATTCCATAGTCCATAAAAGCTTTACCCAAAACTTGAAAACTTCACAACACAAAACTCAACAGGAAATCTTATAAGCTCCGTTAGTGAAAGAAAACAAAACCACCACATAAGGTACTTTAATGAACTCATTCTTTATTTATTTTGGTGTTAAACATACTGTATTCCAAATTCTTTATGGTTCATAAACTAATTTACTAGCCATAGATGCATTGAAATAAGCAAACAACACACGAAAAACAGAATCTGTCAAAAACAGAACAGTCTGTAGCAATCTGTAACTAACGCAAACTTCTGGAACTCTAAAAATCCTACAAAAATAGGAAGTCCTGGAAAATTTGTCTATTGAACAGCAGCAAAAAGAATCAACGCAAAATCACGTTCCTGTGATTTAACAAAATTATATTCGTGCGTGCAAAGTTTCTGTTTTTCAGCAGAATCAAATCAACTATCATCGTTGGTTATCCTATAGGTTCTACTTGGCACCAACACTAATTAAAAGATAAAAACACATCTAAACAGAGAGTAGATGCAAGATTTATTCCTAAACAGGAGCAAAAACAAAAAATATAAAGAAAAATTGGGTTGCCTCCCAACTAGCGCTATCGTTTAACGCCCCTAGCTAGGCATACAAGCGAAGATAGATCTAACTAGTGCCATCTTTGGCACTAGATTCATAAGTAGCACACATGATAGATTCATAAAGTAATTTGACTTTCTTTCTTGGAAAGTGTTCCATGCCTTTCTTTGAGGGAAATTGGAATCTAATGGTCCCTTCCTTCATATAAATAATCGCACCAATCGTTCTAAGGAAAAGTCTACCAAGAATAATAGGGCAAGAAAGATTGCAATCTATATCAAGAACGATAAAATCTACGGGCACCAAATTTCTATTTGCAACAATAATAACATCATTGATCCTTCCCATAGGCTTTTTAATGGTGGAATCCGCAAGGTGCAAATTTAAAGAGCAATCATCAAGATCATGGAAACCTAGAATATCACATAAAGTTTTCGGAATCGTGGAAACACTAGCACCCAAATCACACAAAGCAAAACACTCATAATCTTTAATTCTAATCTTTATAGTAGGTTCCCACTCATCATTAAGTTTTCTAGGTATAGAAACCTCCAAATTCAGTTTTTCATCATAAGATTGCAACAAGGCATCAACGATATGTTTGGTAAAGGCTTTATTTTGACTATAAGCATGAGGAGAATTAACAACGGATTGCAACAAGGAAATACAACCTTTTAAAGAGCAATTACCATAATCAAATTCCTTGAAATCCGAGATAGTAGGTTCAACATTATTAGAAGTTGAGGATTCTCCAATCTCTCTTTTACCAAATTTAACATCAAGATCTAAAGATTCCGAATTTTTGGGACGCCTTCTAGGCAAAGTTGATTCATCATCACTCCCATAATCATCAAAATTCATCTTGCAAAACATAGATCTAATCGGAGACGCATCAATAACTTTAAGATCCTCGTCATTATTTTCATGTAGACTAGAAGAACACGCTTTTATAAAGCTTTCTTTTTTAGCACGCAATCTAGCGGTTCTTTCCTTGCACTCGTCAATGGAAATTCTCATTACTTTGAGAGACTCATTGATATCATGCTTAGGAGAAGAAGATCCAAGTTTAAGAGAATTAACATCAAGCGAAAGTCTATCAATGTTCCTAGCCAAATCATCAACTTTGAGCAATTTTTCTTCAAGCAAAGCATTAAAATTCTTTTGAGAAATCATAAATTCTTTCACACTATTCTCAAAATCAGAGGGCATCTTTTTAAAATTACCATAAGAATTATTGTAGGAATTTCCATAATTATTAGAGGGATTACTAGGGAACGGTCTAGTATTAAAATTTCCTCTATAAGCATTGTTTCCAAAACTATTCCTAGGAACAAATTTCACATCCATAGATTCATTATTATTCTCAATCAAGGAAGACAAAGGCATATCATTGGGATCAAGAGGAGTATTTTTAGTAGCAAACATCTTCATAAGTTCATCCATCTTTCCACTCAAAACATTGATTTCTTCTATAGCATTCACTTTTTTACTAGAAGATCTTTCGGTGTGCCATTGATAACAATTAGCCATAATATTATCAAGAAATTTTATAGCATCTCCTAACGTAATTTCCATAAACGTGCCTCCCGCGGCCGAATCTAAGAGATTCCTAGAGGCAAAGTTCAAACTGGCATAAAATTTTCGTATGATCATCCATAAATTCAAACCATGAGTAGGGCAATTGTGAAGCATCAATTTCATTCTTTCCCAAGATTGGGAAACATGCTCATGATCAAGTTGTTTAAAATTCATAATATCGTTCCTAAGAGTGATGATCTTAGCGGGAGGAAAATACTTAGAGATAAAAGCATCTTTGCACTTGTTTCAAGAGTCAATACTATTTTTGTGCAAAGACAAAAACCAAATTTTAGCATGATCTCTAAGTGAAAACGGAAATAACCTCAATTTGACAATATTGTTATCCGTATCTTTCTTCTTTTGCATATCACACAAATCAACAAAATTGTTTAGATGAGTAGCGACATCTTCACTAGGAAGGCCGGCGAATTGATCTTTCATAACAAGATTCAACAAAGCAGCATTGATTTCACAAGACTCAACATCATTAAGAGGAGCAATCGGAGTACTAAGGAAATCATTATTATTGGTATTCAAGAAGTCACACAACTTGGTATTATCTTGTGCCATGGCAACAAGTAATCCAACACATAAGCAAACAGAAAAACGGCAAGCGAAAAGAGAGGAGGAGATTGGGAAAGAGAGGTCGAATAAAACGGCAAGGGTGAAGTGGGGGAGAGGAAAAAGAGAGGCAAATAATGTAAATGCGAGGGAGATGGGTTTGTGATGGGTACTTGGTATGTCTTGACTTGAGCGAAGACCTCCCCGGCAACGGCGCCAGAAATCCTTCTTGCTACGTCTTGAGCTAGCTTTGGTTTTCCCCGAAGAGGAGAGGGTGATGCAGCAAGTGTAGCGTAAGTATTTCCCTCAGTTTTGAGCACCAAGGTATCAATCCAGTAGGAGGCTCCTCAAAAGTCCCACGCGCCTACACAAACAAACTGAGAACTCGCAACTGAAGTCTACTACACAACCTTCTTCTTGTAGACGTTGTTGGGTCTGCAAGTGCACATGTTTGTAGGACAGTAGAAAATTTCCCTCAAGTGGATGACCTAAGGTTTATCAATCCGTAGGAGGCGTAGGATGAAGATGGTCTCTCTCAAACAACCCTGCAACCAAATAACAAAGAGTCTCTTGTGTCCCCAACACACCCAATACAATGGTAAATTGTATAGGTGCACTAGTTCGGCGAAGAGATGAAGATACAAGTGCAAAATAGATAGTAGATAAAGGTTTTTGTAATCTGAAATAATAAAAACAGCAAGGTAGCGAGCGAAAAAAGTGAGCGTAAACGGTATTGCAATGGTAGGAAACAAGGCCTAGGGTTCATACTTTCACTAGTGCAAGTTCTCTCAACAATAATAACGTAGATAGATAATATAACAAGCCCTCAACATGCAACATAGAGTCACTCCAATGCCACTAATAGCGGAGAATAAACGTAGAGATTATGGTAGGGTACGAAACCACCTCAAAGTTATTCGTTCGGATAGATCTATAAAAGAGTTTGTACTAGAATAACACCTTAAGACACAAATCAACCAAAACCCTAATGTCACCTAGATACTCCATTGTCACCTCAAGTATCCGTGGGCATGATTATACGATATGCATCACACAATCTCAGATTCATCCAACCAACATAAAAGTACTTGAAAGAGTGCCCCAAAGCTACTATCAGAGAGTCAAGAACGTGTGCCAACCCCTATGCATAGGTTCCCAATGTCACGAAACCCACAAGTTGATCACCAAAACATACATCAAGTGGCACATGATATCCCATTGTCACCACAAATAATCACGGCAAGACATACATCAAGTGTTCTCATAAAAGACTCAATCTGATGAAATAACTTCAAAGGGGAAACTCAATTCATCACAAGAGAGTAGAGGGGGAGAAACATCATAAGATCCAACTACAATAGCAAAGCTCGGGATACATCAAGATCGTGCCATAGAGGAACACGAGAGAGCACGAGAGAGAGAGATCAAACACATATCTACTGGTACATACCCTCAGCCCCGAGGGTGAACTACTCCCTCCTCGTCATGGAAAGCGCCGGGATGATGAAGATGGCCTCGGTGATGGGATCCCCCTCGGTGAGTCTTGAACAGGTCCCGATTGGTTTTTGGTGGCTACAGAGTCTTGCGGAGGCGGAACTCCCGATCTATTTTCTGTTCTGGAAGTTTTAGGATACAAGAGTATATATGGGTGCAGGGGGTACGTCGGAGGAGCTACGGGGGCCCCACGAGGCAGGGGGCGCACCCAGGGGGGCGCCCCCACCCTCGTGGGCAGCCCGTATCTCCCCTGACGTGCACTCCAAGTTCCCTGGGTTGCTTTCCTTCCAAAAATAACTTCTCCAGTTGATTTCGTTCCGTTTTGACTCCGTCTGATATTCCTTTTCCTCGAAACACTGAAATAGGCATAAAACAGCAAATTTGGGTTGGGCCTCCGGTTAATAGGTTAATCCCAAAAAATAATATAAAAGTGGATAATAAAGCCCAATATTGCCTAAAACAGTAGATAAAGTAGCATGGAGCAATAAAAAATTATAGATACGTTGGAGACGTATCAAGCATCCCCAAGCTTAATTCCTGCTCGTCCTCGAGTAGGTAAATGATAAAAAGAGAATTTTTGATGCGGAGTGATACTTTGGCATAATCTCAATGTAAATCTTCTTAATTGTGGTATGAATATTCAGATCCGAAAGATTCAAGACAAAAGTTCATATTGACAGAAAAATAATAATACTTCAAGCATACTAATCAAAGCAATCATGTCTTCTCAAAATAACATGGCAAAAGAAAGTTCATCCCTACAAAATCATATAGTTAGGCTATGCTTCATTTTCGTCACACAAAGATGTTCCCAACTTCTATACCCCCGATGACAAGCCAAGCAATTGTTTCATACTCAAATAATCTCAAACTTTTCAACCTTCACGCAATACATGAGCGCAAGCCATGGATATAGCACTATGGGTGGAATATTATATGATGATGGGGATTGTGTGGAGAAGACAAAAAAGGAGAAAGTCTCACATTGACGAGGATAATCAATGGGCTATGGAGATGCCCATCAATTGATGTCAACATGAGGAGTAGGGATTGCCATGCAACAGATGCACTAGAGCTATGAATGCTCAACAAAAGAAAACTAGTGGGTGTGCATCCAACTTGCTTGCTCACGAAGGCCTAGGGCATTTGAGGAAGCCCATCGTAGGAATATACAAGCCAAGTTCTATAATTAAAAATTCCCACTAGTATATGAAAGTGATAACACATGAGACTCTCTATATGAAGAACAAGGTGCTACTTTGAAGCACAAGTGTGGAAAAAGAGATAGTAGCATTGCCCTTTTTTTAATTTTTTTGGGCCTTTCTTTTTTTTCTTTTGGCCTTTCTCCTTTTTTTGGGCAATGCTCTAATAATGATGATCATCACACTTCTATTGATTACAACATAAGGATTACAACTCGAAACTAGAACAAGATATGACTCTATATGAATGCCTCCAGCGGTGTACCGGGATGGTGCAATGAATCAAGAGTGACATGTATGAAAAATAATGCATGGTGTCTTTGCCACAAATACGATGTCAACTACATGATCATGTAATGGCAATATGACAAAAGTAATGTATGTCATGATGATGATGGAAGTTGCATGGAAATATATCTCGGAATGGCTATGGAAATGCCATAATAGGTAGGTATGGTGGCTGTTTTGAGGAAGATATAAGGAGGTTTATGTGTGATAGAGCGTATCGTATCACAGGGTTTGGATGCACCGGCGAAGTTTGCACCAACTCTCAAGGTAAGGAAGGGCAATGCACGGTACCGAAGAGGCTAGCAAAGGCGGAAAGGTGAGAGTGCGTATAATCCATGGACTCAACATTAGTCAAAAGAACTCATATACTTATTGCAAAAATTTAGAAGCCATCAAAAATCAAGTACTACGCGCATGCTCCTAGGGGGATAGATTGGTAGGAAAAGACCATCGCTCGTCCCCGACCGCCATTCATAAGGATGCACAAGCCAGGTACACTTCATGTTTCAAATTTGTTACACAACTTTAACCATACGTGCATGCTACGGGACTTGCAAACTTCAACACAAGCATTTCTCAAACTCACAATCACCCAACTAGCACGACTTTGATATTATCACCTCCATATCTCAAAACAATTATCAAGCATCAAACTTATCTTAGTATTCAATTCACTCAAAAGAAAGTTTCACATATCTTGAACACTAAGTAAATTAAAATTAAGCAAATTACCATGCTATTAATTACTCTCAAAATAATATAAGTGAAGCATGAGATTTCATCTATTTCTTCAAAATAAAACTACCACCATGCTCTAAAAGATATAAGTGAAGCACTAGAGCAAAAATTATCACGCTCAAAGGATATAAGTGAAGCACATAGAGTATTCTAGCAAATCCCAATTTCTGTATGGCTCTCTCTCATTAAAGTATTTCAGATCTTCATACTTTATTAAAACTTCAAGCAAAGCTAAAGAAAACTACATTGCAAGGATAGCACAACTCATGTAAAGAAGCAAAAACTTAGGCTCAACCGATACTAACCGATAGTTGTTGAAGAAGAAAGGTGGGATGCCAACGGGGGCATCCCCAAGTTTAGATGCTTGAGACTTCTTGAAATAATATCTTGGGGTGCCTTGGGCATCCCCAAGCTTGAGCTTTTGTGTCTCCTTAATTCCTCTCATATCATGGTTTCTCTTTTTATCAAAAGCTTCATTCACAACAAACTCAACAAGAACTCGTGAGATAGGTTAGTATAAACCAATGCAAAACCTTATCATTTCCTACTGTAAAAAATCACTAAAATTATTATTCAACATTGCATACTGAATGCCTCTGTATATTTAACACTCCTATCATCAAATAGAATCATTAAACAAGCAAGCATATGCAAACAATGCAACTATAACAGCAATCTGCCAAAACAGTACAGTCTGTAAAGAATGCAAGAGTATCAATACTTCCCTGATTCCAAAAATTATGAACTAAAATTCCCACTGTAATAAATTTATCATAGCTCAGTGTGAAAAAATATTCAACGTTATGCCATGCTCTGACTTTTCTAGGGAATTTTTGCAACAGCGGTAAACTTTCTGTTTTCAAACAGCAACATGCAAACTAGCAAAATAAGCATGGTAAAGGCTATCCTTGACACTTTTATTGAAACCAAAGATGCAAAACATTATTATAACTAACAGCAAGCAAAAACTAACAAAATAAAATGACGCTCCAAGCAAAACACATATCATGTGGTGAATAAAAATATGGCTCCAAGTAAAGTTACCGATGAACGAAGACGAAAGAGGGGATGCCTTCCGGGGCATCCCCAAGCTTAGGCTCTTGGTTGTCCTTGAATATTACCTTGGGGTGCCTTGGGCATCCCCAATCTTATGCTCTTGCCACTCCTTATTCCATAGCCCATCGAATCTTTACCCAAAACTTGAAAACTTCAACCACACAAAACTCAAAACAAAACTCATAAGCTCCGTTAGTATAAGAAAATAAAACCACCACTTAGGTACTGTAATGAACTCATTCTAAATTCATATTGGTGTAATATCTACTGTATTCTAACTTCTCTATGGTTCAAACCACTTAATACTAGCCATAGATGCATCAAAATAAGCAAACAACACATAGGGAACAGAGTCTGTCAAAAACAGAACAGTCTGTAATAATCTGTATAAAAAGTATAATTATGCAACCCCAAAAATTATGAAATAAATTTCTGGACCTGGTAAATTTGTCTATTAATCATCTGAAAAAAGAATCAACCTAAAATCACTCTCCAGTAAAAAATGGCAGCTAATCTCGTGAGCGCTAAAGTTTCTGTTTTTCACAGCAAGATCACATAAACTTCACCCAAGTCTTCCCAAAGGTTCTACTTGGCACTTTATTGAAACAAAAGCTATAAAACATGATTACTACAGTAGCATAATCATGTGGACACACAAAAACAGTAAGGATAAATATTGGGTTGTCTCCCAACAAGCGCTTTTCTTTAATGCCTTTCTAGCTAGGCATGATGATGACAATGATGCTCACATAAAAGATAGGAATTGAAACATAACGGGAGCATCATGAAGAATATGACTAGAACATTTAAGTCTAACTCACTTCCTATGCATAGGGATTTTGTGAGCAAACAACTTAGGGGAACAATAATCAACTAGCATAGGAAGGCAAAACAAGCATAACTTCAAGATTTTAAGCACATAGAGAGGAAACTTGATATTATTGCAATTCCTACAAGCATATGTTCCTCTCTCATAATAATTTTCAGTAGCATCATGAATGAATTCAACAATATAACCAGCACCTAAAGCATTCTTTTCATGATCTACAAGCATAAAAAATTTACTACTCTCAACATATAAGCAAATTTCTTCTCATGAATAGTAGTGGGAGCAAACTCAACAAAATAACTATCATGTGATTGAAAATTAAGATCAAGATGACACATTTCATGGTTATCATTATTCTTTAAAGCATACGTGTCATCACAATAATCATCATAGATAGGAGGCATGCTTTCATCATAGTAAATTTGCTTATCAAAGCTTGGGGGACAAAAAATATCATCTCCATCAAACATAGCTTCCCCAAGCTTGTGGCTTTGCATATCATTAGCATCATGGATATTCAAGGAATTCATACCAACAACATTGCAATCATGCTCATCATTCAAAGATTTAGTGCCAAACATTTTAGAGATTTCTTCTTCTAGCACTTGAGCACAATTATCCTTTCCATCATACTCACGAAAGATATCAAAAAGATGAAGCGTATGAGACAAACTCAACTCCATTTTTTGTAGTTTTCTTTTATAAACTAGACTAGTGCTAAAACAAGAAACAAAAAGATTCGATTGCAAGATCTAAAGATATACCTTCAAGCACTCACCTCCCCGGCAACGGCGCCAGAAAAGATCTTAGTTGATGGGGTGTGAGTGAGTGCCCTTTACCTAGCCTTCCCGGCAACGACGCTACAAACTGCTTGATGTCTACTACACAACCTTCTTCTTGTAGACGTTGTTGGGCCTGCAAGTGCACAGGTTTGTAGGACAGTAGCAAATTTCCCTCAAGTGGATGACCTAAGGTTTATCAATCCATAGGAGGCATAGGATGAAGATGGTCTCTCTCAAACAACCCTGCAACCAAATAACAAAGAGTCTCTTGTGTCCCCCCAACACCTAATACAATGGTAAATTCTATAGGTGCATTGGTTCGGCGAAGAGATGAAGATACAAGTGCAAAATAGATAGTAGATAAAGGTTTTTGTAATCTGAAATAATAAAAACAGCAAGGTAGCGAGCGAAAAAAAGTGAGCGTAAACGGTATTGCAATGGTAGGAAACAAGGCCTAGGGTTCATACTTTCACTAGTGCAAGTTCTCTCAATAATAATAACGTAGATAGATAATATAACAAGCCCTCAACATGTAACAAAGAGTCACTCCAAAGCCACTAATAGCGGAGAACAAACGTAGAGATTATGGTAGGATACGAAACCACCTCAAAGTTATTCGTTCGGATCGATCTATAAAAGAGTTCGTACTAGAATAACACCTTAAGACACAAATCAACCAAAACCCTAATGTCACCTAGATACTCCATTGTCACCTCAAGTATCCGTGGGCATGATTATACGATATGCATCACACAATCTCAGATTCATCCAACCAACATAAAAGTACTTCAAAGAGTGCCCCAAAGCTACTACCGGAGAGTCAAGAACGTGTGCCAACCCCTATGCATAGGTTCCCAATGTCACGAAACCCGCAAGTTGATCACCAAAACATACATCAAGTGGCACATGATATCCCATTGTCACCACAGATAATCACGACAAGACATACATCAGGTGTTCTCATAAAAGACTCAATCCAATAAAATAACTTCAAAGGGGAAACTCAATTCATCACAAGAGAGTAGAGGGGGAGAAACATCATAAGATCCAACTACAATAGCAAAGCTCGGGATACATCAAGATCGTGCCATAGAGGAACAGGAGAGAGAACACGAGAGAGAGAGAGAGAGAGAGAGAGAGAGAGAGAGATCAAACACATAGCTACTGGTACATACCCTCAGCCCCGAGGGTGAACTACTCCCTCCTCGTCATGGAAAGCGCCGGGATGATGAAGATGGCCTCTGGTGATGGGATCCCCCTCTGGCAGGGTGCCGGAACAGGGTCCCGATTGGTTTTTGGTGGGTACAGAGGTTTGCGGCGGCAGAACTCCCGATCTATTTTCTGTTCTGGAAGTTTTAGGGTACAAGAATATATATATGGGTGCATGGGGTACGTCGGAAGAGCTACGGGGGCCCCACGAGGCAGGGGGCGCGCCCAGGGGGGCGCCCCCACCCTCGTGGGCAGGCCGTATCTCCCCTGACGTGCACTCCAAGTTCCCTGGGTTGCTTTCCTACCAAAAATAACTTCTCTAGTTGATTTCGTTCCGTTTTGAATCCGTCTGATATTCCTTTTCCTCGAAACACTGAAATAGGCATAAAACAGCAAATCTGTGCTGGGCCTCCGGTTAATAGGTTAGTCCAAAAAATAACATAAAAGTGGATAAAGCCCAATATTGCCTAAAACAGTTGATAAAGTAGCATGGAGCAATAAAAATTATAGATACGTTGGAGACGTATCAGCAACCAACGCAATAAAGGGGTTGTCAATCCCTTCACGGCCACTTACGAAAGTGAGATCTGATAGAGAGATAATAATATATTTTTGGTATTTTGTAATATAGATGCAAAAAGTAAAGATGCAAATAAAGGTAGATTGAAAGCAAATATGATAAGAGATAGACCCGGGGGCCATAGGTTTCACTAGAGGCTTCTCTCGAGATAGCATAAGTATTACGGCGGGTGAACAAATTACTGTCGAGCAATTGATAGAAAAGCACATAGTTATGAGATTATCTAGGCATGATCATGTATATAGGCATCACGTCCATAACAAGTAGACCGACTCCTTCCTGCATCTACTACTATTACTCCACACATCGACCGACTCCTGCCTGCATCTAGAGTATTAAGTTCATAAGAACAGAGTAACGCCTTAAGCAAGATGACATGACGTTGAGGGATAAACACATGCAATATGATATAAACCCCATCTTGTTATCCTCGATAGCAACAATACAATACATGTCTTGCAACTCTTTCTGTCACTGGGTAAGAACACTGCAAGATTGAACCCAAAGCTAAGCACTTCTCCCATGGCAAGAAAGATCAATCTAGTAGGCCAAACCAAACTGATAATTCGAAGAGACTTGCAAAGGTAACTCAATCATACATAAAAGAATTCAGAGAAGATTCCAATATTATTCATAGATAAACTTGATCATAAACCCACAATTCATCGGATCTCGACAAACACACCGCAAAAAGAGATTACATCAAATAGATCTCCATAAGAGAGGGGGAGAACATTGTATTGAGATCCAAAAAGAGAGAAGAAGCCATCTAGCTAATAACTATGGATCCGTAGGTCTGTGGTAAACTACTCACAACTCATCGGAGAGGCTATGGTGTTGATGTAGAAGCCCTCCATGGTCGATTCCCCCTCCGGCAGAGTGCCGGCAAAGGCTCCAAGATGGAATCTCGCGGATACAGAAGGTTACAGCGGTGGAAATTGTGTTTCATGGTGCTCCTAGATGTTTTCGGGGTCCGTAGGTATATATAGGAGGAAGAAGTACATCGGTGGCCGCCCGAGGGGCCCACGAGACAGGGGGCGCGCCCTCCTATCTCGTGGGGCCCTCAGAGCTTTCTTGACTTGCACTCCAGGCTCTCCGGATCAGATTCGTTCCAAAAATAACGCTCCCAAAGGTTTCATTCCATTTGGACTCCGTTTGATATTCCTTTTCTTCGAAATACTGAAATAGGCAAAAAAACAGCAATATGGGCTGGGCCTCCGGTTAGTAGGTTAGTCCCAAAAATGATATAAATGTGTAGAATAAAGCCCATAAACATCCAAAAGGGGTAATATAATAGCATGGAACAATAAAAAATTATAGATATGTTGGAGACGTATCAATCACTAGCGAGAGTGATGATTCCATTGGGCCCGGGCATCTTGAGCTTCATGTACCCATAATGGGGTATAGCCTGGAAGCTTGCAAATGCATCTCGCCCTAACAGGGCGTGATATCCACTATTAAAAGGGGCAACTTGAAAGGTTATCTCTTCGGACCGATAATTCTCCGGCGTGCCGAATACCACATTAAGTGTGATTTTTCCCGCACATCGCGCCTCCCGACTGGGAATAATTCCTCAAAAGGTCGTGCTGCTTTGCTCAATGCGGTTGCTGTCTATTTCCGTTTTGTTGAGAGTTTCCTCATAAATGAGGTTTAGTCCGCTACCGCCGTCCATGAGTACTTTGGTAAGCTGAAAGCCGTCCACAATTGGACTGAGGACTAATGCGGCTGGTGCCCGGACTGTTCTGAATTGTGGTTCAGTACTGGCATTGAAAGTTTTGGCCTTGTCGTTCCAGGGGTTTATTGCTGCAATTTGGCAGACTTCAGCGAGGCCGCGGAGTGCCTGTTTGCGCCTGTTGTTTGAGGCGAAAGTCTCGAAGACTGTCAACACTATAGGGTTGCTATTTTCTGTGGGATGTTGCTCTGCGGTATTTTTGGTGAGGAGATCCTCGCCGCTCTTGGCCACCTGCCGAAGTATCCAACATGCTCTAAGGCGGTGGGTTGGTACAGTATCCGGTGTGGTGTGTATTTTGCATGGCCTATCGAGCCATCCCTCCAGAATGGTTCCGCACCCCGTAATGGGTTTTGATTTTTTTTGTTACTGGATCGGGCGACCTACGAGTGTACACCCTTTTCGTCTGGATGAGGGGTTTAGTGGAAACCGATGGTTCCCAAGAGGCTGCCTGAGTCTTCCAGGCGCTTTCCATCATGCAGTACTTTTGTATTATGGTTCCCAAGTCAACGAAGTGTGATACGTGTCGGTGTATTATGGTGTTGAGGATTCCCTTGTCCATGCAATTCCTGCAAAATAATGAGATTGCGTCTTCGTCGCGGCAGTCCTTGACCTTGTTCTTGACAAGGAGGAATCTGGCCCAAAAGTGGTGGACCGTCTCTAGGAACTGCTGTGTGATGTGGGAAAGATCGCTTGTATCTGGGTGGGTGGGCGGATTTTAAGTCTGAACCCTGGCCCAATCTGGGATCCGGAGTTTGAGGAATTTCCGAGCTTAACAGTTCAAGCTCCGGGATATCGTCCAATTTTTCCGCCCGCAGTCCGACTCTAGGTTCGGAGTACGGGGCATGTCCTCCCACGGGGCGGGTATCCGGCTTGGTGAGCTCGGAGATCCGAACATATTTCGTCCTTAATGTAGGGGAAGAGTTGTTGCATTGCTCCTCCACCACCGCTATCTGATGGGTGATCGGTGGAGATTCAATCTCTCTCTGATCGGGTTTAAGCCCAATCCGATCATAGTCCGTAGCGACTCCCAAGGCGGCGATGCGATCCAGGAGCTTGTTTAAAGATGATAAGTTCGTCGGATCCATCTGCTCGGCGTGTTCTGAGCTGACGTGGAGACGATTTTCGATGACCCGGGAAGTCATCGTCGGCCCGACGGACGAACAAGCTGTCGTGATGAAGCCGCCCAACCGGATGGTTTGGCCTGAGGCCAGGGCTCCCCCGGAGGTGATGTTGTCCTTGATAACAAGGCGAGCCATCAACCCTATCTTCGATGTCACAGTGGAACTCTCAATGAAAGCACCAATGTCGGTGTCAAAACCGGCGGATCTCGGGTAGGGGGTCCCGAACTGTGCGTCTAAGGCTAATGGTACAGGAGGCGGGGGACACGATGTTTACCCAGGTTCGGGCCCTCTCTATGGAGGTAATACCCTACTTCCTGCTTGATTGATCTTGATGATATGAGTATTACAAGAGTTGATCTACCACGAGATCGTAATGGCTAAACCCTAGAAGCTAGCCTGTGATTATGATTGTCCCTGTCCTATGGACTAAACCCTCCGATCTATATAAGACATCGCAGGGGGCTAGGGTTACATAAGGTCGGTTACAGAGAAAGGAATCTACATATCCGAATAGCCAAGCTTGCCTTCCACGCAAAGGAGAGTCCCATTCGGACACGAGACGAAGTCTTCTATCTTGTATCTTCATAGCCCAACAGTCTGACCGATGTATATAGTCCGGCTGTCCGAGGACCCCTGAATCTAGGACTCCCTCAACCACGATGAAAATGTTGAGTGGCTCTCATTTGCATTATTGTTGATCTAACAAAGAGTCCATATTACCTTGTCTTCTCCTTTTTGAATAAAATGTTTGCAGATTCTAGCTTAGTCCACGGCACTCTTGCACTATTATTTTTTTCAAATCGTTCGGTCGTGCAAGTGAAAGGCAATAATGACGATATTCGATGAACTGGCCGTGGCAGAGAGAAACGGGTATGAACTCGACTTGTTCTATTTTTGTAAATATGTTTAACCTAGTATCCATGATTCAGCCCATTATGATCAAACATGTTTTCAATGACAATTAGAGATTATAGTTTCTCATGCCGTGCATAAGTAGCTAGGAGTGGATAATGATTTATCTTGGATGTCAACATTGTGTTAAAATGATTGTGATGTAGTACGATGATATGGTATCCTCCTCTGAATGTTCGAGTGGCTTGACTTGGCACATGTTCATGCATGTAATTGAATCAAAACCAACATAGCCTCTATTATATTTATGTTCATGGTGCTCATATCCTACTCATGCTAGTATCCAATGTTACTTATGCATAATGCATGTTCAAGACCGTTGTTGCTCTGTAGCTGACCGCTTCTTAACCTATTTGCTAGCCTTCGCCTGTACTAAGTGGGAACTCTGCTTATACATCAAAAACCTGAAACCCAAGTATTCCAGATGAGTCCACCATACCTACCTATATGCGGTATTACCCTGCCGTTCTAAGTAAATTTGCATGTGCCACCTCTAAAAACTTCAAATAAATATCCTTTTTGTGTGCCTAGATTGTTCATAGAGCGACAGGAGGTAGTTGGTATCTTCCATGCTAAGCGGGTTATTTTCAGGATGAGTGTTTATTCACTCACCTTTGCACGTGAAAAGGGCGGTAATAGGGATTCCCAACCCCAAATTGCAAAAATAACTTATCAATAATCAAACAAAAACTCCTATGGAGCAAAAACCTTTACTTTACCGCTTGGGAACCACTACTAATTTGTTTAGCATGGAAGATATTGATAACTGAAGGTCGTGAAGTAAACAGGAAGGGTGCATGTCTCAAAATTTCATTTACCACTATTTTAAAAACTTCAGCTATGGCACCTCTGCAAATCATTCACTGGTGGAAAAAAGGCCTTTGGTCGCGGTTCGCAACTGCCATTAGTCGCGGCTGCGCAACCGCGACCAGATAAGCGCGACTAAAGCCCCCCACCTTTAGTCGCGGCTGCTTAAGAACCGCGACTAAAGGCCCGTCCACGTGGGCGCCAGGCGGCCGTCGGGGCGGAGGACCTTTAGTCGCGGTTCTTCTGGCCAACCGCGACTAAAGGCCGCCGCAGGTTTAGGGTTTTAGCCCCCCCCTAAACCTGTTTTCTGTTTAATTTGTATTGTTTTATTTCTTTTGTGCTTTATTTTAATTTTGAAGGAGTTTCATATATTCTACGGTACTACATACATGCATATGAATGTACAATTTCAAATAAATTTGAAATTAGAACCAAAAGAATTCAAGAGGAATATACAATATATATTCAATATCATCGGATGACCATATACAATTTTGAACAAGTTTCCATACATGATTTAATCCATATAAAGTTCTACGTCCTCGTGATAGTGTTCTCCTTTAGGATGGAGGACTTCCCTGCTGAACCATCCAGCTAGTTCCTCTTGAAGTGGTCGGAGCGAGCTTCGGACTAAGCATCCACGGAGGTTATTCCTCTGAGCATTGGTATCACTCGGATCAACCCGCTCGAGGTGTATCTCGGATCCTCTCACGAACATAGTATGCACATAGATTGGTCAACGGTGGCTGAATATCCCCAGATTCTTAGGCTTTAACAATTTGAATTCTAGCTCTTTTTGAATTCACCGACCTTTGTATCTACTGAACCGTCTCCAAACCCTACGAGGCAAAGAAAATTAAATGAACAAGAGAGTTATTAGTTACTTGATATTAGGAAATGAACGAAATAGGCCGATCGATATAGAGCGCAAATGAATGAAAATAATTACTTCGCAGCATTTTTCTCATGTCGCCCAAAGCTTTGGATCCTTATTCGAGAGTCGTGGGCGAGACATTACGAGGTGTTAACTTTAATTACTAGCAGAATCCAAAGGAACTGCGGACACGATACATGCACAAGACGTCATGCATAACTCATCGATTAGCCGCCACATACCATGCATGGAGTAAACAAAAGAGAATGTGCTCAAGACGAAACACTCACCCAAAATGGTAAGGAAATAGAATATCACTTTTGAGTTCCTGCTTTGTAAGAAACGCCACAGTCCGCCTCCACGTCGGCGGGTAATGCTTCAACACAATATCATTAACGATGTGTGGGTCAATGAACCCAACATCATGGATGTTCCTTACTCGCATTCCTTAATCTTCATTCTGCATGTATAATAGAGGACACAACAATATAGTTAGGACATATATATAGTGCAGGCAATATGAACGAGATGGGGTAGAAATTAATAAATCACTTACGAGCGTAGCAACCGATGATAGATTTGTCGAGCTCAGCAGATTGAAAAGCTGGAACAATTCACTCAGTTCAACTTGTACATAGTAATGTTTGAAGTGATGCTCATGTCTAACTTCCGCATAAATATATTCTTTGGCGTTTTATTTTTATGTAACCCTTGTACCAATTCAGCAGACGTTTCATTTGGTCGGTAGATCCTTTTCTCGCGCAGCTCGACGAGAGGCCCATTCTTGACATATGTAATTACTACCTCCTTCACCGGCAACTCATCAAGGTCTAATAGTTCACGAAGAGTAATACCTAAGTTGGCGCTTGTTCTCGCACTCGTTCTACTCAATCCTGTGCTGCCGCAGCTTGTATGATCTCGGGGCATCCGGACGAAGGCTTCCACTATAAGCGGGCAATCGATTGTTTACTTTGTTCCCCGAGCTGGGCAACTTGTTTCCCGCTTTGTTTACTTTCGGCCTTCTCCCGCTCTTTGTTCTCCTTGAACATGAATGCCTGCCTGCGAAGTTCACGTGCATAGTCGGTAGGCAGATTCTTGCGCTTGGGACGGTGTGCTCAAAATGACTTAGCCCACTTCTTTTGCTCATCGAAAATACTTGGCTTGGGCTCGGGCTCTCTTTTCTTCTTGCAGTCCGCCTTCCATTTCTCCAAATCAGCAGCCGCGCCCGCGTCGACTTCCTCGGCACTACGTTCCCAAGGCCTTGTGGGGAGAGGCTTCAGTGATGGCTCCGTACCTTTGTGGTCTTAGGTACATAAGGGTCCGGGTTAATAATCCAGACTATTCGCTTCTTTGCCATAGGTGGATTGGGGCGGCGTCGATCACCCGCCGGACGAGGACTGGGGCGGCGGATGATCACCCGCGGACGTTGTGGGCGGGGCGGCGTCGGCTGATGTGACGGAGGTGTAGGTGAACCGCCACCACCACCACCACCACCACCACCGCCACCGCCACCACCACCACCGTGGGGGGTGGACTTGTTGTCCTTGGCGCCTCCTCGAAACTTGATAAACTTCTTTTGCCATAGAATGTAATGGCGCTTGACATCTCAAGTCTTTTCTCCCTTCGGTGTAGCAATTTCAATCTCCGTGTCCTCAAACCCTTGGACTATGTCCTCCACCGTGACACGAGCATAGCCATCTTTAATGGGGTTGTTGTGGTGGAGTGCTCGAATAAACATGGTAAAGCACTGCCGATGGCTACCTTCATGGACATGTTCCCGATAGGATAATCAGATGACATTCTTTCATCTCCTTTATATCGCCCACGGGTAGCGAGGAGGCTCCGGTGCAGTAATTTCGACCACCGAGGCTCCGGTGCAGTAATTTCGATCGTCGGTGCATCTGCACCAGCCGGTGGGGCCTCCGTGGAAGCCACGCTGCTTCTCGCTGCTTTCTTCGAGATCCGCCGATGATCTTCATGCTGCACCCGAGCTGAATCTCTTTCGCTACTAGTACACTCATGGTTTTCTTCATCACTTCCATTTCCGATGCCAACCGCGCCACAACATCTGCTTCCCGATCCATCTTTCTCTTACGGCTTCAGAATCAGACGGGTCATCGCTCGGGGAACCCTATTTTCCACGGAATGTGCCCCATGCCTCGTACACGTCCTCCGTGTTTAGGATTCCCGAGGGCTTTTGTCGGTAGCGTCGTTCTCTCTGTTGAACTTGATCTTCCCTCTTGAGCATCCTTCATTGCGTCAATAAGGGCTTGGGTGGGTTTAATTAATTTGCCCAGTAAACACACTCCCCTGTCTCCGGGTTCAGCGTTCCCCATGCCCGTACCACCAGCTTTTGGCCCTTGGGTCCCATCCTCCGTACTGGACGGATTCCTCGCGCCTCAGCTCGTTCTCCATCTTCTCGAACCTAGGCACCCAAATGCGATACCCTCCTGGCCCCATAACATGATTGTACTCCTTCTTAGCCGCATTTTCCTTATTTTGTTTCGATATTTGAATGAACTGCTCCGATTTCTTTTGCTTCACAAATTCTGGCCAATCATCTTTCGCTTCTCATATTGTCCTTTGAAATCCGGAGTCTTGTTCTGCTTGACAAAGTCACGGGCTAGATTTTGCTTGAATTTCCGAATCGTCGGCCATCTTATGAAGAGCGAACTGTTTGACTAGCCTCCTCCTCTCCTTGTTTTCCTCAATCTTGTTACCCTCCTCATCGAATTTGTTGTATTCGGAGGTAGAACGAAATGTTCCATAAGCTTCTTGAAGCAATCTTTTTTGTTCTCTTATCGACAAAAGTGAAACCATCAATTCGTGCCTTCTTTGGCTCATTCCACTCTGGGCGGTGATCGAGGCGTTGTCTCTAACAATGGCTCCGCATTGGTGACAAACTTGGTGGCGTTCTTGCGGGGCTCCAGCTGCTGCCGGTTTCACATCGACAACCTGGATGGTGCATGTTTCTCCTGGTTTCATCGTCTTGGTTGCGCCACGCTTTGACGACGTACTCGATTGTTTCGACGATCCGCCGAGGGCTAAAATAAGAAAGAGAGTCGCGTTAGTACACACATATTTATTCAAATCAGTTAGTTTGTATCACGGAGGCTCAATGTATATATATACCTCGGCGCGGAGGTGGTTGCTACTTCCATTTGAAGATCGCTGCTTATCGACGTTTCTTGACATCATCTTGTTGACGGCGCCTTCATCTTCACCGTCAAGGTTCGATAAGAAGAGATATCATCTTCTTCTTCTCCGGTCGGCACATATTGAATATCGCCGTTTATGATGCGAACATATGTGCTTCACCGTCCGGATCATAGTTGTCCATAATCGGGTCAGCTCTATCGTCCGCCATTATGTCGATCCTGAAAACATGTAGTAAAACAAATTAATTAAGTGAAGAAGGGGCGGTGGCGGTGGCGGTGGCGAAAGGCGGTGGCAAAAGGAGGCGAGAAGGGGTGGGAGAGGGTGTCGCGGTAGAGCGCGAGACGGGGCGGCAGACGACGGCGTCACGGAGAGGGAGGCGAGGACAACACACATGTATAACCTCGCCGCCCCTCTCGATCCCAAAAACACCGCGCGCGCCGCCCCTCGCCGCCCCTCGCCGCCCCTCCATTTTATTTTTTGTTTTTCTTTGGCGGTTTTCTGTTGTTTTTGTTTTTGGGGTTTAGGGTTTTAAGTTATTTACCGCTTTTGTTAAACTAATTAACTAGTTAAAATTAAAGAACAAAAAAGAAAAAATTCCTTTTCCTTTTCCTTTTCTTCTTCTTCCTTTTTCCTTTTCCTTTTTCTTTCTTCTTCTTCCTTTTTCCTTTCTTCTTCTTTCTTCTTCTTTCTTCTTCTTCCTTTTTCCTTTTTGTTTTTCTTTGGCCGGTTTTCTGTTGTTTTTTGTTTTTGGGGTTTAGGGTTTTAAGTTATTTACCGTTTTTGTTAAACTAATTAACTAGTTAAAATTAAAAAGAACAAAAAAAAAAAATTCCTTTTCCTTTTCCTTTTCTTCTTCTTCCTTTTCCTTTTCTTTTCTTTCTTCTTCTTCCTTTTCCTTTCTTCTTCTTTCTTCTTCTTCCTTTTCCTTTTGTTTTTCTTTGGCGGTTTTCTTTGTTTTTTGTTTTTGGGGTTTAGGGTTTTAAGTTATTTACCGTTTTGTTAAACTAATTAACTAGTTAAAATTAAAAGAACAAAAAAAAAAAAAAATTCCTTTTCCTTTTTCCTTTTCTTCTTCTTCCTTTTTCCTTTTCTTTTCTTTCTTCTTCTTCCTTTTCCTTTCTTCTTCTTTCTTCTTCTTTCTTCTTCTTCCTTTTTCCTTTTTGTTTTTCTTTGGCGGTTTTCTTTGTTTTTTATTTTTTGGGGTTTAGGGTTTTAAGTTATTTACCGCTTTTGTTAAACTAATTAACTAGTTAAAATTAAAGAACAAAAAAAAAAAAAAAAAAAAATTCCTTTTCCTTTTCCTTTTCTTCTTCTTCCTTTTCCTTTTCTTTTCTTTCTTCTTCTTCCTTTTCCTTTCTTCTTCTTTCTTCTTCTTTCTTCTTCTTCCTTTTCCTTTTCTTTCTTCTTCTTCTTCCTTTTCTTCTTCTTTCTTCTTCTTGGATGCCACGCTTGGAGGACGGCAGGCGGGCCAGGGCGGCGGGCGGGCGCGGGCGGCGGGCGGCGGCAAGGGGCGCAGCACGGCGGCGGGCGTCGGGCGGCGGGCGGCGGGCGGCGGGCAAGGGCGTAGGGCACGGCGGCGGGCAAGGGCAGGCACGGGCGGAGGCGGCGCCATCGGGGGGCGGCGGCGCAGGCTTCAGCGTCGAGGCGGGGCTTTCAGCGTCGGGCAGCGCTCGGCGTCAGCGTCGATCGGCGTCGAAGCGGTTCGGCCGAGGGCGAGGGCGATTTAACAAAGCGAGAATCGGAGAAGACGAGAATCGGACCTTGTATTTATAGCCCCAACTTTAGTCGCGGTTGGCGGCGAGAGCCGCGACTAAAGGGTACCCTTTAGTCGCGGGTTGCTCGCCCACCGCGACTTAAGGGTTTTTTTATGCGTTCAGCGCCCCACCTTTTAGTCGCGGCTTGTCTCGCCAATCATGACTAAAGGGTACCTTTAGTCATGGGTCTCGCCGCCAACCGCGACTAAAGGGTACCTGCTTTCTGTTTAATTTGTATTGTTTTCTTTTTAATTTGTATTGTTTTCTGTTTAATTTGTATTGTTTTCATTTTTGCTTTATTTATTTTGTTTTGTTTCTACTTACAACAAAAAACTTATTTATTTTATTTTATTTTGTTTCTAATTACTTATTTATTTTACTTTATGATAATTATTTTTGCTATTAAAGTTTCTAATTACTTATTTATTTATGTTATTAAAATCTTAAAAATACAATTATATATCAAAAAAATCAGAAAATAAAACTAATTCATTTTAAATTCTTGTTTTTCTTCTGTTTTTTCTTCCTTTTTTCTTCTTTTTTTTCTTCTGTTTGTTTCTTCCTTTTCTTGTTTTTCTTCTTTTTTTCTTCCTTTCTTCCTTTTTCCTTTTTCTTCTGCTTTTTCTTCTGTTTGTTTTTTTCTTATGTTTTTCTTCTGTTTGTTTTTTTCTTTTGTTTTTCCTTTTTTCTTCTGTTTGTTTTTTTCTTCTATTTTTCCTTTTTTCTTCTGTTTTTTTCTTCTGTTTTTTTCCTTTTCCCTTCTTTCTTCTTCTTCCTTTTTCCTTTTAAAATCAGAAAAATAAAACTAATTCATTTTAAAATCTTAAAAATACAATTATATATCAAAAAATCAGAAAAATAAAACTAATCCTTGAAGGTTTGACAAAGGTTTGATACATCATTCAGTTCATCGACCAAATACAAAGTTTGGTACAATAAATTATTACACATCAATTCTTCCCTTGTGTCCCTGCTTGCTTACGATTGTGCAGTATCCATGGAGCATCCTCATCATTTAACTTAATGCTTGGGTCGGTGTTCACTTTGAAGGGCGGAATTTCAGCAAACATATTATAATCTTGACTTGTCTGTCTTGTCCTCCACTCCCACGATGTTTCTTTTCCTGAAAGAACAATGTGGCGCTTTGAATCATCGCATGATGTAATTGATCGTTTTCTTATCTTTCCGTTTCCTCGGTTTGCTACTCATGTCCTTCACATAGAAAACCTGAGCGACATCTTTCGCTAGGACGAATGGTTCGTCAAGGTAACCAAGATTGTTGAAATCCACCATTGTCATTCCGTATTGCTGGTCCACCTTTACCCCACCTCCTGTTAGCTTGAACCATTTGCACCGAACAAAGGGACCTTAAAGGAGGGTCCATAGTCAAGTTCCCATATCTCCTCTATGTAACCATAATATGTGACCTTTTGCCCATTCTCGGTTGCTGCATCAAAGCGGACACCACTGTTTTGGTTGGTGCTCTTTTTATCTTGGGCGATCGTGTAAAATGTATTCCCATTTATCTCGTACCCTTGGAAAGTCGTTATAGTCGAAGATGGTGTCTTGGCCAACATGTACAGCTGATCTACAACATCATTGTCATTCATTAAATGTTTTCTCAACCAACTGCGAAAGTCTCCATGTGGGCCTTCCTAATCCAGATTCAGCTTCCCGGGTTGTCCGAGCGTAAAATATTCTTGTGTTTCTCAAAGCACGGAGCCACCAAGTTGGAATTGGTCAAGACAAAGGTGGTGTGCTTCATCGAGAGAATGGCCGTCCATACATATCGTTGATTTCCTTCCGATCGTGCCTTTTCCACTTAGTCTCCCCTCGTGCGCGATCGAGGAAGACCAATCGGCTTAAGGTCGAACAAAGTCAACACAAAACTCAATTACCTCCTCATTTCCATAGCCCTTGGCGATGCTTCCTTCTCGCCTAGCACGGTTACTGAACATATTTCTTTAATACTCCCATGAACCTCTCAAAGGGAACATATTGTGTAGAAATACAGGACCGAGAACGGAAATCTCTTCGACTAGGTGAACCAGGAGGTGCGTCATAATATTGAAGAAGGATGGTGGGAACACCAACTCAAACTCGACAAGACATTGGATCACATCGCTCAGAACCGTGGTAGAACTTCGGATTGATTACCTTCGAGAGATTGCATTGAGGAATGCACATAGCTTCACAATGGCTAATCGAACATTTTCCGGCAGAGCCCCTCAAAGCAATCGGAAGCAATTGCGTCATAATCACGTGGCGATCGTGAGACTTCAGGTTTTGGAACTTTTCTCCGCCATGTTTATTATTCCCTTTATATTGGGCGAGAATCCAGACGGGACCTTCATACTGCTCGGGCATTCAAAAAGATGACCTTCTCTTCTTTGGTCGAGCGTAGCTGGCACGAACTTGAAACCATTCCGGATGCGGTCATCGTGGTCTTTCAAACGTTGCTGGTCCCGGCGTGCTTCCTTTGTATCATTTGTCTTCCCATACACGCCCAAGAAGCTTAGGAGGTTCACGCAAATATTCTTCGTAACGTGCATCACGTCGATTGCAGAGCGGACTTCTAGGACTTTCCAATATTCTAGCTCCCGAATATAGATTTCTTCTTCCACATGGCTGCGTGCCCGTCGGCTCCCTTCGAACTGATCGTCCGCCAGACCCTTTCCAAAGATGACTTTCAAATCCTTGACCATATCAAATACCTCAAAGACCAAGTCGTTCCGCAGAGCTTCGCCGGTGATCTGCCTTGCCGTTGTAATGCTTGCCTTTCTTTCTTCTTGGATGAATTTTGGAAGAAATCGACGATGCCCAAGGTACACGTTCTTCTTACAATTTGGCAAATGTACACTTTCGGTCTCATATAAGCGGTGCGTGCATGCATTGTATCCCTTATTTGACAGTCCCGAAGGTTACTAAGAGCAGGCCAATCGTTGATGGTTACGAAAAGCAACGCTCGAGGTCAAATTCCTCTTGTTTGTGCTCATCCCACACACGGACACCACCCCACAGCTGTAAAAGTTCATCAACTAATGGCCTTAGGTACACATCGATGTCGTTGCGGGTTGCCGGACCTTGGATGAGCACGGCATCATAATGAACTTCCGCTTCATGCACAACCAAGGAGGAAGGTTGTAGATGCATAGAGTCACGGGCAGTGCTATGGCTGGAGCTCGCCGCCAAAAGGATTCATGCCATCCGTGCTTTAGAGCAAATCTTATGTTCCTTGCGTCACCGCAAAATCTGTGAACCATCATCGATCTTTCTCCATTGCGTTCCATCTGCGGTGTGTCTCAACTCCCGTCCGACTTACGTTTCTCTTTGTGCCATCGCAACAACTTGGCATGCTTTTTGTTCATGAACAGACGTTTCAACCGTGGTATTATAGGAGCATACCACATCACCTTGGCGGAACCCTCTTCCGGGTTTCGCCCTCAACATCGTCACCGGGTCATCGCCTCGATCTTATAACGCAATGCAAGGCATACCGGGCATTCATTCAAATTCTCGTATTCACGCGGTAGAGGATGCGATCGTTGATGCATGCATGTATCTTCGAAACCTCTAAACCTAGAGGGCGACAACCCTTCTTTGCTTCAGACGTCTTGGCGGGCAACTCGTTATCCTTTGGAAACATATTCTTCAACATTTTCAGCAAGTTTTCAAATGCCGAGTCAGCTACACCTGCCTCGCCTTCCATTTCAGCAAATCCGATTGCAGCCCAGCTTTTTGAGACCATCATCGCATCCGGGTACAGCGCCTTTCTGTGATCCTCTAACATGCGATCCAAATTCTCCTCTCCTTTTCGGTTTATGGCGTCTCCGTGCATCAGCAATGGTCCGACCAAGATCATCAGCGGATCATCACGTGCCTCTTCTTCACCTTCCCTTCACCTTCAAATCCTCCATGAAAGTATCACCGAAATGAGCAAGATAGCTTTCATCGATGAAATCATCCCTTCTTCATCTTCTTCCATTATAACCCCTCTTTCTCCATGCTTGGTCCAACAATTATAGCTTGGCATGAAACCCTTCAAGCGGATGCATGTGAACAACTCTTGAGGAAGAGTAACCCTTCTCATTCTTCTGAGATAACACATGGACAGATAACAAAACCCCCGCTTGTTCGCATTAGCCACTACGAGGAAATCTTTCAAACCCGTAGTGAACTCGCCGGAGAGTCGGTTACCGTACATCCATTGCCGATTCATCTGCATTATTATAATATAAAATATATAATTAACCATCATGCATTTGTTATGAACTACACACATGCATATTGACACATCAAAGGTTCATCAAGTTGCTAACCGCGATCGAAGAGTGTGGCTCCAACACTTCATGTCATGTTTGTTTCATGCTCTTGGGGCATTTCATCAAACACCTTATGTGCATAAGAGGAACCAAAAGCAAACCTACACCCACTTGTGAAGAGAATGGCTCCAAATGGCTAAGTGTTGGCTGCTGGATGGGTATATATAGGGAGGGCTTTAGTCGCGGTTGGCACGGCAAACCGTGACTCAAGGTGCCGAAGACCTTTAGTCGCGGTTGGCTTCGCCAACCGCGACTAAAGCCCTCACGTGCACCACCGGCCACCGAGCGCCACAGGCCCAGGCCTTTGGTCGCGGTTCACCTCGAATCATGACTAAAGGTCCCATTGGTCGCGGTTCCTACAGCTTCGCGACTTATGGGCTGGACGGAAAGCCTGTTTTTCCACTAGTGATTGCTTCCCTCTGCGAAGGGACTATCTATTTACTTTTATGTTGTGGTCAACACCTTCTCAAATAAGCGCCAAAACCTGAGAGCACTGCTGTCATGCTGATGCATTGTGTGTAGCTAATGTTGGGTGCATCATGACTGGATCTTTTCTACCATGAATTACAATGTTTAGTCGCTGCTTGAACTTTGGGGGTGCTCTGCATTTATGTTTTGCGCTGTCAGAAAGGGCTAGTGAGATACCACTATTGTCATATTATATCATGGTTGTTTTAACAATGTGTTGCTGTTTGAGATGTCTTATTAATGCTCACTAGTTGATTATGTCATTGATATGAGTTAATATAATTTTTAATAGTTATTGTCGACATGGTTAGTTATAATCTTTGCTGAAAACCTTGGTGCTGTTTAAGCTTATTTATGGAAACAAGAGCAAATGAGTTCGTAAAAGTTTTTCTTTTTCACTTTCAGTTTGTCAACTACCATGCTGAAAACAGGACAAGAAAAGGTTTAAGCTTGGGGGAGTTGATACGTCTCCGTCGTATCTACTTTTCCTAACTTTTTTCCTCTTGTTTTGGACTCTAATTTGCATGATTTGAATGGTGTTGTTTTTGTGCAGAAATAAAAGTTCTCGAAATGAAACGAAACTTTGCGAGGATTTTTTATATAATAAAAGAGGATTTCTGGAGCCAAGAACCACTAGAGGGGGCCACCTGTGTGGGCACAACCCACCAGGGAGCGCCACCCCCTCCAGGCGTGCCCAGGTGGGTTGTCCCCACCTGGTGGCCCAGCAGACCCTGAAACCGATGCTATAAAATCCTATTTTTCCAAAAAAAATCAGGGAGAAAGAATCATCACGTTTCACGAGATGGAGCCGCTGCCGTCTCCTGTTCTTCATCGGGAGGCCAGATCTGGAGTCCATTTGGGGCTCCGGAGAGGGGGATCTTCGATCTTCATCATCACCAACACTTCTCCATCGCCAATTCCATGATGCTCCCCACCGGGAGTGAGTAATTCCTTCGTAGGCTCGCTGGTTGATGAGGAGTTGGATGAGATGTGATCGAGTTAGTTTTGTTAGGGCTTGATCCCTAGTATCCATTATGTTTTGATATTGATGTTGCTATGACTTTGCCATGCTTAATGCTTGTCACTTTGGGCTCAGGTCCCATGATTTCAGATCTGAACCATTTATGTTACCACCATTATATCCATGTTCTAGATCCGATCTTGCAAGTTATAGTCACCTACTACGTGTTATGATCTGGCAACCCTGGAGTGACAATAGTCGGGACCACTCCCGGTGATGACCGTAGTTTGAGGAGTTCATGTATTCACCGTGTGTTAATGCTTTGTTCCGTTTCTCTATTGAAAGGAGGCCTTAATATCCCATAGTTTCCAATAGGACCCCGCTGCCACGGGAGGGTAGGACAAAAGATGTCATGCAAGTTCTTTCCATAAGAACGTATGACTATTTACAGAATACATGCCTACATTATAATTATGAACTTGAGCTAGTGTCGTATCGCCCTAGGTTATGACTGTCTCATGATGAATATCATCCAATGAATTACCAATCCAATGCCTACGAATTTACCTTATATTGCTCTTGCTAAGTTGCTACTGCTATCGTTACTGCTACAAAATCATTGCTATCACTGTTACTGTTGCTGCTACCATTACTATCAAAACTATCATACTACTTTCCTACTGATCACTTTGCTACAGATAATTAATCTCCAGGTGTGGTTGAATTGACAACTCAGCTGCTAATACCTTCAAATATTCTTTGGCTACCCTTGTGTCGAATCTATAAATTTGGGTTGAATACTCTACCCTCGAAAACTGTTGCCATCCCCTATACTTGTGGGTTATCAACAACAACCTATACTTAAACACAATTTGCTTATCGAAACTCTAGGAGGTCATCCTCCACCTAAAGGTGATCATGTGCTTGAACTGAAACAATTGCCCGAGACCTTCAAATATTCTTATCTTGATGAAAAGAAGGTATATCATGTTATTATTAGTGCTAACCTTTCATAACATGAAGAAGGAAGATTATTGAAAATTTTGAGGAAGCATACAGCTTCTATTGGATATACTATTGGTGATTTTAAGGGCATTCGTCCCACTCTATGTCAGCACAAGATTAATATGGAACCTGATGCTAAATCAGTTGTTGATCACCAATGTCGTTTGAATCAAAAAATGAAAGAATTAGTAAGAACTGAAATATTAAAGCTTCTAGAAGCAGGTATAATCTATCCCATAGCTGATAGTAGATGGGTAAGTCCTGTTCATTGTGTCCCTAAGAAGGGAGGTATTACCGTTCTTCCTAATGATAAAAATGAACTTATTCCACAAAGAATTGTTACTGGCTATAGAATGGTGATTTCAGAAAATTAAATAAAGCAACTGGAAAAGATCATTATCCTTTGTCTTTTATTGATCAAATGCTAAGACTATCTAAGCACACACACTTTCCTTGATGGATATTCTGGTTTCTCTTATATACCTGTCTCACAACCTGATCAAGAGAAAACCACCTTTACTTTCACTTTGGAACATATGCTTACAGATGTATGCCTTTTGGTTTATGCAATGTACCTTCTACCTTTAAAAGATGTATGACTACTATATTATCTAATTTTTGTGAAAAGATTGTTGAGGTTTTCATGGATGATTTTTTTGTATATGGAACTTCTTTTAATGATTTCTTGAGCAATCTTGATCGAGTTTTGCAGAGATGTGAGCAAACTAATCTTGTATTGAATTGGGAGAAGTGCCACTTTATGGTTAATAAAGGTATGTCTTGGGTCATAAAATTTCTATACGAGGAGGTGGACCAAGCTAAAGTTGATGCAATTGATAATATGTCATGTCCTAAAGATATCAAAGGTATTCGTTGTTTCCTCGGTCATGCTGGTTTCCATAGGAGGTTTATTAAAGACTTCTCCAAAATTTCAAGGCCTCATACAAATCTTTTACAAAAGTATGATCCGTTTGTTTTTGATGATGATTGTGAAGAAGCCTTTGAAACACTTAAGAAAGCCTGAACTACTGCCCCTATTGTTCAACCACATGATTGGAACTTGCCTTTTGAAATTATGTGTGATGCTAGTGACTATGCTATTGGTGCTGTTCTAGGATAGGGAGTTGATAAAAAAATTAAATGTTATCCATTATGCTAGAAAAACTCTAGACAGTGCTCAACGAAATTATGCTACTGCTAAAAATTCTTTTTAGCAGTTGTGTTTGCTTGTGATAAGTTCAGACCTTACATTGTTGATTCTAAAATAACTGTTCACACTGATCATGCTACTATAAAATATCTTATGGAAAAGAAGGATGCTAAACCTAGACTCATTAGGTGGGTTCTCTTGCTACAAGAATTTGATTTACATATTATTGATAGAAAAGGAGCCGAGAACCGCGTAGCCGATAACTTGTCTAGGTTCTCTTGCTACAAGAATCTCAGGTACGCCCATTAATGTTGAAAGCAATATTATTCAAACCATGACACCGGAGGAACACATAAAAGAAACCTTCCGGAATACTCCAGAATCCCTAAAAAGAGGAGGTTCGTGATACGGTAAGTAAACGGACTCCAAAAAATCCGCAAAAATATTTTCTATCAGTTTTGGAATATAAGAATAATTAGGAAATAAGAACCAGCCCGAAAGGTACCCGAGGAGGGCACAAGACACCAGAGCACGCCAGGCACCCCTGGCGCGCCCACATGGGTGGTGCCAACCTCCTAAAGCATAAGGAAATGACAAGTGGTTTTCAGCAAGGTAATTTATGCAAGCACTGAGATTGTAGGTAATGATTAGTTTGATAGCAAGATAATTCATAATGAGCAAGTAACGGTAACGGTAAATAGTATGCAGTAAGGTATGAGGTATACCAAACCTTTTGAGACAAAGGACATGCCAAAAATGTTTCTTATAATAGACAAAGCATTCTTGAGAGCACATGGGAATTTCAATGAGTCACTTTAATCATGTTGGCTTAATTCATGTTTGCTACTTTGATAATTTGATATATCGGTGGATCGGTGCTTAGGTGCTGTTTTTACTTGAACAAACCTCCTACTTATGATTAACCCCCTCGCAAGCAGCCGCAACTACGAGAAAAGTATTAAGATAAAATCTAACCACAACATTAAACATTTGGATCCAAATCAGTCCCTTGCGAAATAGCCCATAAACTAGGGTTTAAGCTTCTGTCACTCTAGCAACCCATCATCTAATAACTACTCCACAATGCATCCCCTTAGGCCCAAATATGGTGAAGTGTCGTGTAGTCGACATTCACATGACACCACTAAGGGAATCACAACATACATATCATCAAAATATCAAACACATATCAAGTTTACATGATTACTTGCAACAAGATTTCTCCCGTGACCTTAAGAACAAAGGTAACTACTCACAAGTGATAAACATGCTCAAGATCAGAGGGGTATTAAATATAATAATGGATCTGAACATATAATCTTCCACCAAATAAACCATATAGTAAGCAACTACAAGATGTAATCAACACTACTAGTCCCTCACAAGTACCAATCTGAGGTTCTGGTACAAAGAATGAACACAAGGGATGAAGTAGGATTTGAGAGGAGATGGTGCTGGTGAAGATGTTGATGAAGGTTGGCCTCCCAAAGATGAGAGGGTTGTTGGTGATGACGATGGCTTTGATTTCTCCTCCGGGAGGGAATTTCCCCCGGCGGAATCGCTCCATCAGAGGGCAAAAGTGCTCCTACCCAAGTTCCGCCTCGAGACGGCCACGTTTCGTCCCGAAAGTCCTCTCCTTATTTTTTCTAGGTCAAAATGACTTATATACCAGAAGAGGGGCACCGGAGCTGGGCCGAGGAGGGCATAACCCATCAGGGCGCCAGGGGGTCCTGGCATGCCCAGGTGGTTGTGTCCACCTGGCAGGCCCCCTACGGTAGTTATTTGCTGCATAAATTCTTATATATTCCATAAAAATCCTCGTGAAGTTTCAGCTCATTTGGAGTTGTGCAGAATAGGTAACTTTGATGTGCTTTTTCAGGTCCAGAATACCAGCTGCCGATATTCTCCCTCTTTATGTAAATCTCGCATATTATGAGAGAAAAGACATTAGAATTACTCCCAAAAGCATTATTATGTATAAAAACATTATAAATAACAGTATGAAAACATGATGCAAAATGGACGTATCACTTGGCCGCCCAAGGGCATGCTCTCAGAGGTGTTGCGTGGCGCAATGTCGTAGAGGAAGTCCTCAGCAGTTGCGGGATGCGTAGATCTAGGATCTGCATCGCCCGGACGTATTGTGTCACCCCCGTCTGCGCCGACTAGAACTAGCCAACAAAGAAGTACTTGTGACGTACACCACAACACCCACATGCTAGAGCTCGACCTCGGTAGCCCTGAAGCCCTCCTTCTCTTCCCCTTCATGGATGGCGATGTGGACGTGGCCGCCGACACCAGCGCCTCCTCGCGTCTGCGCTACCTCATCGATCGCTTGCCATACCCTTATGCCAGCATTCTGAAGCTCCGCACACAGCATCGGGCCGAGCTGCTCTGCCAGCTGCCGCACAAACGGCCCCTCAGCTAGCTATTGCTCCAGACATGCATCGCCAAGGCGTCTGTCGTGCACTCCCATAGTCTTCTCTGCCGCACATCGGGCCGTTGGCCCCGAGCACTCAACAGTGGAGACTCTTGACAAGGGCGGCCCCTGTCGAGCACAAGCAGCCCGAGACCACCGTCGCCTCCACAACCATAGAAGAACAATACCATGGGTGCGCCCAAGCTACTCCACATCGTGGCTCTATCTGCCGGCTCCATGGTGGACCACCAGCGCGGCCTTGCCTGTGCAAACGTCTATCGCTCCATGGTGCGCCGCTGGCATAGCCTCGCCTAGTCGTGGTTGCAGTTGATGGCTAGAACCAAGCTCGGTATACCTTGAGAGCATGACACCCCGGTGGCGAGCAGGCGATATTTTCGAGCGTCGCTCATAACATGTTTATTGAAATGCCTATGAGAAAAGGAGGAAGAAGCAAAAATAAAATGAAAAAACAAAACACTTGATTCATTGACAGGTGGGACTCTTGTCCAACTTAGCAGGATGTCCACACAAGCACGCCACGTCAGCCCGACAGGTGGGCCCAACTTCTCAGTTTTGCCCTTTTCTTGAGCTTATCTAACAATCAATGCTCTGCATTAGTCGTTAGGCATGAAGTTGGTGGTTCCTCGTGTCATACCTAAAATATGGTACTAAGTTGTTACCCTGGCCCCAAGTGTGATGGTTTTGAGTAAATAACTCTCTTGACTACTAGCATCATGACCAATGGATATATGAACAACATAGGCATAACAATGGATAATATAATATTTTTTGCGAGAACATTTCTGATCTATTCATCTTCAATCATGAGAGTAACAATGAAGATCGGAAATAATAAAATTTACATCCAGATTGGTAGACCACCTAGAGACGACTACAAGCACTAAAGCGAGCCGAAGGCACGCCAGCATCATCGCCCTCCCTCGCCGGATTCGGGCAAAACTTGTTGTAATAGACAGTCGAGAAATAATCGTGTTACGAGCCCATAGGACCATCGCAGTAGAACAACAACCGCCGCTGATGAAGAGTACCATAGATCGGAAGGATCCAACTTGAAGAAACACAAACGTAGATAACCTATGACCAGATCCGAACAAATTCACCAAGGATAGATCTGACGGAGACGCACCTCCACACGCCCAACGATGATACTAGACACACCACCGAAATGGGACTAGGCAGGGAGAACGTTATTCCATGTTCACGGAGCCGTCGCCGTCTCGTTTTCCTAAGCAGGACACAAACCCTAACAAGACTAAAAGAAACATATAAAAATAAAATCCTCCCCCCGGCAAGGATCGGGATCCACCGCGCCGCCATTGCTCTAAGGCCACCTGAGAAAAGACGAGTCGGGACCGGCGCTGGCGATAGACAGAGGAACCCTAAACTTTTCGTGGGGGAAGGGGGGAGCGGAGGAAGGCAGATATTTAGCTAGTGCAGTTAAAATCTGGGTACTAT
This sequence comes from Aegilops speltoides, assembly GCA_021437245.1. Lineage (NCBI taxonomy): Eukaryota > Viridiplantae > Streptophyta > Magnoliopsida > Poales > Poaceae > Aegilops > Aegilops speltoides. Next base: position 487,108,216 of record CM038146.1, read on the forward strand.
ATGAGTACGGTGTTTTGGTGACCGAGCTCCATGAAGCCCTTAATTAAAAAAAATCAAACTTTCTAATAAAAAATGAAAAAAAAATTATGTAACTATACAATGTACTCCCTCCGTTTCTAAATAATTGTCTTTCTAGAGATTTCAACAAGTGACTACATACGGAACAAAATGAGTGAATCTACGCTCTAAAACATGTCTACATACATCCGTATGTTATAGTCCATTTGAGATGGCTAGAAAGACAATTATTTGGGAACGGAGGGAGTATATGTGTGTAAAAATTCATGATGAAATATCTTGAAATGCGACATGTACAAAAAAGATAAACTTCTCCAACTTTGAGGATGAATGTTATCATGTGTTAAAAAGACTTAAGAGTTTTTTTTTTGCACAACCTCATTTCAACGTATTTTGTTTTGAAAATTTACATACATGTACATTATGCCTTCATGTATATCTGTATTTTTTAGAATTTTAAAATGTAAGAATATGAATTTTGATTAATTTTGAATTTTGCAAAAGGAGGCCTCTAAAAGTAATTTTCGGTACTAATATAAACTAAATTATTCCAGATGGAAGAATCCAAAATGAAAATCAAAGGGCAATTGAGTACAAAAATGACGAGGAACCATGCATGTGCTCATTGCATTATTAGAATGTTTACGTGCATGCATCTTGGGGTTGCGGACCACCTCATCAAGTGGTAGTTCGTTTATACGTACACTGACACCGACACATAGATTAGACTCCCTCCGTTCCATAATATAAGAACGTGTTCGACACTACACTAGTGTCAAAAACGTTTTTATATTATGGGACAGAGGAAGTATATACTTAGAAGATTACTTCACCGTGGCGAATCAAATGTTTGGAAGGATACTGGTATCTCTAGCTTATCAGGATTCAAGCCTTGATGCTCCCATTTTCTTTAATTTATTTTAGGATTTCTAGTGATGCACCTTTAGTGAAAGGAGACATTTCGTTGACTATAAGACGCCTACGATGACATGATATACGGGCTCAATGCTTTGGAGATGGTCGTAGAGGTAAGGTGTGCATGTCTGACTTCAGGAATAAATGTAAACGTGTATTTATGAGCACTTGCTTCTCACAAGAAAAAGGTATTTATAAACATTCCCATATGTAATGTGCTAAAAAAAGATTGCTCCATAGTGTTGGCGAGATTTCTTAGGCATCACATCTTTGTAACACACAAGTTGCCTATATGCATTATTAAGGATGTGCTTGGTTCCCGCATGCATCCTAACCAGGGCGTATCTACGTACAGCTAGCCGGTGTCACTGGCGCCGGGTTCAATTTACACTTACTTAATATAATCCATTGATTTAGTGTGTAGATCATTGATTGTTTGACATGTAGGCATGTGTTCTTCTATGTGGACATTGTGTAATTTTTAGTCTAGTTTCACCCACCAGACCCACGCGGGGAAAATGTGGCCCGTAAAAGTAGCCCTGGACGAACGTAAAAGTTCAATTTCGTGTTCATGTTTGGAGATATTTTGAAGGATTTTTTTCAAATTCGTCGTGCACGGTCAACCATTTGAAATTTCCTTTGACCAGTAGCTTCATCTTGCAATTTCACACGACTTTGGTGTCACATATTTTCTGTTTCGACGGTCGTAGATGAGTAGATTTAACCTCTTCCTCGTGGAATGTATATGCGCATACGTGTGATATGTGTTAATGACACCCTCTAATCTCAGTCTACGCTCCCGGTGTCACCCCCCTCGGCCTACTCTCATGTGTGCTGTTACACTAGCGCCACCGCCGGCATCGTTCCTCTCCAACCTCCTCTCCCATGTTCTACTATACTCTTGCGGTCGTCGTTTCTCTCCGTTTTTCTCTCCCATGTCCTGCTACATTGAAGCCATCGCCGACGTCGTTCCTCTCGGCATCCTCACTCGCGTCCTACTACAATGGTGTCGGTGCCATTGTCGTTCTCTCCCACATGTTGTTGCACTAGCGCCACTGCCGGCGTCGTTCCTCTCAACCTCTTCTCTCATGTCCTAATACACTAGTGCCACCACCGGCGCAAACTGCATTTCTCCTCCATCTTCTCCGCCTCAGCTGACTCTGTTCTTCCTTCATGCCAGTCCTGACCGGCAACAGAACAGAGCTTTGTGGCCAGCCTGTTTATTGGATCATCTTAATCTGAGCAAGATCTCAAGGTTAGGTAAAGGAGGATGGGATTTGTGATGTGGACCGAACCTCGTGGTGAGATCCGATCGGTTGTTGCGGCCCGATCTTTCACGACAGTCCACCTTCAGCAGCAGTAACCTCTCGCCCGCGCACGCGATGTACACGAAATAGAGGGATTGAATCTGACGGTCCAACACGAGAAAACCAATCGACGGTACTCACGCGCAAAACAATTTCCTCGCAGAAATCGCAACAAAGAGGTTTTCTAAATCTTCCGCCAAAACTTAAGGATTTTTAGACAGTTTCCCCCAATACTCGATACGGGTGTCTACCCTAAAAACACATCGTGTTTATTATCAAAATATAACCTGATTTTAGAATGGCCGCACCTAGCCTTTTGTAATGGTTGACGCATCTAACTTGAACGACAAACTCACCGCGGATACCTCTGCAATCTTAAGCTTCTATACTAATTTAAATAGCATATGCCTTTTACATCTCGGCGGCTACCAAAAATAACTAATCCAACTCAAACAAAATACGTGAGATAACAAGGAATAATCTATCTTGATTGGTGCGGCATCCTCAAGCGTCTCCTGTTCTGCAGGTGGGCCCCAGCCGGACTCCTTTAAACATAAGTTATCCCATGTGAGAAATTTGGTGCATGTTTTTTTTTCCCGCAAAAAAAAAACTATTTGTTGTTCGGGTGGTCGTGGCTGCCCAAAGAAAAAACTAACGTAATTTATTTCGTTGGAGAAGGCAGCAAACTCTTGCAAATCCACGTAGTAATACTGGTTTCTAATTGATTTTTGGCTGGACCCACTCCCATGCATGTGTGCTTCTTCATGTCCCGATTCTAGGGAATATAGAAACATAGCTCCGTGCTTGCTCATTATTTGTACAGCCGTGTCATGCTTGGATTTGGGGCCTATTAATCCATCATCTTGAAAAGCGTCTGTAACATATTCAGTACTAGGTGTAGACGTTGTTATATCATCAGCAATCGTCGTATTTAAATTACACCTGGCCATATCAATTTGTGTTTGCGACGTGGCCGTGGTCGCCTTCGATGCCTCCAAGCCGGAGCGCGACGATGAGGAGGCCACAACGGCCGCCACGGCCTTGGGGCCCTTGTAGCCGCATCGAGCGCGAACCTGATGCCGCCGAACCGCTTCGGCGCTCCCACCGTCCACCGCAATCGTCATGGCACTGTGTAACTCTGTGTGTTATGTGTAGTTGTTAACTCTTAATCATGTTCAGTATATGCAACCAAACAACATGCACTAGTATGAGCACAGCCAACGCGAGCAACCAAACAAGACGTAGAGGCATTGCTACGATGCACGGAAAGGGATGCAGGCAACCAATCAACATGCGGATGATGATTCTTTGCCAGCATATGTTCGATCAAGCCCAACTAAAATAAATATGCAAAGGGACGAAAAAAAATGATGCAGGTAACCAAAGGTATGACTAGGGACTACTTGAACGGGATGGCACGGCACCGCACGGCACGGCAGGTGCGAGTGGACCATGGTCCTGACCTGAATCCTCTCCTCTATTGTTTCTATCGATCCTACCCTGCGGCTCGGCGAAGTTTTGTTGTCTACCACTTGGCTCGTTCCTCTTGTGTCAGCCTGGAGTTACAGTGAGTGAATGTATGGCGCAAAAGATTAATGGTAATGATGTGCGAGCGATTAGGATAGAAAAACGGCCTCTGATGAAACAATAGAAAATTTCAATATGAGCCATTGGATTGGAATTGAATGACGCAGATCTTTGTGGGGAGAGTCGTACGCATAACTACACGCTTCTGTGCAAAAAGGACGTTCACCTTTACTAGTTGTATTTTCTAGTCAATATCCTTCTTCCTCCGCAGCATCAGCACACCAGCACAGCCCCGAAATTCTCCATGCCTAAGGCCTTGTTCGGTTTCATGAAAAATGAGAGGGATTGACAGGTATTGGCAGGGATTAAATCCCATCTAGTTCAAATTCCCCCCAAATCCCCTCCATTCCACTCCAATCCACTTGAGGAGTGGCTTAACCGAACAAGTTCTAATGGAATTACAGCCCCTTCGAGTCCCTCTTGCTTGCCGATGGCCACTGCGACGGTGGTTCAGATCTGTTGCCAAGCTCCGGCCCCCGTTGTTGTGCAACTCACGTACGGAAAACCAGTGGCGGGTTCGCTGCCTCCTCCCCTTTCTAGATCTACGAGTAGCTCGGCGGCGGCGGCAATTAGGTGCTGGAGTCCTCGCCTCCTTTCCCTCCCAGGCTCATCCTCAAGTTTTTCTTTTCTGCAGTGCTATGTCGTCAGTGAAATTTCTTGTTACTTGATGGCGAGCCGGTGAAACACCTACTATTGACAAAGAAACTCGCAAGGCTTGCTGTTTCTTTTTTTTTTTTGAGAATCACCGGGGAGTTTCCCCACCTGAATATATTACTCAAAGTGACCAAAATGCCAGAGTGGTGATCCAGTTTATAAGGAAAACCGGATCAAAAACCTTAACAAATTGACCCGTTTATAAGGGAAACCGGGCCGAAAAACCGTACAAGGCACGGCCTAGCGGCAGACATAAGACCATTACCATGAGAGACAGAAGTAGATGTGGGGTGTCGTCGAGAGATCACAATACCAGAACTTTGCAAACAGCCGAACGCATCGGCGAGCAAAATCGACCCCATGGCACAACTCAGGAGCATCCACAATCAACGAGTGTCATCCCAGACACGAACCTTGACTGGGGCTCCGCCACAGAAAGACGGAAAGAATAGCAGCTTGAGAGGCATCTTGTGCCATCCTTGAGCAAAAATGATTCGAGACAACACCAAGAGCACCAAGCTCGCCGCAACACAATGGTAACCATGAGAGGGTCTTGAGCAATAATTACCAACCTGAGCCACACGAGAACACCACCACCGTAGACGAAGAGCTCCAATCAACCGAGACCACCCATGATGCCTCAAGGCTATTGGCGCAGCCGAAAGGCAACGAGCGACCGAGTCCACTCGGACGAAGAGCCACACGCAGCCGAGACTACATCACAACAGCGGCACCGCCGGCGAAGCCGAAGGGCATCAAGGAGCCGAGACTACACCGGGATCGCTTCTCCGAGCACATCAACGCAATCCAGCCGCGCCACCACCACCGTCCAACCCGCAGTGAGCAGCCACCATACAATCCACCAAGCTGATGCCTTCAGGAAGGAAAGCAACGCGAAACGCGCCGCCATCGGCCATTCCGGATACCAGGAACATGGGTTTCCCCAGGAGCCTCGAAGGGGAAGTCACCATGACAGCAATGCCTCCAAGGAGGTAAGTGGCACCCGCGGGCGTCACCATCGCCGGCTCCGGCAGGAGCAGTGGCTTTCGCCCAAGTGAGCAGACCACCTCCGAGAAGCACCGGTAGATTGCGAAGCGCTGCTCCCTGCACCACCACAGAGGATGGGTCACTGCAGCCCGCCGCTGCACGTGACCAAATCCGGTCCACCGCAGGCCAGATCCCGCCTGCCCACGCCACGCCCCGCCGACCACCATGGCCGCCGGCCGCAGCCAAGCAACAGACGACGCGTACCACGCGCGCCGCCACGGCCGTCGGAGAGCAGATCTGGCACATCACCGAATCCAGGGCCGCCGCCCCGGCGCCCTCAACCACGCTGCCAACCGCACCGGGCTAGCAATCCGGCCAGATCTGCAGCACCAAGCCAGGAGGGGGGGCGCCACCCCACCCCATCCCGCAGCTGAGCTGCCAGGCCGAAGCCCAGGCACCCCGCAGCAGCCGCTGCCCCGCCAAGAGGGCGCCGCCGCACCAGCAGAAGCTGCCGGTCGCCACGCCATCTGCCGGATCCATGAGCCAGGAGCCACCAAAACGCCGCCAACCGCCAGATCTACAGCACCATGGTTCGCCGGAGGAACCACCACGATGCTGCCGGGCCGAGCACCAACATCTTGAGCGGACAGGCCGCGCGAACAGCGCCAGATCCGCTTATCACCCGCAGTTCCGCGATGCCAGGGAAAACGGCCGCCGCGAGAGAGCAGTCCCACCGTCGCCGGCACCGCACGGGCTTCGCCCGGCGGCGCACGCCGGCGGCGGCGGGGGAGGAGAGGGGAGGTGGTGCCCGCTGGCTGGTACGGTTGGGGCGCCCCGGTGCCGCTCGGGAGCGACACGGGAGCGAGGCGTTATAGTGGTCAGGCTTGCTGTTGTTAACATGGACTGGGGTCATATTAAGCCGCTTTCAATAATTCATTAATTCTATTGTCCTGATAAGTAATCACTCTGCCAAAACCATTTTAGCCATGCTCAAGGTGCAGTCTTTTTAATTAAAGTTGCTTGAGAATCAACCTTGAAAGAATCTGTTTCAGGCCAAACTTATATGTGTTCTTTGTATGGTTAATGTTTCTTTTTTGTTTTGCATTCATGTGGTTATTTTAGCCATGCTCAAAGTGCAGTTTTTTTAATTAACGGGAACTAGTTGATAGTCAATAAAATTTAAATGGCCTTCAAGAAGCGGGAGCAAGGTACAACTTACCGCAGTCGCTGACAAAAGGTTGCACGTATGCACCATTAGCCGTTCGTTTCATGAATCCTCTGCAATACATTCACTCACTGTAATTCTAGGTGAGACAAAAGGAACAAGCCAATTGCTACACGTATGCACCATCAATGCTCTCATAGCCCTAAAAGGAGTTGGTAGCCTATAAAATTTACGTGGTGTGGGGAGTGGGACTAGGTAAAATGAACACGGCTTTAAGAATTAATGATTAACAAAATGATGAGACACACACGCAACTTATAGCATCACATCCAATCGCTATAAAAGTGAATGAGACATAACTAGAACTCAGCTAGATGAGTTGTAGCAAAACCGTTAACAAAATGGTGAGACACATTAGAGTTGTCATCATGTCTCTGCCTGATTGGTGCCTTCTACTACAGATAATTTCTTTTTCTCTTCTTCGATAAGAGTAGCTTCCAAATAAAGTTGGTAGAAGTGTTCTGCCATAAGCCACAGGATAGTTGTCAACTCACCGCCACTGCTGAGCTTCTCGGCATGAGCCTTCCTGCTGCATTTGTTGCTTGCATAGACCAGAATATCCGTCCACACATCAAGCACAAGTTTCACGGAATCGGTCGCGCCATCTTTCTCTTCGGTTAGAAGTTTCTTGGCAAGTCTAACTACATACCCCATTCGAGGAGTATCAAGGGTGAAGCCTTTGCTCTCACATAGGATTCTTGCAAGCTCCTCTCTGTCGGCAACCCTGGAAGTTGAACTGGGGTCATCATGCAGGCGGAACAGATTCTTGAGCTTATCGCAGAGGTTTATGTGTTGGTGCGTCTGAGTCGACCGTCTAGTCTTGACTAGATTTTCGCAGGTTCGTTGATATAGCCTGTTCTGGGAGAGGCCTGGTAGCATGTCAGGTTGTTGCACAAGGAGGAACATCATGTAGTTTGATATCACTTTGATCGCCTCTACATCGCGTGATGCATCTTTGTCCTTGGCCCGCTCGCTCTTGGCAAGGAAAACATCGCTGCCGATGTGCCAGATGATGATGCACTCTTGGAACTCAACGCCAAGTGAGTCTTTGAGGATGCCATGGAATAGCCTCCTGAGAACCAGTGGTTCCTCGCCCCACCTGCTCCAGATCATGCCCAATGAGTTCACGCCATCTTCCTCGTACATTTTTTCCATATGTTTAGAGATACAATCCTTCACATGTTGGGGCATCTCAATGGTCCATGAGTAATGCTCCCTGTTCCACCACTCATTGAGTCCCAGTCCCACCGCCTTGGCCAACCTGCCGAGCAGAGGCCTCGTGAATGCACCGTCGGAGCGGGTGCAGTAGTGTAGCATGTTGAACTGGCCCATGGTACGTGACCACCTTCTCGACCTGTACCGGCTTCCTCCTCCCACCCTCACAAGATGGTGAAGATATGCGACCAAACGCCTCAGCCGGTCCCACCTTTCATTGCACAGAGCCGCGGTCCGAAGCCAGCGCCATCTCGTGGTACTCAGGAAGGCGAATGTCCAGGAGGAACCTAGCGCGTTGAGCAGCGCCGTCGTCTCCATGAACAAGGCACCACCGTACAAGACGTAGGTGATGACGACGTCGACCCCGCGGTGGGCGACGTCCTTGCCAATGATCCTAAACAGAAGCAGCGAGGCAGCAATGGCGAGCGGGGAGACGAGACGTACCGAGTAGCCGAACCAGGTGTGGATGACGGCTGCCTTGGTGTACAGCATGTCGTACATTAGGGAGAGCTCGGTCTCCATCAATGGCCAGAACTCCACCACCTCCACCATCTTGGCGGTGTCTGAGGCGTCTTCAATCACCGGACAGTCAACTATGGCACGCTTGCAGATGTGGAAGAGCGAGTGAGCCCGTCGCACAAGAGACTCATCGTCCAGCACTCCACCCTTGAGCACATGATCCTGGGGGTGAAAGTGCCCGTGCGTGGCAGGTGGTTGCTTCTTGACGGCGCCTCGGATGCTGTCCAGGTTGCCGAGCATGAGCGCCCACGTCTTCTCACCGTACTTGACCGCACCGACGGCCAACATCAGAACGGAGGCGAGCTGGAGCAGCGGCCCCCTTCCGGAGACATGCTCGTAGAGGACGTACACGGCTGCCAACACCTGAAGCACCACGTGTAGCAGGTGGCGCTTCCAGAGCTTGTTGTCCTCCAGGGAGTAGGCGGTGATGTTGTCCGGGCCTCCGAGGTGCAGCAGGAGGAACGGCGCCCAGAACGCGACGACGGGGTGCTCCCGCGCCGCGCCCTGGAGGGAGAGGTGGCCGAGGGCGTACGTCGCCGTGTAGTCGCCCAGCTGGTACGCCAGCCAGAGCAAGAACCACAGCACGGGATGGGCTCCACGCCTGCGGATGCCGGCCAGGAGGAAGAGGGCGAGCTGGAGGCCGAGGCTGAGGAGCACCAGGATCTGGATGGACCAATTGTTCCAGAGATCCTGCGCCCGAGCTGCCATTTCGGCTCCCCTGTTCTGTTCCGGCAAGGAACTATGCTACACTGCGACTAGCTAAGCTATGTCCTCTCCACAACAATTGACAAATGGAGTATACATATCGGCATCCAAAACCCGACTGGTATGTCAATTCTATACGGTTCTACATCTTCTTATCTTATGCTTAATTAAGTTCTCTTCTCTGTTTGATCTTCGTACGTGGATGGTGGATCCCACCCACGTGGGTTGCGCGCTCTCCCTCTCTCTCCACTCAACATAGTACTACACGCCAAATGATAATTGCATGCATGGCTCTTCCATTCTTTCTCCTCTCTCCACGATAGAAATGCATGCCTTTTCTTTCTTTTAGAAAATTTAGATGACACATTCTTTTAGACAAAACTTGCATTTTTTAGTATATTTCATGAATTCATGAAAATAAGACCTTTAAAACAAGGCCAATACTGGATATACATTATAAAACACTTTAAATTTCACAGTCATCTTTCAGTCAAGTGAAATACTATATGGTAAATATTATATTTTCTGAAATTCAGTGAAATAATGAAAACTACTAGAGTGACCTGCGCAATGGAATGCCTATATTGTGGCGGTACTGGTGCCTATGTTGAACCAACCCACAATCTCTGCGGCTACTATGGGTTGGTTCAGTGAATCTATCTGGCGTTCTCTTAAGAAATAGCTTTGCTCTTGAAATCTTGAAGTCTAGTAATCCTCGAGCCTCTAGCTAGACGAGCAAGGTTGGCTCGAGAGTCAATTTTAAATTTCCAGATTGTGTTGTCTTGCGCGGACATAGTAGGCCCCGAAACTCTAGAGGGTCTGGCCAGACTGGACCGATGATCTTTATCCTTAGGAGTTGTCATTTTAACTTCCAAAATGGCAATGCAGTAGCCCTCGAGACTCTGATTGACATGAACAGGCCGACCAGAGGATCTGTCAGTTTTAGGAGCTGTTTTGCACTTTCCTTTAAACGATGATGCAGTAGCCCCCGACCCTGAAGCTGGCATGACAAGATCGCTTGAGGATCAAATATTAACTAAGGAGCAATTCTGCCTTCTCATTTTGAATAAAAGCGTACACAGTAGCCCCTAAGATAAGGAGGCTGAAAAGTTTAGGTGCATGGTGCTGGAATCAGAGCAGCGGGCGGAAACACTGCGGAACGGTGCCGCCAAGTAGTAGAGGCATGGAGTTGACCAGTAGGTTATCTAGAAACTACCGAAGAAGAATGTCGAGTTGGTCAGGGCCATCAAGTACACCGAGAATATCGCACAGGCCAAGACTAATGAGCTTGAAGACAAATTGTGGGCCTTGAAGGGCAAGCATGATGAGTTTGAGGCAAAAGTGACTAGGTTGGAGGGCAATGTGGCCCAAGCCAACTCTGAAGGTCGGTTGGCATGGGAGGAGGTGACTAGAGGAACTAGCCAGAAAGCCCGGAAGGGAAATATGGAGCATAACCTACCTAGTTCCCGGCCCTCGCTCTGGAGGTAAAACCCTACTTCTGCTGGTGTTGTATTGGTTGGATGTTGTGTATAGAGTACAAGGACGATATCTAGGATCGTAAGTATACAGAAGTGTAATGACTAAGGTGCCTATCGACTAGCCCAACCCTAGATTATAAAGGATGCAAAGGGCCTATGGCTACAGATTCCTAGTCGGTTTGAGTGTCCTCCTCGCATCCGATATCCTTGTCTTGAACACTAAGTTGACAATGTCTTCCTTCTAGAGGGTTCCCAGGTTGGTTGTTGGAACTGGCCAAGTAGTGGCCTAGGGGGCCTCAGAACAACGTGATGGCTCAACTTCCGGCGTCCCGAAGTACCCCTATCACGGGGACGTCATCATGCATAGTGAGTTTTTCTATTTTACATGAATTTGAATAGGAATTGAATATGGCCTTAAAATAATACCATTTCAATTCAAAAATTCCAAAAAGACCCAAAAATAGTAGGGCTAATATAGATCTTTTAAGGGAAAAAATCCAACCCAATGCGGGTTTGGAAAATCATTTTATGCCACAGGATCTAATATGGGCATTTAAATAATTCCCTAACTTTGGGTTTATAAAATATCCAAATTAATTCATGTAAACACAAAATGAGCGAGGATGTGCCTATGTGGAGTATTTTTTTTCCTTGCAAATACCTCACACGTCTACGGGCCACAAGGATGATGACGTACCCACCATTCATGGAGTCAGATGGCTTTCAAAGTTTCTCAAGACATTTGTATAAGCTGTAGCTCTTATTAGGCGCACATCAAGTGCGCGTGGTGGTGTGTGTGTTGTGCGCCTCTTTACCGTCTAGAACTTGTATCCATGTTTTTTTTGCGAAGAACTTGTATCCATGTAATCAGGCTAAAAAAACACCAAATGGTGCATTAGTTATGTGATGTGCATAAATGGCATGTTTTAACATCTAAATTCAATAAATTAGAATGTTATATTGTCAATATTAATCCTACAAGCGTGGTCGACTAGACACTTGTGAAGATGCCCACAATTTTGTTCATCAGGGATATTCCACACGAAGTAAGCCGCCGCCATTGCAATTTTCCTTTGGGCAGCGGCTTGTTAGGCTGGTCATAGTGGGGAGTAACTTAGACTAGTAACATACATATGTTACTAGTCCATGTTACTACCATCATAATGGGAAGTGTCATAGGTGTAGTAACATACATGTCTTCATTTATTGCTTTGTAAACTCATTTTGTATTGGTAACCGTTATGTTATGGTAACATATTATGTTACTCTATTTGTCTCTCTCCTCTTTAATTACATGACACATCATCTTTTTTGCTTATGTGGCATCTATGTTACTACTTATGTTACTCCCACTATGACTAGCCTTAAGGATGCTAAGGCTTCCACCATTCCCAATCAGGGCTCAAAGGGCTTGTTAAGGATGCTCGGGTTTGCGGAAATAAATGCCAGACCCTATTCAGCACTTAAGGCGTCGGTTACAACCTTAATTGTACCCACGCCTGATCCTGGCTGTCACAACGGACTGGCCCAAAACGTGCATCTTGGCCAGTACTACCTGTCATCTGGCTGATTTTCGATCAGTCTAATCAGCCGTTCGATCCTACCAGATCGGACGTCTCTAGTTGTTAGACAGCGACGTGATGATTTCTTTTTTCTTCAAAAGGGGAACATGATCATTTCTGAAACCCAGCGGTCCACCCAGCCTTCTTTTATTTACATGGCCCGCACACTTACCTTTTCAGCTTGTCATTTGAACGACTAGCTAGACTAATGTTTTATGTAGGCTGCTATGAATGGAAAACAAAGCATGAGCGCGCTACGCACGCACACGAGTTGTTTCCTCCCTAGCCATTGAATCCTGTGCGTGACACACGTTAGATTTGCATCCGTCGTTCAGCTTCGGCACATTGTTTGTGTTGGAAATATGAGCGATTTACCAAATGATTTTATTAACAGAAATAGTAGGTAAAACATGACTAAAATAGCAAATATAAAGTAAGTCATGCAAACTGACAGAGAGAAGGTAAACATCGTCTGCATATATGAATTTGAGCTTAACACATCTAGAACAGACACTAGATGAAGTTGCTTATACGACATAGAACCTAACATACGTAGGGCAGAAACTAGAACCAAGAACTGTAGCAGGACTTCTAACAGAAAGGAGAAGAACACGTACGGCACAGCAGCAGCAGAAGCGCTGGACTTGGGGTCGGTGTCCTCGCCGCCATGTCGCCGAGGAGGTCGTGGACGCCGGGAAGAAGTCGCCGTCGGGAAGTAGTCGTCGGCGATCGGATCGTCCGTGATGAAGCAGCCGATAGTCGCAGCAGCGCGCCCCAAAAACCTTATCACCCTTCTCCGTCAGACTCAAAGAGTGTGGTTTCGAGGCCATCGTCCCGACCTGCGGTGCACGCCGCAAGCCGGGATGGAGAAGATCGTATGCAGCAGCGGTGCTCAGAACCGTGGCAAGAGGAAGAAGTAGTTCTGGTGCATCTTGCTGAGAGGAGCGACCTCCCTTTTATAGGCGCAAGAGAAGGAGGCGAGAGGGCAGCGCCGGGAACTGAAGGGACCGAGGAAGATGAAACGAACAGACAGCAGCCGAAGGGTGCAGCGTTCGCATTTAATCTCTACTACAGCAAAAACTTTCCATCTCCTGAGTGACCTTTCGTATACCCATAGTGCGTGGCAAAAATTTAGACATCGGCTCATTCCCACAACCCGTGGCGCGTCGTGACGAGGCGTGGCGTGGCGAGGCGGGCGGCGGAGGAGGAGCGCGCGTGGATGTCACTCTTGTTCTCATGCTCATACAAGTGGGGAAGGAGCCTCCCTTATAAAGAGGTCCAACTCCCTCTAAACTAGCAATGTGCGACTAAACTTTAGTTTCACCCCTTGCCTTGCACAAATGGGCTGCATGGGCCTCTAGGATTTATTAGGAATTTCTGAAACTGCTACTGGGCTAGGCCCAAAATGGACAGAATTCCAGCAATCCCCCACCAGATCCCAGAGGCACACAAAATTTGCCTTTGGTTCCAAAACACTGTTTTATATACCGGTACTGCAGTGGAGACTGTTAAGTTGAACTTCCACCTAGAACTCTATGCTACACTAGTAAGCAACTTGAACAAAGGATCGGGCCTTGAATCGCAAATTTTCTGCGAATCTAGCTTCACATAAAGCCTTGACCAATACGTGGCTACTGTGGGTCTTCCCCAGTGGAGCTTATGCGTCATACTCCGTGACCTTTCATGAGTTTACTAGAGAGAACCCTACTCTCATAGATTGCGACGCTTGACAATCGAGACTCATATAGGTGTGTTCTTCAAAAGATGTTCTGCAGGACAACATCTCTGCTTCAAAGAGCCACTTAGAACACATTAAGATATACATCAACCTGCCATCCAGATTAGGAGAGTATTGCATCTTCATGGAGTGGTATTTTTAATAGTAAGGATACTCTCCTCCCAGTTGACCAACAGCTTGTCTTCCACATCTAATTCACGGGATCTCCGATCACAAAGAATAGGTTACCACTGTGAACAACTTATATTGTGGGTCTCATACCCATCTCCCTCGATGCATTATCTATCACATTACGTGATAGACCCTTAGTGAAAGGATCTGCCAGATTTTTAGACGTTTGGATATAATCCAATGCAATAACTCCGGAGTTTCTCATTTTTCTGACAGATTTTAACCTTCTCTGAACGTGTCTTGATGACTTCATGTTATCCTTTGAGCTGCTCACTTTAGTGATCACAGTTTGATTGTCACAGTTCATAAGGATACCCGGTACAGGTTTCTCAACTACCGCAAGTCATTCAAGAGCCGGGCGGCCAATATGCTTCGACCGTAGCGTATCTAGTGCTATGAGTTCTGCTTCCATAGTTGACCTCGTTAAGATGGTCTGCTTGCAAGACTTCAAAAACAGCGCCACCTCCATGAGTGAACACATATCCGCTCGTGGCCTTTATCTCATCAAGATCGAGATCCAGTTTGAGTCACTATACCCTTCAAGCACCTTTGGGTACCCAAAGATAGTGAATTCCATAATTTACAATGTTTTCAAATAACGCAAAACTCTCTAGAGCTTTCAATGCACATCTCCCGGTTTTGAGACAAACTGCTCAGCTTGCTAACGCAAAAGAGATGTCGGTCTTGTAGCAGCTAAGTACATGAGCGAGCCAATAATCTGAGAATACTTCAATTGATCTCTAGCAATTCTTCGATTCTTTCAAGCAAAGACGCTAGCATCATATGGTGTTGGAGAGGGCTTGCAGTCACTATAGCCAAAGCGACTCAAGATCTTTTTCCACATAGTGAGATTGAAGCAAAGTAATCCCACCATCATCATCTCTCAACAACTTGATGTTCAAAATGACATCAGCCACTCCTAAATCCTTCATCTCAAAACAATGAGATAGGAAATCCTTGACATCCTTAATAACATTCAGATTTGTTCCAAAAATCAGTATGTCATCAACATACAAGCAAAGCATAACTCCCTCGCCCCCACCATGGCGATAGTACACATTTGTCACCCGTTCACAACAAAGCTCAGAGCTGTTAAAGTTCTTTCAACTTCTCATGCCATTGCTTGGGTGCTTGCTTGAGTCCGCCCAAAGACTTCAAAAACTTGCACACTTTCCCTTCCTGACCATCTATTACAAACCCATCTGGTTGTTCCATATAAATTTCCTCATCCAACTCTCCATTCAGGAAAGCAGTCTTAACATCCATTTGATGAACGAGAAGACCATGTGAGGCAGCTAGTGAAAGTAGAACTCGAATAGTGGTCAGTCGAGCCACAGGTGAGTAAGTATCAAAGAAATCTTCACCTTCCTTTTGGGTATAACCCTTAGCCACGAGCCGAGCCTTGTACTTTTCAATAGTACCATCAGGCCTAAGCTTCTTCTTGAATACCCCACTACTAGGGAAAAGGCTAGCAGCAGCGCGGGTTTTAGATGTATCAGTAGCGCGGGTACCCGCGCTACTAATACGGCGCTTAGACTAACTCATAGCAATGGCGCGTGCCCTCCAGCCATCGCTATACAAGTCTAGCAACAGCGCTGTTATGGAAGCTCGCTATCGCTATTAGCGCTAAGCGCTTTTGGCGAGACGCCATCGCTATAGCGCACTGGTGCTAACTTTTGTACACTCGCCATCGCTAATTTAAGTAGTTTTTTTTGGCATATTTGTTTTGTATTTGAACCGCTTTGTAGAAGAATCTTTAGCACATAGAAATTTCATCATGATACACATACAAATGCTCGAGACCACAAATGTAATCATAGCATGTACATACAAATAGTCTCTTCATAATCATCATCCAACACAAAGTGATATCTTGTTATCATCTCGAAAATAGCAATACATGCAAGTCTCGAATACTTGCAACTACAACAACGCTATCCATCTAAACAAAGGCATACGCAAGAAGTGCTATCACTATGAGTGAGAGCGAACCATGCAAGACATGAGGTGGCGATTACGAGTCCTCTCTCGCGCTAGCGTGAACCTCAAGTAACTAGCTTCTCCTTCTTGTCCTTTTGAAGTTTTATGGCTGGCGCCGTGAACCCATTCACTTGCGCCGACACTCATGCCACTCGTTGTACACCCGGAACCTTCCCTTTGTACACGACATAGCATTTCCATCTCGCCATCAAGAAACTAGGTACCTGTTAGAGATGCATGTTCATGAAGAGGATGTACAATCATATATATGCAAAAAAATATACTAGAGCAACACCAAAAAAGAAAGGACGTTAGCAACTAGATGCAACATATACAGTACGCAAATTAATTAACTAGAGGTACGCAGGTCATCGTACGCCAACTAACAAAGTAGCGTTACGCAAGTTCGGCAGGGACCGTGGACATCACAAAGTTTCATCGCTACAAAAAGTATACAAGTTCAACCGACACATATCATCATCATCGGCATCATAAATCACTAGAAGTTCCATCCTTCCATATCATCGAGGACGAACCCTAGCTGCTTGAACGGCGTGAGGTCTAGACGCTTGCGTGCCTATGCGAAGTTCGGACGTCACCGCGATATAGGGCCGTGGTGGAACATCCCTTCTCATCGACGACTTCTTTCATGATGATCGCCGCAATGTCGCTTTGGATGCGAAAGAAGTCATCTCTAAGTTTATAATTCGCTTCTCCATGAGATTCTAGCCACTTGTGGATATGATCATCATTTCGCTGTTAATGCGAAGCTTTTGGTAATCCGTGTTGAACTGAATCATGAGATGGACGATGAAGAATCCATCCTTCTTGCTTGGTTTTGGGACATGGATGCAGGAGAAGTTAGTTTTATGCGCCAAACCCATCTTCTTGTTCCTTTGTTTCTGATATGCACGTGGCCACCTCTATAGCTGAAGCCTTGGAGAGCATCATCTAGAATATTCATTATGTGGGTGTAGTCCTTTTCTCGTAGTCTCTCAAGGGTCAAAATACACGGCGGGAGACTTGCGGGTAAAGAACGATAAGAATGGCGCGCCCGTTGCTGCGGGGGAAAAGACACCTCAAATTATTCCCCATATGAGAGAGAAGGAATGATTGAAATGTACTGAAAGGGTTGTCCGAACTGACTTACTTTGGATGATAAGGCACGAGGACAATTTCCGGTCCTTATTCTGCACCATGAAGTTTTGGAGGTACTCCCTAGCAGTTTCACGCCAAAGTCGCCGAGACTCAAGAAAGACTCGTGCATGTAGTACGGATCCGCCACACGATTTGCAAGACTTCTTCACTCTTCACGACGGAGCTCATATGTAGCGCAAAAAGGCGGACGATTGTAAAATCAAGCCGCTTTGTTAGAAACATCTCAAAGATATGGTCAAACCGCAGAAGAACACCTCCGCTGGCTGTGTGTCGACGTAGCACTTCCCTCGTGCACACGAGCCGCAGATGTCGGATATCCCGGATCCTTTGAGGCTAGTAGGCTTTTCTCGGTCGACAGACATGGTCGTGCGATCTCTCGAGATCCTCGATAGTGCCTCCAGCGGTTTCGGCGGTAGCATCGCTCGCCTGTGAGATGGAACATGACCGCACCTTTCACGGGTACACGCTCTTGAGAATGCATCGTCTGCTGCTGTGTGCTCGCTTGTTTGGAGGCGCTTACCTTCCCGATCTCTTCCTCTCCTTTTTCTTGGGCACACCTTCCGCACCCTTCCTTAACCCCTGCCCAAGTGTTCCCGGCTAAGCATCAGACGACCCTCGCGCCCGGCTAGTTGAGCCTGTGTTGAGGCGGCATCTTCAGCGTGTCCTGTGAGGATTTCATGAAGAGAGACTTTTTGCATTCCATGGTACGGCCCTACCCGGGCATATCATCCATATCCTCATTAGCAAGTCGATAGCCCGATTCGTCATATGGTTGACTCATCATATCTATGTCACACCATACGCGCTTGTATTGAGGTAATCCATAGGGTCGACCTCCATCTCATCATCCATTCTCTGTTCTACTGTACATCAGCCAAGATTATTGCACCCCTTCATCATGTCGTCCGCCGCCTCACCCGCACTACTACAGAGCTGGTAATTGCGTAGGTGGGGTGGTGGTCTCCGCACATGCTTGTTGATGTGTGGTAGTTATTGGTGTGCTCTCGGACGGCTCCGCATTTAATAAGATTCTTCGCCATGGCAGCACCCAACCCTTGCATCGTCCAATCCGCGGGGGGTCTCGCCGTCCGCTCCCACATGCTGATCGAGGAGGCAAATCCTTGTGCCCGATTTCACACCGGTCAAGCTAACCTCAAGTGCCCAGCGGGATCGGGTGGTTGTGGAATGTGCGCTGAGAGGGGTCCATTATCATCCCTTTCCCACGCCCACCTTCCGCCTTTGATCAAGTAGAGTATGGTGCATGGGGTTTTTTCGCCGCAAACACATATGTCTGTGGTGTAAAACAACCAAAGGCAACAAAATGGAATATTATCTATATATATATGTTGGTGCGACATGTAATTACCGTGGACGGCGCCGAGCTCAGCTAAAGACGAAGGCCCACCTAGTGCGCTCGAGATCGAGGACGGGCTGCTATGAGCGGAGCGGCTGCGAGAGGAGGCCCGTTGCTTGAGCAAGTGATGGTGCGATGGTGTTGTTGTTCATGGAGTTGTTTCGCGATTTAAACCGGCATCGGGAAATCATGTACCGCCTTGTCTGGATTTTCCTTCGCCTGTTGATGATAATCGAACCAAGTTAGTAGCGAAATCATTTCGCAGTGATTCAGCTGCATTGATCGCCGCTGTAGTAACTCATATTTGTCCTCGGCTGCTTTTTTCGCGTCCTCGGCTGCTTTTTTCTCGACCGCAAGCTTCACCTTTGCGCCGATGTCCGCTGACTAAACTTCTTTTTCGCTTGGCCTCTCGGGGCGCCGTTGTAAAACACCTTCCACGTGGCGCCGCCTCCAGCGCCGTGCACACGACCATATTGCGGCCGCTGGTCCAACGGGAGTCCCTTAAGTTCGCTCAAGGCCGGCTGAGAGGGGTGTCCCACTTGGGCCTCATCGAGAAGTAGGGCTTTCGCTGCAAGCCGGTGTTGCTTCTCCATGGTCTAATCAATTTCCTCGTGATCTTGTCCGTAAAAACCTTTTTCTCCTTGTCCCACTTGTAGCGGGCCCGATGAAGTCATGCTCCAAGGGGTTGGTGAACTTCGAAGGGGTCAGGAGACCCGCGGCTTCACGCCCGCGTCCTCCTTATCCCATATGGGCCTTTTACCGAGGTAGCCACGGCTTCCGAGGCGATGCTTCCGTGTTCCGGAGCTGAAGGCTTTTGAATTTCGCAACCTTAGCCTTGGCTGCCTCGGTAGCGCAAGTGTCCTTGAACTTTTCGAACTCCTCTTCCGTAAGTGTCGGATTTTCCTCCAGAATCTTGGACAGGGGTTCATCAGCCTCAATAGCTCGTTTACCCTCCCTTTCCAGAGGCCAAATCATTGCTGAACATGCCCATGGCGTGATTGTTAATCTTTTTCATCTTCGGATCATCCCACGGTTGTTCTATGTTATCATCCCGGTCGGGGAACTTGAATCTCTTGTGCAACTTCGTTAGGAGCAACTGCGTCAAATGTTCTTTACTCCTTAAGTCATCGCTGCTGATGTCACAAGATTCCGTAGGATGCATCCTACTTGGTTCCCATAGCACTTGCGAGGTTCTTCCGCTCTAACGGCTCAAACTTGCCAGTGCCATCTTTGTGATCACAAGTCGTCCAATCCCTAGTTTGTTAGGTTTTCGTATCCTCTGCTTCTTATGCTTCCTCTTTTCGGTATCGGCATCGGGGCCGGTACCTTCCATGCCGGTACCTTCCCCACCGGTCTCGGCGCCGCCATCGGTGCCGGCGCCGTTGGTGCCGGCGCCGTCGGTGTCGATGTCGGCGTCAAGACCATCATCGAGGCCGACCTGCAAACCTTGCTTAGCAACAAATAGTCGAGGTACTCTTGTTCACCATCATAATCCATCTCGCCTCGCATCTTGGTCAAGGCCCAGTTTCTTCGTTGTTCGACATGTTTCCTATGATTAAGTGGCCTCATTTATTTCTAAAAGTATGAATAAATGAGAAATGACGTAAAAGAAATCTATGTGCCAGACTCGATATGCCAACTATGTAGCACAAATCATGCCTTTATTCACGGAAATTTCGCATGACCTTTGCTAAAAAATGGACATATCGAGCGCCTGAAATTCACCGAAACGGAAATGAATCAACATTTCGGCGTAACATAGGCCACTCGGATCATTTTCCAAACATGACATGTCCAAAACATGACATATGCACATATCACATGTCCAGTTCAAATTTCCATATAAATTCAGCTAATTTTGAAACCTAGCTAAATTCATAACTAAATAGATAACCTAATTAATTAACATGAAGAACCCTAGCAGAGAGGGGGTTTACAGAGAGTGCAGGGGCGAGGAGGGAGGCGAGGGCCGACGGGTCGGGCGCGAAGGCGGCGACGGGCTGGGGCGAGCGGCTGGTCGGGCGAGCGGGCGTGGTCGGGTCGAGCGGCTGGTCGGGGCGAGCGGCGTGGTCGGGGGCGAGCGCGCCGGAGTCGGGGTCGAGGGCCGACGGGCGAAGCGCTGAAGCTAGCGCCGCGCCGAGGGAGTCGGGGCGAGCGCCGGGCCGGTCGGGCGCGGGCGGAGCGACGGGGCCGGAGAGAGAGTGGGGATTTGGGGGGAAAATGTGGCGGGATGAAGCTGGGCGAGTGAGAATTTTGGGTTAAGTGGACGTAGCAGTAGCGCGTTATGTCGAAACGCGCTACTACTATGATCTGTAGCTGCAGCGCTTTATGTGAAACACGCTACTACTATGGTGCGTAGCGGCAGCGGTTTATAAGAAACGCGCTACTACTATGGTGCGTAGCGGCAGCGGTTTTGTGAAAACGCGCTGCTACTGCCGTCGCTACTGCCAGTTTTCATTTTTCTTTTCCTTTATTTTATCCCACTTATATTTCCCGAGGGCAGTGAACGAAGGGAGGGCGATATATATTGCAACATTTGACAGTTAAATATGTATGCAAAATAGGAACATATATTACACATCATATGGCTAAGTGTGTATACAAAATAGGAACATATATATATTACACATCATTGGACCCATAACATACGCTTTCCTCGGTCTTGACGCTGCTTTTGAGTCAGCTTCTTTCCTTCTTGTTCGTCAAGAATAATTGAGCCCCTCATTGTGACTTTGCCTTTTCCATGGAGTACGATTTTTCTTAGGTAATGTAGTATTGATTCTTATTTTGACGTATACTTCATCATCATCGTCATCTTCCCTCATTGGGTTGCCGTACTGATCATAGTCTTCCTCGTTGGCGACTCCATCCATTCCAATGATGTTCCTTTTGCCTCTCCACACGACAACACGGCTGGGATTGCGCGGGTCAGTTATGAAGAAGCATTGTGTTACGTGCTTAGCGTGTACCCATGGCTCGTTTTTTGCGATAGCATTGACGATAGCGCTCTTGGTGTCGGGTATAGTCATGGTAGTGAACATCCGGCTTTATCTTTCGACATTCTTAGCCCATCCGACACGGAACATCGCCGTGTTGTGCAGTCCAGAGTAGTCAAGCTCCCGCATCTCCTCGACCCTTCCATAAAATCGCTCAGTTGTGCCGTTGTCGCCGCCGGTCATGCATTCCATCGTCACCCCGAAGTTCGATTATCACCGCCCATATCTTTTGCCTCCGTAGAACGTGTATCCGCTGATATCATATGCCCGATAGGTTACGAGGTTGGGCGAGGGCCATGTGCTAAGGCGATATGAGAAATCCGTCCTTAGAGCCCTCCTCCGGGATTAGCAATAATATGCTCTTTGAACCAATGCAGAAAGTGGAGTTGTGCTCTCTAGTAACTTCGGCGTCCGTCCCATACCCCCGGTCACGATATTTCTTTGCGATAATTTCTTTGTGCAAGGCCACGAAAGGATCTACCTTGTCTAGGTGTTGTAGCACTACCAAGTTTGCTCACAAAATCGCTGCGGCCGATCTGAGTATGCCACGCGCAGTTCCTCGCGACCGCTACATGACCATCTCCTTCGAGCCTCCCATCGTGCTTGTTAACGGGCAAACCAACACTAACACCAAAGGGCTGGTCTGCGCCATATAGAAAATTCTCACGAAAGAGATGCACTCTTGTGCCAAATAGCCCTCGACGATGCTTCCATCCGGACGGGACATGTTACTTAACGAATCCTTTGATGATCCCATTCATCCTCTCAAACGGCATCATGTTGTGCAGAATGACGGCCCTGTGTCTATTATGTCATCCACAATATGGACACACAGATGCACCATCACGTCAAGAACGCGGGCGGAAGTACATCTCAAGCTCATTCAAGATCACAACGATCTCTTCCTCGTAGCCTTTGAGCTGCTTCACACCGATCGACTTTCGAGATGACGCCAAAAAGTTGCAGAGACCAATAAGCGTGTCACGGACGTGCTTGTCCATTATCCCCTAAGGGCAACAGTAGTATCTGCGCCATCATCACATGACACCATGAGACTTCATCCCGCTGAACCTTTTCTTGTCCGTGTCTAGATATCCGCTTATCTTGCCACAAGAATCGAACTAACTTTCACTCCCGTAAGGCACTTAAAGAATTGATTGATCTCACCGACTTAAGGTGAAGCAAGAGGGGGGCAATAATCTTCTTTCTTTAATTTCTTGCCCTTCTTCTCCGTGCCTCTGTCTCTCGCTCTATGTCTCGTCGACATTTCACGGGCGGCATGTGCAGATCTTCCCTGATTTTCAAATCTTGCAAGTCTTTTCTTGCCTTCGCCCATCCTTGGTCTTATCCGCATGTTCATCGTTGTTGTGAGCAAGCTCTCAAGGACATTCTTACAGATATGCATTTGATCTAGGCAATGAGGTGTATCGAGTTTGTGCCAAGACTCCAAGTCCCGCAACACGCACTCGCCTTCCATACCTTCAGCAGCTCTCGCGCCTTTCTCATCGCTCTTCCGGCGCGGGCACTCATTCCAGCTTTTTCAACAGCTCATCGATTTCGCACCGCCCGCTTATGTGGAGGTCCTCGATGCTCGCCGTGACCATTGAATAGATCTCCACGGTTTCTCCACGGTCGCCCTGTTCAAGCCATCTTCGATGCCCCATGTACACGATTTTCCTGCACCGCCATCTTTCCTTGACGTTAGCTGCTGAGACGTTGTATCATCCATGCACCGCGGCATCCGCAATATCCATGGCACACCGGCCTGCCACATATCCAGAATCGAGATAGTCCTGCACCGCCGTGATCAGCGCTGCTCTCATGTTGAAATACTCAACTTTGTCAAGGCCCCATGTCTTGGCCGGTGTTTTCCATAACGTGTCTAACTCCTCTTGAAGTAGCCCCGATACAAATTAATATTATTTCCTGGTTGTTTTGGCCCTTGAATAAGCATGCTCATGTGAATGTATTTCGATTTCATGCACAACCAGGGGGAGGTTGTACATCCATACAAACACGGGCCATGTACTATGGTTGGTGTTCGGTTGCCAAACGGATTCATGCCATCGGTACACGCCACGAGCACGATGTTCCTTGCATCACATTCAAAATACCAATAGAAGCTGTTCAACGCTCTCCACCGGCTTCCATCCTTCACGTGTCTCAGCTTCGGATCATCTCCATCGCCGGGCTTCTTCCTCTCCGCGTGCAGACATTAGCTTTGCTTCCTTGGGATCTACAAAATACCTCGAGACGGGAGGATCGGTAAGTACCATACAACTTTCTCGGGGACATTTCTTCCCGCCTTCTTGTATCGAGAAGCATTGCACACCGGACAGCTTGTTTTTTCCGCTGCTTCTTCCGATAAATTATGCAATCGCTGATGCATGCATGGTATCTAACGTGTGGCGATCAAGAGGGCACACGATCTTCTTGGCCTCATCAACACTAGTAGGACATAGATTACCCGGGAAGAACATCCTTTAGGTACTTGAGATGCTCATCGAGGCTAGTGTCGGTCCATTTGTTTTAGCCTTCGCCTTCGTGGAGTTGGAGTGTGAAACTCAACCGGTCACCTCAGATTGCAACCATCATACAATGGAGTGTTCAAGTCTACCACCAGCTTGCTCCAGCTTAGCCTCCTCTCTAGAAGCAGCTCTCTCAAGATTGCCTCTCATGGGCAATGCTTGAACATGAGGGTCCCGACAATTGAACTTAGTACCGATTTAACTCTGCTGCGTGGAGTCCATGTCGCTCTCTCCGCCGCCATGTCCGCCCCTTCTCCTCCGCCATGTCCGCCCCTTCTCCGCCGCCATGTTCGCCTCTTCCCGCCGCCATTATCGATCATCTCTTCGCCTTGCCATGTGTCATCATTTCCTGCCCGCCGGCATCCTCAACATCGCTATCCTCATCTTCAATTATCCACCTAGTATAGCCATCCATGAAACCAGTCATGAGCAGGTGCGCCGACACCCACCATCGCCATGGGGGTCGAGCCAAACTATTCCTTTGCATTTTGACACGGACATAAAACCTTTGTCCGGTTATTTTCTTTCATGTCTTGCACCGCCGACCGCAACCACCTGTCCACCATCGCTCCAATCGACCATCGCCAACTCGCACGGTAATAATAAAAAATTGATTGTAAAAATGCATGCATGCATCAAAGTCATAAAAAATTTGGCATGACCTTCCCTAAAAATAGGACATATATGGATCTAGAGTTTGCCGAATTCACCAAATGGAAATAAATCGACATTTCGCAAAACATAGGCAACTCAAAAGCACAATTTGGCAGGCCAACTCATGCCACACACACAATTTCCACAAACATATCACACACACATAAACACATTTCCATTTTGCAAAAGCATGAAAGTTTCATCACCTCTATCTTGATGGCCGAAGATGATGTTGTAGGGAGATCAAAAGTGCACAAATTAAGCTCTTCTTGACAAAGATAGATCTAGTTAGGGGGCAAATAGGTCACTTAACTAAATCCTACATCTACCTAGCTACCTAATTTGGAAGGAGACAACTTCAACTAGTGGAGGGGGAAGGAAAAAGAGAAAGGGGATGCATTAATGGAGGTGGTGTAGTTATGTAGGAGTAATGAAGAGAGAGAAGGTGGATAGAGAAGAGAGAGAGTAATGGGGGAGAAGTATTGAGAAGAAGAAGAGGAGAGGGAGCATGTGGTGGAGGGAAGAGAGGAGAGGGGAGGTAGGGGAAGGTAAAAAGTGAGAGTGGGAGCATGTGGTGGAGGGAAGAGAGGAGAGGGGAGGTAGGGGAAGGGA
This sequence comes from Aegilops speltoides, assembly GCA_021437245.1. NCBI lineage: Eukaryota > Viridiplantae > Streptophyta > Magnoliopsida > Poales > Poaceae > Aegilops > Aegilops speltoides. Next base: position 487,133,579 of record CM038146.1, read on the forward strand.
AAAAGCAAGGGGAGGGAGGGACGGGTTGGGGGTTGGTGGGGTTAGCAGATGGCCAGAGAAACTGCTGCTGCTGCTAAGAACTTAGCAGCAACACGCTTTTAGGTAAGGCGCCATCGCTAATCGACAAAAATTGCGGCAATTTGAAACTTACCAAAGAGCGATCTCGAGGAAACCGCTACTACTATGCACTTAGCAAGAGCGCTGTTTCGCGACGCCGCCATCGCTACTTAGAGTTGGGGAACACCGCCGGTCGATATTTGTAGCAGCGCTTCGTCGAGCACGCCATCGCTAAATATTTAGCAAAGAGCGAAGTTTACGTAACACGCGCTATAACTACTTACCAGCAGCGCTTATTTTGAACTGCTACCGCTGCTAAGATTCTGTGTATAGGCTTTTCCCTAGTAGTGCCCATTTGCATCCTATAGGTTTGCACCCATAAGGACGATCAGTTATCTCCCAAGTTTCATTCGCCAAGATGGAATCCATCTCGCCATTTAACCGCTTCCTTCCAAGAGTCAAGATCTTCGATGCATAGGCCTCTGAAATAGAACCGGAGTGTCATCTATGAGATACACAAGAAAATCATCACCAAAGGACTTTGCAGTCCTCTGCCTCTTGCTCCTAATAGGAACTTCATTGTTCTCTCCACAGACTTTCAAAGTGTTCCATCGAAATGGCAGGTTCAAGAATTGTAATCGGTTCCCGATTCGATGAACTAGGCATCCCCTGATTAGATGAGGTAGCCATATCCTTCATGGGAAACATATCTTCAAATAAAGTCGCATCATTCGACTCCATGATCGTACCGACATGCATGTCAGGTACCTCAGAGTTTATAACCAAGAATCTATATCCAATGCTATGAAAAGCATATCCCAAGAAAACACAATCCATAGTCTTTGGTCCAAGTTTCCGCTTCTTTGGAATTGGAACATTGACTTTCGCCAAACAACCCCATGTTCGCAGATAAGAGAGTTTTAACCTTTTCTTCTCCCATTCCTGGAATGGAGTTATCTCTTTGTTCTTTGTGGGAACTCGATTTAGACATGACATGTCATCAATATCGCCTCCCCCACCATGCCTTGGAGAGACCCGATGTGTCTAACACGGCGTTAACCAAATCGCTTAGAGTACGGTTCTTTCTTTCGCCACCCCATTTGATCGAGGTGAGTAGGAGGCGCCCTCTCATGGATTATACCATGTACCGCACAAAAAGCATCAAATTCATTGGAAAAATACTTCCACCACGGTCGGACCTAAGCCTCTTGATTTTCCGATCAAGTTGGTTTTCCACTTCAGCTTTATAGATCTTGAAAAAGTTCAAAGCCTCATCCTTAGATTTCGTAAGATACACACAACAAGATCTAGTGGAGTCGCCAATTAACGCTATGAAATATTTCTTTCCACCTTTTGTCAAAACACCATTCATTTCACATAGATCTGAATGTATAAGTTCTAGTGGTGCAAGATTTCTCGTCTCTGCAGTCATGTGAGATTTACGAGGTTGCTTAGCTTGCACACACACTTGACACTTAGATCCCTTAACGATGGTGAAAGTAGGGATTAAGTTCAACTTCGCTAGTCGCGACATGCAACCAAAGTTAACATGACAAAGTCGTGAATGCCACACATTTGATTCACTATTGTTGCAAATATGATTAACAACTTTATTGCAAACGTCTGATAAGGATAAACGAAACAGGCCTCCTGACTCATAGCCTTTACCAACAAAGGTTCCATACTTGGATATTACAAATTTATTCGACTCAAAGACAAGCTTATAGCCATCTCTACACGTAAGAGATCCGCTAACAAGATTTTTATTGACGGAGGGGACATAATGCACGTTCTTCACCAAGACGATCTTTCCCAAGTAAACTTCAGATCGACCGTGCCAACACCACTTAACGAAGCACTTGAACCGCTGCCATCAAGACGGTTGAAGTCCCTCGCGTCCGATAAGACGAAAACATGGAAATATCACCGCATACATGCACATTAGCACCCGTGTCAATCAACCAATCAGAGAATGACATACCGAAAGAATAGTGGAAATATGCCATACCCAAATCCTTCATGTCAACGCCTCCGATAACAACATTAGCGGTCTTGCCGCTTTTCCCAGATGACGCTTGTCATAGCGATTGGGGCAACTAGGAGCCCAATGATCAGATCTCCACACACATGACAAGCACCTTTCTTCTTGTCATTCTTCTTCTTGAAGTTCGTGTCGCATGCCTGTTCTTCCCATCAAACTTTCCTTTACCATCAAACTTGCCCTTGTTCTTGAACTTGTGGATCGGAAGTTTTTCTTCTGCATCAGATTGGCACTAGATCCTCCTCAATACCTCAAGCACGTGTGTCCTTTGCTCTCGCTTTTCTTCCACATCAAGAGTGCCAATGAGATCCGAACGGAAAACTCCTGCTCTTATGCTTCAAGAAGGTAGCAAAGTTCCTCCACGAAGGAGGTAGCTTAGTGATGATACCCCGCAACAAACTTGTCCGTAGGATACAATTGAAGTGCTTAAGTTCTCTAGCAAATGATCAGATCTCGTGAGCCTGCTCAACCACGGAGCGCTCTTGACCATCCTGTAATCATAGAATTGCTCCATGATGTACAGCTCGGTCCGCATCCGAGACCCCAAACTTGGCCTCGAAAAGGCCCCACATATCTTTTCCATTGTCAATCGACGATAAGCATCAACTATGTTCTCACTAAGAACACTCAAGAGAGCAGCCTTAAACAAGGTATCCATTTTCAAAAGCTTGTGCCTGTTGGGCATCTTGCTCTCCTTCAAGTTTGCCAAGAGTGGCGCCATAGCAACTCATGGTTTGAAACCATAAGACTGCTCTCACACGCCACCTCTTATAGTGGATACCTCAAACATAGGAGGTCTCATGGAAGCAACAAAACCATTCGAGGTAAATTGCCTATAATAAGGTTTTTGGATTGTTGGAAATATGAGCGATTTATCAATGATTTTATTAATGTAAATAGTAGGTAAAACATGACTAAAATAGCAAATATAAAGTAAGTCATGCAAACCGACAGAGAGAAGGTAAACATCGCTCAGATATATGAATTTGAGCTTAACACATCTAGAATGACACTAGATGAAGTTGCTTATACGACATAGAACCTAACATACGAGGGCGTAAACTAGAACCAAGAACTGTAGGTGACTTCTAATGTAAAGGAGAAGAACATGTACGGCACAGCAGCAGCAGGTTAGCGGACTTGGGGTCGGTGTCCTCGCCGCCATGTCGCCGAGGAGGTCGTGGACGCCGGGAAGAAGTCGCTGCCGGGAAGTAGTCGCCGGCGACGGATCGTCTGTGATGAAGCAGCCGAGAGTCGCGCAGAGCGCCCCCAAAAACCTTATCACCCTTCTCCGTCACAGACTCAAAGAGTGTGGTTTGAGGCTCATCGTCCCGACTGCGGTGCACGCCGCAAGCCGGGATGGAGAAGATCGTAGCAGCAGCAAAGCTTTCAGAACCGTGGCGAGAGGAAGAAGTAGTTCGTGCATCTTGCCGAGAGGAGCGACCTCCCTTTATAGGCGCAAGAGAAGGAGGCGAGAGGGCAGCCGGAGCTGAAGGACCGAGGAAGATGAAACGAATGACAAAGCAGCCAAGGGTGCAACGTCAGATTTAATCTCCACTACAGCAAAACTTTCCATCTCCCGAGTGACCTTTCGTATACCCGTAGTGCGTGGCAAAAATTTAGACATCGGCTCGGCTCATTCCCGCAACCCGCGGCGCGTCGTGACGAGGCGTGGCGAGGCGGGCGGCGGAGGAGGAGCGCGCGTGGATGTCTCTCTTGTTCTCATGCTCATACAAGTGGGGAAGGAGCCTCCCTTATAAAGAGGTCCAACTCCCTCTAAACTAGCAATGTGGGACTAAACTTTAGTTCCACCCCTTGCCTTGCACAAATGGGCTGCGTGGGCCTCTAGGATTTATTAGGAATTTCTGAAACTGCTACTGGGCTAGGCCCAAAATGGACAGAATTCCAGCAGTTTGCAACATATGACCGACCCATGTCGTACTCAAGGATTTGCAACATGATTCAAATTGCGCTTGTGTTGTAAATACTCTTTCGCGGTTCAGCCGCGTCCAATTGTTTGCAACATGACCCATATTGAGCTTGCGTTAAGTGCGACCCATTCTGGCTACATGACCCATGTCACACTCAAGGGCAACATGATTCAAATTGCGCTTGTGTTGTAAATACTCTTTCGCGGTTCAGCCGCGTCCAATTGTTTGCAACATGACCCATATTGAGCTTGCATTAAGTGCGACCCATTCTGGCTACATGACCCATGTCACACTCAAGGGTTTGCAGCATGATTCAAGTTGCGCTTGCATTGTAGATACTCCTCGGTCATTCAGTTGCATCCAATTGTTTGCAACAATGACCCATGTTGCGCTCGCGTTGACTGCTACCCACCGTTTGCAACATGACCCATTTTGTGTTTAGAGGTTTGCAACATGAGCCATGTTTCAAACACTCCTTGGTCATTCATATATGACCCATCGTTTGCAACATGACCCTTGTTGCACTCGGGTTGAAAACACTCGGTTGCGACTCATTGTTTGCAGCATGACTCATGTTGTGCTCGTATATTTGCAGTATCAGAAAGAAGAAATATAGTGGAAGGCCAGTTTTGTAGCATGGGCATGCTTCTCGCTTGACTATCACACGTCTCATGCCCGATAGCAACGACGGGCTTTCCAACAAAAAGAAAGTATGTGCCGGCTTGCAGTATCACACACTCCGCTCGCAGCGGAGGTGGTCGACCTTGCAATATGGAAAATGTTGCGGCCATCTATGACTTGCATGGCATTGCAAAAACGTTGATATTTGATCACCCATTGCAACATGGATCATATTGCACTCAACTCCAGTTTGCATGACCTTGCAAGAGTACATGGGCCTTTAGTCGCCCATTGCAAGAAGGACCATGATGTGGTCACTCATTGCTACAAGGACTCGTAGCACTGGCAACACTCCCACAACATAGCTCACAACATTTGCTTGTAGCATGCCTCGTAGCAGGGCGTAACACGGGTCGGATGGCTCCTACAGGCGTGTGAGGTCGTGAGGCAGTGTTGCGACACTGGACAGTGGTCTTTGCGACATCTGGCTGCTTCAATGCTTGCGGCGATGCTAAGAGGTGTGTTGCGATGGGCCCGACGATGGCGTGATGACATGCTTCGAAAGATCTGCAACGGCATCTCCGCTTCTTTAAGGATGTTGCGATGGCTTGCTTCGACCGCGACGGTGACGCTACGAGGTAAGTTGTGATGATCGCGACGTTAGCACAACGACATGCTCGTGGTGGGCTGCAACGATGCCGCAACGACATGCTTCGATGGCCGTGGTGATGCTACAAGGCGTGCTGCAACGGCCACAGTGATGGCGCGATGGCATGCTTTGAATGTCCGTTGTGTGCTTCGACGGTCGCGACGATGTTGCGACGGTATGCTCCGACGGCCACGACGATGTTGCGACAGTGAGCTTCGAACAGTGGTGGGGATGATGCGATGTCATGCTTTGACAACCGCGGCGATGTTACAATGGAGGCCCGACTACTTCTATGATGTTGCAATGGCGTGTTTCACGGACGCGGCAGTGTTGTGACGACTGACATGACTGTTCCGATGTTGATGTGACGGCGTGCTTCGATGCCCGCAGCGATGCGGCCATGGCGGTCCGGCTGCTTCGATGATGTTGTGATGCCATGCTTCGATGGCGGCGGCGGCAGCGACGTAAGGACGCTACGTCCGAAACAACCTTGACTCCATGTGCTTGCTAATACCAAATCAAAACCAACACCCGCGATCAACATCCAGAACTATTTGTACTAACTAACTAAAGGTCACGCCAACTGAAAAAGTTAAGCTAGCTACGTACAGGTTATACGAAACTAACGAAGGGTAGGCTACGTTCTTACGTGGGGAAACAGAGGCGCGCGCCACACGATCGCATGGGATCAGACGGCGCAGGACGCGGCTTACAAACGCGAGAAATCATCTGGCTTATTTTAAGCGTTTTCCATCTTCCAAGCACCGGTTTTTCAGGCTGGTTTTTATGGTCCTTTGTTTTTGCAGTTTTTATTGGGTTTCAGCCGGAATTTTTTTTCTCTGTTTCCCACCTCTTTTTGGTTTTTCATTTGTATTTTTTTTGAATTTTTTGAATTTTCTTAACCTTATTTGAAAATCATGAACAATTTTCATATTCGTGATATTTTTCCAATTTCATGAACATTTGTTTCAGATTCGCAAATATTTTTTTTTCAAGCTTTAGAATTATTTCAAATAGTTATTTTTTTTTTCAAATTCGAGAACTTCTTCATATCCATGAACTTTTCAAAAATGCACAACTTTTTCCTATTTTCATAAACATTTTTTGGGAAAAGGCAATGGTCAATGGTCAAACGATTGGCCAGTCAACCAGTCCAACCAAGCAAGCGACCCTGGAGTTCGTGTGTGACCCGGAATTCGCATGTGTTGGGCCGGCCCATACGAGGAGGCGCATGAGCGCCGGTTTGGCGACTTGGCGCTTAAGGTCCCGAAAAAAAAGGAGTTCTGGAAATAAATGGTTCGGTCTTAACCAAACTACTGCGCCCAAAGGACATTGACATAGGAGATGCCGAGATGGGCAGCTGATTCGATCACTTGATCAGATAGGAGAGCAAGCCCATCTTTGCATGCTCTGGCTCGTAGTCTGTCAGTGGCAGGGTGAGGGTTTTGGGCAAGGAACCAGGTGAAGAATTTTTACATTCCTCTCAGCTTTTAGTTTCCAGATGGCCTTATGTTCTGGACGAGCAATGGAGCCAGTAACTGTTCTGGACGAGCAATGGAGCCAGGAACTCGCCGCACTCCCATGACGAGCATACCGCACGCCGCCAGCGCGTCGATTAGCTTCCAACTAGCATTCCTGTAGTACTCTTGCAGTGCCTCCCCTAACCCGTCGCACGCCGGCGTCGGGCCAGGGCCCCTCGCCGCGCGACCAAGATACGGCGTGTCGGCGACGCCAAGATGCGGCAGTCGGACCCGGGGCTGGTGACCCTGCATGCAGGCCCGATTAATTGGTCAAGAAAAATAAGGGGTATACCCTGGTTACCAATCAAGCGATGGGATGGGATGGGATGCAAACCTGAGAGTGTGTTGGCAGGGTGCATGGAGGGTGTATGAGGGCAAAAGTTCTCAACCCGATTCATTTTAGCTTGTTTGGTAGGACTAGTAAGCTTGCACGTGCAACGCACGTCTGAACTAACACAGATTATATCAAACATCCATAGTTATAAATAATGCAACCTATATTGTTCTAGAAAATATAAAAATGTCATCTATGAAATGAATAAATATATTATCTAAGATGATAAGTACATAATTTTTGCATTCCTGGATAACAACTTAATTATTTGAACTACATTGTTTGACAATTTGCACATAAATGAAGAGTAGATTTGAACAAAGGCGAAAGGTCTATTCAGAAATCAAGCAAGGTATCCGAGGCTCCAAGCTACCATAAATATCCCATCACTTCTTCTCCTCTTTCTCCATGCGGTAGCCATCTTGACCCAAGCTCCTAACTGGTGCCAGTTCATCCTCTCTACACGGAGCTTGCCGTATACCTTGTACGCCTTCACTTCATCTACAACCTTCACAACTTCGACCAAGTGCTTCTTGCCGCCATGGTGATGGTTGCCCTGGACCTGATGGTCGAGAAAGCTCATCCGAGTAGAATCACCAGCCTTGGAACAAAAGAGCAGCTAAGGAGGTGCAAACATATGAACATATAAAATACAAAGAGAAAAAGAAACAGGCACCATTATACCGTCTACTTGCGGGCACAACTTGGGAAGATAACAAGCTTGGTCTTGTATGTTGAGCCTCTAGACATTAGACTGCATACCCCTCAAGTTACATGTTCTTGTATGCTCATTCAAAGAAATGCCCATGGTAAGAACAAGCTTTTTAAGATGCTTGCACCAGCACTTACAAGTTTATAAACATCGGCAGATGATAAAATAAAGTTCTATAATAACAGCAGTTCCATTAACGGATAACCCCATCTAGCACATGAACTTAAACTCATGCATCATGCATTGTTTGTAGATGGGGGGAACAAATAAAAGTTACAAAGACAACAGAAGTTTCATTAATGCAAAAAAAACTTTTCTGTAAATAACAAAAGTAGGTATGCCAGAAGTAGATGCAATGTTAGAACCATGGAATTTACTTTCTTACAGAGCACATTTAAAATTTTCCATGTCCAGTTAAAACCAATTAAGGTATTTGATAATGTTACATCACTCTCGCCTATTCAAAGATGGAGGAACAAGAATAAAGAAACGAATAATCACCTTGAGCTTCAAGGGCTATATGTGTGTGGCTATACTTGTTCGGAGGTGCACTTGGCCAGTGTCTAGGAGCCAGCTGCCATTGCTGAAATGTTAGGTCTGTAAACCAGGCACACGCCAAAGTTGTTATCCATATGCGAGAAGAAAATGAGTTGGGCTGTTACATTTCCTGATAATTTCTAAACCTGAATTATTAGGTGGAGTTGTCTATAGCACTAAAAATTGGCGCAATTGAAGGAAACTGTGACGTAGTTCTGATAGAAACATATGATGGGATAAGGTTAGTAAAATCCAGATTATCAAACAACAAATCCAGGTTAAATTGTTGATAGGCTACATGGCAGAGGTGCATACAAATTGAGGTTAAATTGCACTGATAAGCTGCAAAAGAAAAATATGAAAAGGATCAAGGAAACAAATATGCATCAAAGGTAAAAAGGAAACTACAAGCATTTTAAACTGCACAAACCCCACGATCACCCATCTGTTAGGGAAGAATCACATAAATCGACACATAGTATCTACTAACTTCATTTCACATAATACATCGTGCAACCATAGCTTGATGATTAAAATATGTCTACACCTACAGAAATTATTATCACCTTGCAACCATCGACATGATAATCTACAGCAAGAATTGCCTCTGCAGAACAAGTACATCCTCGATCCTCGTGCCATATTTCAGTAGCAAGACCACCACTTTATAACAAGATTTTCACCCAGTGGAACCAAAATTTCATAAAAGCCTAGTATCTTCCCATCTGGTATATTCTCCCACTGAAACACAACAAATGAGCAAGCTATGTAAATCAGCACCAAGGATAGCCAGTGAATCATACAAAAAAATTTAGGCTCCATTGACCAACACTATGTTCTAAAAGGCCCTATGTTGTAACTTTGATAAGAGAAGAGCATCTTACCATCCAATCCAAACACACTGAAACAGGAAAGAAAAAAAATCTGAATCTCAGCGAAGGGACTGGCAGCAGCTGCATCGTCGAGTCAAAAACTGCACAATGGAGTTGAAATTTATTAAGTGACTTAATCGTTACTTGGCTGCGATCGAAATTTATTACTCGACTCGCTCGTTTGTACAACCTCGTGGACTCATGGTGTTTGCGCAACACCTAGAACGGCACCTGCAGCGGTGCTACACCTCTGCTCGACATCATAAACCAAAGACAAGATCACAATGACATAATTCTTAATTCAGACTTTGTATGCAAGGGAGTCATGTTTGATGGGTAACATGATAAATATAGCAGGAGTCTCAAGAAGAGAAGAAAATACCACTATGTCCCTTGATTCAGTTGAGCCACTTCACTTAAATCTTCAAGATATCTTCTCGGTCACAATGGCCATCTCATGCATGGTACTTGGCGGCCATCGCACAAAGTGTGTCAACAAAGAAGGTTGGATATTCAGATGAAATCATAAAAAGGAAGTAGCATGGCCTCGATGGTGATTGAAGTGCATCCTTGCGCACAAAACTAATCCACTTCCCACATAAATCACCGCTTCCAAAAAATTGCATTGCGTATGAACATTCAAACATCTCATTGGAGGTGTCAAAGGAAGAGGGTGCTCTCTACTTACCTTTTCTACAGCTGCATCCTCTCCGTGGTCCTCCTTCCCTCCTGCATCCTCTCCGTGGTCCTCCTTCCTCCCTCCCTCCGGGTTGGCACAAGGAACTGAACAGGATGGGTGGCAACAGCTCAGAGATCCAGATTCGACCGCCGGAGATTAACATGCATTAGGCATTGGGAAGTAGAAGAGGACTGGGGCGGCAAGGCGGAGGCTGCTGAGCGGCTCGGGCGGCTCCAGCGCGTGACCTGCGCGGCGGGTCTCCCACGGCAAAGGGCGCGACGAAGCGGCCTCGGCGGCGACCACGGCGACCTTTCGGCGGCGGCGGCGCCTGTGGGCGGTGAACGGGCAGCGAATGGATGCGGAGGAGGCGAACGGCGCGACGGGCGGTTGCCGAGGCGACGGCCGCGACGGGCGGCCTCCGCGGCGGCTCCCGCGCGGCGGGTCGGTCTTGGCTGGGCGGCGAACAACTCTGGAGGGGCGAGAGGTCGTGGGAAGTCGTCTTGGGAGTGGGAGAAGTGCGTTGTTGGCGAGTTTTTTTTAAAGGCGCGGCTGGTTTAGCGATCGATGGATTATTAGCGGCTTAATCCGTGGTTGGTAACGTTAAACACAGGAGGACTAAGAACCATTAGATCTTGATGATGGATGGATATGATTGTTTGGATCTGCCTCTCTCTTCCTTTTATAGTGGTAGTAGATGCATGGGCTCACCTGGGCTATGCTCATCTGATGCATAAAAGTGCCCTCAGCCATGCTCATCTCATGCACCCCAGAGAGGGTGCATGGAGGCAGCTATGCTGGCACTGACACTCGTCCAAACCGACCAGACCACGTCCAGATCTGTTTATTTTTTCAAAAAAAGTCAGAATTTTAAAATTTGTTTAAATTTTTGAAAAACTTCATAATTTCAGAAAAAATAAAAAAAATAATTTCAAAATTTTTTAAGATTTTAAAAAATCAAAAATTCAAAATTTGTTTGAATTTTCAATAAATGTTAGAAATTTCATTTTTCTAAAAAAATCATAAATGTTTGGAATTACAAAAGGAAATCAAAATTTGTTTGAATTTTGAAAAAAAATAGAATTTTATGTTTTATAAAATATTCAAAATTTCAATATTTGTTTAAATTTTCAAAAAAACTCGGAATTTTAGATATGTTTGAATTTTCAAAAAAATCAGAATTTCAAATTTTACTTTATTTTCCAAAAAAATTAGAATTTTGTTTAAATTTTCAAAATATGTTTAAATTTGTGTTGACATTTTTTTCGATTTTGTTCATCATTCAAAAAAATATTCAAAATTCGAAATTGTTCAGCACGTCTAAACACATGCAGGCTGCCAAACAAAATCTTAGCTCAGCAATGTCCCAGCACATACATCACTGCCAAACAACAGCAACTGCATGGACTCAACATGTCTACACTCAGCAAGTATGAGAGAAGAACAACTAGGCTAGGTCCATACATGCTACCAAACACACCCTGAGGAACGTGGCTGCCCCCGGTGGTGGTGCTGGTGGAAAAAAGCGAGGAGCTGGTGCTGGCGCCGTGGTGGCCGCGCGGCGGCCGCCAAGAAGCCCGCGGAGCAGCAGTCGCCGGAACGCCGCCGCCATGTCGTCGGTCGAGATTCTTTCTTCCTTCTCTTTCGCCTAAATACGCTAACGTCCCTGCTGGCTATTAGAGACGACTCAATACTTCGATTGATAGACGCTACCAGTCGCCCAGTCGGGTTTGCGTGCTATGTAGCGTCACCGAAGGCTGGCCCAGTACGTGTCGAACTCCGCCGCAACCTACCGACCCGTCTCGATCGCTGAATCAGACCACAACACGATGCCCCCTCAAAAGAAAATGACGACAGTACGATACCGGGCAAACGTGCCTTAGAATATTTTTAAAGGAAAAATATCTGGATTTATATTGAAAGAATTCCCGTTATACAACCAAGTACTTAGGGTGCGTTTGGTTGCTAGGATGAATAATGCCTGCATTTTAGCCACATCTCAACCCAGCCTGGTTTAGCAAATACGGGCAATAAACCAACATCTCCATGTTGTTTGGTTGCATGCATTGCATCATTGGTCACTTTAGGGCCGACTATTTGGTTGCCCGCATTTGTGCTTAAGGGTGAACTGATGCAAACCACAACTGTTTGGCTGCATACACGTTTGTGTTCTGCTCACCTGTGGCTTTACCATCACATTAGGCACAACAGCAGGTAGAGCACTATAAACAACACAGAAACTAGCAGCTAAACAAGCTAAGAGCGGATAAACAAGCAACTAAACAGCAAATAAGAGCAGATAAACATCAACTAAACAGCACATCTGCTAAACACACTTAAGTTAAAAACAGCAGGGGCATCACATGCCCCTGCTTCACCACATGGTGCTTAACCCTGGACAAAATATTAACAGTTCACGTCAAGTTCTCCGATCACTACAGCAAACTAACTACGAGTTCACACTAACTGAGTTCATACTAACTACTTCAGAGGGCGACTTCAGGGTCACCGATGCAGCTATGCCTGCTGCAGCGCACCCTACACCCGATGGAGCTATCGCGGTTGTAGATTTGGACCTTGAGGCCTAGGCCGGAGATGCGCAACACGACGAGGACGCCAGGGACGATCTGTGGCGACAACAGAAGTAGTGCCATCCCCGGCCAAGCACCATCTGCCCCTCGAAGGTCTGAACCTGCACCCAGAATTCGCATCACTTGTTTGCAGACAGCCTGACGACACGCTTGGTCTAGAGCACGAGCCACTGCATCATCACCTCCTGGAACTTGGGAGGGATGATGAGCATGGGCGGATCCTCCTCGTCCATGATTTGCACGTAGAACCGAAGCGGCTCTCGGGACCCCTCCTCGTGGCCAGTCCTAGGAGCTCGTCCCCTTGAACGTGGCTGGCTCATGAAGACGACCCTGCTAGGCAGGTACACCCTCTAGAGACAGTGGTTTCTGGGGATGAAGTCCACGGCGGCTTCGGTGCCGGCGGCGAGATAGGCTCCTCCACCGGCCCTATCCTAGTCCGTCTTCATCACCTTATCAGGTAAGATGACATGGATTAGTAACAGGGCATTGGCAGCATGCTATATTTTCTAAAGTAGCAAACACATTGGTCGTACCTACCATGAGAACCATTCACGTAAACATAGCATGCACATTTGTAGTAGAACTCTAAGCAGGAATATCAAAAGACAACACAACACCAATATAGCTAGCATGCGAATGAACCCTAAGCATGAACATGAATAGCACACTAATCTAGATAACATGACATGAACATATAGGAGAAACATAAAAGACAGCAACAATATGGCTAGCATCATGAACAAATTGTTGCACATGAGCACTAAGGGTGAACATCAAACACAATCTAACATGGCCTGGAACAGGTTGTACATCATGAGCACTAAGCACACACCAATCTTGCATCTTACTTCCCCCACCAATTTCATTTCAGTCAATGATTTAAGAGCAACTCTAGCAAAAAATATATTGAACTCTAACTCTAGCAATTGGTATATCCCTCGTCTTTAAAATCGGTTTAGAGCACACAACTATATAAAACATTAACGAAAGTAGTTGCATTGGGACTAGTTGCGTCGGCGACAACAGGACGTGCCGGCATCGTACGTATCGGCGCGGATTGTGGCATTGCATGTCTCAAATGCATGGGAACGGGTTGGGGTGGTCTCGTCCCACTTCGGTCATGTGTCATCGTCGACAACGGTGGCTGGCGTGTAGTCCCCAAAATGGCCGGCAAGAAATGTAGCATTGCGAGCCTCGATGGCGTTGAAACAGGCCAATACGGCCTCATCCCACAATGGCCATCTACCATCGTCAGAATCAAGGGAAGTCACGTGGTCCCAAATGCGATGCTCTGTCTCCACATCTAACTCCCGAGCAACCTCGAAGGTGAACTTGAAATCTGACCACTGCACTTCCTCATCGTACACAGTCCTCCTCCTCCTGCTATTGTTCGATGGATGGGGGAGGGGGCTTGCTTGATGTTTGTGGTCATGGGTGTTTCGCCTTGGGCGATGCACCATTGAGCGAGAGGAGATGTGCATGGGGAGTTGTCAGAGAGGTGTGCCATCTTTTTTATGGCCACGGGGATTGGGAGGGGGTGTTGCTTGATGTTGGCAATCATGGGAGTTTCACCTCGGGTGATGCGCCATTGAAGGAGAGGAGATGTTGATGGGGAGTTGCCGGAGGGAGTAGAGAAATGGAGGGTGTGCCATCCTTTTATAGTCGTGGGGAAGGGGGTTTGCTTGATGTTATCGGCAATGGGGGTTCCGCCTTGGGCAATATTCCATTGAGGGGGAGGAGTTGTTGACGGGTAGTTGTCAGAGAGGGGAGTAGAGAAGTGGCTGAGGGTGTTCCATCCTTTTATAGCCATGGGTCATGGGGCGCAAGGTGGGTGTGGCGCGAATGGGCGAAGCCAACCATTAATGGATAGTTGAGCAGGCGACCAACAACCATAAAGGGGTAAAACGCTACTGTGACAAATACGGGCACACAAGAGAGGAAGAAAGAGGAAGAAGAGGCGATTGGATTGGAGCGAGCTCCATATCAGCCATGTGAGCCTCTAAATATGCGCTCTTGGGTAGTGATTATGGAGCATCCTCTAGTTCATTGGTGGCAGTGGAATCTATCATGATAGAATGAAACCATTGATAACTACTGTATCCTTCTCTGCATGCCATAAAAAGAGAGCAAGGGGAGGAAAAGAGAGTACAAAATGGCGCGATGGGTGATGAGAAGGGAAGGAAACGGTGGTATATACAAAAAAAGAGAGGAAATTATCAAGTCACGGATCACACGAAGTAACCGAGAGGAAATTATCCATCCCTTCCTTGAAAGTCAGGTACCACACATTAATCCCTTCTTTTGTACGATTGTGTTTTGTATGCAATGCACCTGAGCTCGAGGAGGACGGTCGCTTGTGCATGCACGCGCTGGCCTCATCCACGCCAAGCCAAATCAAATGTCATGTAGCTGCATGCCCACACGCAAAAGTACAGTTCGTACACATCGTCAGAGGTAGGAGTAGTAGCTAGTAGGCTTTTTTTTAGGGAGTAGGTAGACTAGCTGTGTATACAACAGTAGTGGTGCAGGGTACAGGAGAGTTGCTTTAGCTTTTGTCTGTCTTCCGTCCCTCCATGTTGTGCAGCAACAGAGAGACAATCAGTTTTTTCACAAGGTTGGGATGCTGCATTGGATTGATTGGATGCCGGCATGCCGCGTGCGGTGGATTAGCCGTTTATCTGGAGCCTCAAAATCCAGCCGAGCCACGCAACACACGTGCTAATAGCCTAATAAGCATTTTTACATAATGGGGTTAACGGTAGCCTGCCACCTTAATCTCTCGCGGTATTAGGAGGAGTACGTATGCAAACCTGATTGATAACTATGAATCATTGATACTGCGGCGGATGGGTTTGATTGGGCTTTGGTGGCAGTTTATGGTGCTGCTCAACCAGAGCTCAAACCAGATTTTTTGGCGGATCTGGTGCGCATCTGTGGTAATGAGCAATTACCCCTATTAGTGGGCGGGGACTTCAACATTATCAGAAGGCAAGAGGACAAGAATAATGCTAACTTTGACGGTCGATGGCCGTTTATGTTCAATACGATTGTCGAAAGTTTGATCTCGAGAGATCGAGCTCTCGGGAGGAAGTTTACTTGGCGAATTCTTTACCGATTCCGACCTTTGAGAAGTTGGACCGTGTGTTAGCTAGTGTCGAATGGGAACAGAAGTTTCCGTGGTAACGGTGCAAGCTTTGACCCGAGGAGTCTCGGATCATACACCGCTACTAGTCGACTCGGGACTCAAAATTTCGTGGGTAACAAGAACATTTTCTCGTTTGAACTTGCATGGTTTGAGCGAGAAGGGTTCCTCGAGATGGTAGCCAGAGAGTGGGCTAAGGACTCGGGTGGGAGGACGCATATTGATAGGTGGCAATCCAAGATTCGTCATCTCCGACGGTTCCTTCGCGGATGGGCTAAACACACGCATGGGATTTATAGAGTGGAGAAGGAGAGGCTCCTTCTCCTTATTCAACATTTCGAAGCTACAGCAGAAATCTCTATCTTGGATTCCAATGAGTTGGAAATGAAGATAGATGCAGAGATGCAGCTTAAGAAGCTCCTTCGTGAAGAGGAATTGAAGTGGGCATTGCGAGCAAAGGTTCGCAAGATCGTAGAAGGCGAGGATAACACTCAATTTTTTCACTTGATCGCTAATGGGAAACATAGAAAAAAGAGAATCTTTCAACTAGAACAAGATGAGGGGACGATAGTTGGCCAAGATAATCTCAAAGAGTACATTACCAAGTATTATAAGCATTTGTTTGGTTCCCCGAGAGAAACTTTCGTGTCGATGGATGAGTCTAGGGTTGAGGATGTGCCTCAACTAGAGACTGCCGAGAATGAGATTTTGACGGCTCCGTTCTCGGAGAAAGAGGTGTTTGAGGCGATTACTCAGATGGAGAATAATAAAGCTCCGGGACCGGACGGGTTCCCGGCAGAGTTTTATAAGAGGTGCTGGCCTTTTATCAAGGGAGATTTGATGCCCTTGTTTCAAGAGTTTTTTGAAGGACAGCTTCAATTGTTTAAGTTGAATTTTGGGACGATAACTCTACTTCCTAAGAAGACGGAGGCTGTTCGGATTGAGCAGTTTCGACCCATATGTCTGCTTAACGTGAGTTTTAAAATCTTCACCAAGGTAGGGACGAATAGGCTCACACAGATAGCTCATTCAGTAGTTCAGCCTTCCCAAACTGCTTTCATGCCGGACAGAAACATCCTGGAAGGGGTTGTGGTTCTGCATGAAACGCTCCATGAGATTCACTCCAAAAAACTTGATGGTGTAGTTTTTAAAGTGGATTTTGAAAAAGCTTATGATAAAGTCAAGTGGCCTTTCCTTCAACAATCGTTGCGTATGAAAGGTTTCCATCCGGAATGGAGAACCCAGGTTGATTCCTTTACGCGAAAAGGGAGTGTCGGGATAAAGGTGAATGATGATGTTGGTCACTATTTCCAAACACACAAGGGCCTGCGGCAAGGAGACCCTATGTCACCGATTCTGTTTAACATAGTAGCTGATATGCTCACTATTTTACTAGGTCGGGCAAAGGATGTGGGACAGGTAGGTGGCCTGGTGCCACATCTGGTTGAAGGCGGGCTGTCCATTCTTCAGTATGCTGATGATACAATCATTTTTATGGAGCATGACTTGGCGAAAGCAAGAAACATGAAACTGCTGCTTTGCTTATTTGAACAATTGTCTGGGCTTAAAATCAACTTCCACAAGAGCGAATTGTTTTGCTTTGGAAGAGCCAATGACGAACGGGAATCATATCAACAATTGTTCGGATGTGAATTGGGTTCTTTACCGTTCTCGTATTTAGGTATACCCATTCATCATCGTAAGCTGTCTAATTTAGAGTGGAAATGTCTTGAGGATCGGTTTGAAAAGAAACTGAGCTGTTGGAAAGGAAAGCTCATGTCATACGGAGGTCGATTAATTTTGATTAATTCGGTCCTAACTAGTATGCCGATGTTTCTATTATCCTTTTTCATAGTTCCAGTCGGAGTTAGGAAAAGGTTAGATTTCTATCGATCTAGATTCTTCTGGCAAATTGATGAGCTTAAACGAAAGTATAGACTTGCGAAGTGGGACATCATCTGCAGACCTAAGGACCAGGGTGGCCTCGGTATAGAAAACCTGGAAGTCAAAAACATATGTCTACTTAGCAAGTGGCTTTTTAAGCTATCATCTGAGACGGAGGCCACTTGGGCTCAAATTTTGCGCAATAAGTACCTATTTGCTAAAACGTTGGCCCAGGTGAATGTGAGGCCTTCAGACTCACCTTTCTGGAAGGGTTTGATGAGAGTTAAGCAACTCTTTTTCAACAGATCTAAGTTTATTGTTGGGAATGGCATAACGACGAGGTTTTGGGAGGATACGTGGCTTGGGGACACTCCACTAGCACTACAATATCCATCTTTGTATAACATTGTTCAACGAAGAGACGCTTATGTTGCTGATGTTTTACAATCCGTTCCCCTCAATATAAGTTTTAGACGGACGCTTGTTGGAAATCGTTGGGAAGCCTGGCTCCATCTTGTACGACGCCTAATGGATGTCCGGCTTTCTCAACAGCCAGATCAGTTGCATTGGAAACTTACTAAGAACGGGCTGTTCTCGGTCAAATCAATGTACCTGGATGTCATCAACTCTTCCGTCATCCCTTCATCTTTACATGTTTGGAAAGTGAAGGTACCCTTACGTATCAAAGTGTTTATGTGGTTTGTGCATAAACATGTCATTTTGACTAAGGATAACCTTACAAAACGTAATTGGGTGGGCTCGTCTCGGTGTAGTTTTTGTGACCATAATGAAACCATTAAGCACATTTTTCTAGAGTGTCCTTTGGCTAAGATCCTCTGGCGGTCGGTTCATATTGCGTTTAATATTAATCAGCCTACCTCGATTAGCATGTTATTTGGAACATGGCTTCACGGGGTAGATTATGACATTGCAAGGCACATTCGGGTTGGCGTTTGTGCGCTTTTGTGGGCAATATGGAACTGCAGAAACGACTTAGTCTTTAACCGATCAACAAACTTTCACTTTTTGCAGGTTATCTTCAGGGCCACGGCGTTCATCCGTATGTGGTCGCTACTCACTCCGACGGAGGCCAGGGAGCGTTTGGTTACTGCGTCTATCCGATGGGAGATGGTAGCTCGGGATATTTTCAACCGGTTTGGATGGCGGTCATGTAATAGGATAGGCATGTAGTGCTCCTATTTGTTTTCCCAGCCGGTTGTGGCTTTGGGCCTTTCTCCTTCATTGATACGAACGCTGGCGCGATGGACTGTGAATCATTGATAACTATGCTTCTCTGCATGCCTGATTGATTGCCCGTGAAGAGCAAGGGAGGTACGTATACCACCAGCTCAAAGTTGGGAGGCAGCAACACAACAGGGGACACCGGACACGCGTGAGCCATGAGGCATGAGCGCCGGGGACACACACACACGCGAAGAACACGTCCCCGGTGGTGCTCGCCGGCGCCGGCCGGGTCGTACGTCAATCAACGCCGGCAGGCCACGCGTCGCGCCGTAACAAGAGTGGAGCACGTCCCTCGTGTAAATCTCCCACGTTGTTAGGCGTACAGAGTGCTCTATGTTGCGAGACGGACGCTTCTCGTGCCATTTGCTCCACATTTTCCCTTTTATTAGGCAAGCCATTTGCCGACATTTTTCTTCGCCAGTTGTACTTTAGACAAACGTCATAATTAGAGCAGCTGATGTCATTTGTACATTAGACAATCCAATATCTGAAGTCTCACTAACCGTGTCACTACTTTATTAGACATAATTCCTTGCAGGGTAAGGAAGTGTTGAAGGCTCTAACAGGCTTAAGAAGCACGCTGCATGGGTATATATATAGGTGACAGTGGCGGTCGTCGACAATCTATCTAGGGGCGGTGGATGACAGCTTCTCAAAATAAGAATGAGACATTGGCGATGACCCAACCACACAACCCACGATGAGCTTGGGGACGAAGGGGTAGAAGAAACACCAACCTGTAAACTTAGGTAGCAAGATCATGTAGTAGTACAACCTCGTCCTCACAACTCACAAGGCAGCAACTTTTGAGCCAACTAGCAGGAGAGGGGAGGAGTCATGGACCGTGGGAGGAGTGGGAGGCAACTGCGTACGTGTTCTCCAAAAAAAAACAGGCAAGAGTATGATGCTTGTGAAGGTGCTTAGAGAAATAAATCAATTTTACTTAAGCATCGATGTTTATTTATAGAGGGTACACTTAATTAGACACGGCATATATAGAGATAAGCAATTTTTTACTAAGCATCTCTCTAAGCACCGGCCAAGTTTTTGTACCCAAGAGCAACATCATTTTGGCCTTTTAATTCTTCCTTCTTCTACATGGCAATTTTTATGGCCTACCACCCCCCCCCCCCCGCCCTCATTGTCCTTTCGCCACCCACAAACGCCGGCGTTAGGCGTTGTCGGGCGAAGCCTGGTCGGTGGCAATGGGGTGAGCTTGCTTTTGTTTGATTATAGCTTGACATCGGGATTTGTTTTTTGGATCATTTGAAGAAAAGATCAAAAATTCCATTTAAATGTAGTTTTTCGGTTCATATACCGTATCATCACGGCATGTTGTTACTCGCACATCCTAATTATATTGGATGGTGTAGCCGACATCGGCAGATTTCACTATGCCATCTGCCACCGGTGCGGTGCCAACGCCAGCATCGCGACAATGACGGATTACGAAGTTGAGGGGGAGGCTAGTATAGGATCAGCTCTTTAGGTGAGATCGTAGGATCAATCTAAAATTTTCATATTTACATAATCCATAAAATTCTAAAAATAATTTACAACATATAGAACACCCAAAGCATGTTATGTCTACAACTCCAAAAAAATCAGCTCAAAACTCGATCTACTATTAGAGATTCGAAAAAGACAAATTCGCTATGAATAGTGTCGGCTTTGGGTGAACAGTTTTTGACACTATTCACATATGATTTTGTCTTTTTGTTCCTATAAGTGTACTTAGAATTAGGAGCTGAAACTTTTTGAGCTTGTAGATCAAAGTTGGATGGGTGTCTCCAATTTTGTTCATAATTTAAAGATTTGATCTCATTGATCTCACCTAAGGGCAGATCCTATACAAGTCTTCCCCACGAAATTGACGTCCTTGTCATGGTGAGCTCCGACTGAACACAATGCTCCCACGGCCGGCAATGCCTCACCAAGCTCGGGCGCTGCTTGTGTCTTGCCATGCTCTCATGCTCCGGCTCGTGGCCAGCATCGACATGCATGGGTGCCATTGTTGTGCTCCTACTATCGGTATGCATTGCAAACTACAACCTCGTCCTCACAACTCACAAGGCAGCAACTTGAGCGAACTAGTAGGAGAGGGAGGCGACATGCGAAGAGTCATGGCCTGTGGGAGGACCGGAGGAACGGGAGGCAACTGCATATGTGTTTTTCTAAAATAATTCCTCTAGGCACATTCCCTGATGCTTGTGAAGATGCTTAGAGAAATAAATCAGTTTTCTTTTTATTTGTAGAGAATAGACACTTAACTAGGTACCCTTATGTAGAGATATGGATTCAATTTATTTTACTAAGAAGGTCCCAGGCACCTTGTACTATTGTATAAGAGCATCTACAACCGGACCCCCCATACCCGCCTGAAACGTCCGGACAAGCTATCTGAGCCCAAACGCCCGGACTTACCGGCACTCCCCATATACGGCACATATTTGGGGCGGATATAGGGAGGCCTGGACATGTCCAGGCACGCCTGCCACATCGGCTATGTCAAGGCAGACCCATCCCAAATCAGAGCCAAGTTGACTAGTATTCCGCATCAACCGAACTCCTCCCGCCTCTCTCCTCCATTTCTCCCACCGCCGCGCAGCTGCCCACCTCCTTGCTAGTTGTCATCGCCCACCTTCACGATATCGCCGCCGACGGTCCTGTCCGCCTCCATGGGTATAGATGATGCCTCGACGAAATCATTTAAGGCCCCGGCTTGGCTTTGGATCCTTGCAAGGTAGAGAACCTTGCTCGGAAGGACACTAGTGCAGAACCGGCCTTTAGTGCCGGTTCATGACGGCCTTTAGTGCCGGTTCACCAACCGGCACTAAAGAGTGGGGACTAAAGGTCCCCCCTTTAGTACCGGTTCGTCACGAACCGGCGCTAAAGTGCAAACACGTGGCACGACCAGGCCCGGGTGCGTGTAGGGCTTTAGTACCGGTTGGTAACACCAACCAGTACTAAATGTTTGGGTGTTTTTTTTAATTTTTGCTTTAGTTTTGTGTTTTCAATTTAATTGAGTGATTGTTTTACGTTATAATGAGTTGTTAAATCATTAGGTGAAAGTACCCGGATTAGTTTCGACTGGATGCATTTGGATCTAGCTAGCTAAGCACTACACCACGGTCAAGTTTCGGCGACACAACAATCTGTTGCCATAGGGTACCTTTGCCGACACATAGCTTGTCGCTAACACGTATGCTGACAAAAGAGAAAACAGTCGGAGGACTTGCTGTGGGGAAAGGCATTGCCGACAGAAGTTCACTTGCCGACACTTTTTCAGACAGTATACACCCTACCTACGCCGACAGTTTGCTTGTGGACATACACCCTACGTACCCCGACAGATGGTTTGTGGGCATACATCCTAGGTACGCCGACAGTTCAGGTGTGGACCTACACCCTACTTTTGTCGACACATATGTTGTTCTTCTAGGTATATAACTATCCCGACACATATTCTGTTTGGATATATTTTCACCTTTGCCGACACTTATGCTGTCCATATAGGTACATATCTTGGCCAACACATAGTCTGTTCGTCTAGGTATGTATGTTTGCTGACACTTTTCATGCCTAGCTAGCTAGTATCCATGGCCGACAGTTGCTCTGCAAGAATTTGTTTACCAACAGATAACTTGTTCGTAAGTAATGCAAAGCCAAACCAATAATTTCACATATATAATGAGATGCAATTGATAAACAACATCAATATGGACACATTGGACAACAATGATTATAGGTTCACAAACATACATATACTGACATAGGTTCACGAACAGACATATACTGACATAGGTTCACAAATAGACATATATATCGACATAGGTTCACAAGCACAACCAGAAGTATAGTTTAACCATCCACAACACACAAGTCACACAAACACTAATCCAGAGCACACAAGTCACATCCATGAGCACAAAGTTTCTACTCCAAAACACTTGAAGCACCAAATGGTTCGAAACACACATCAGATTCGTGACATGATTGAAGTTGGCTTCCAAAATACTGCGCACATCCATGTATGTTCCAAGATACTCCAAGTCCTCCTCACATCCAATGCTAGGTGCCTAAGTACCTGAAAATATTGCATACGAATTTGTCAAGAATTTTCAAGAAAAGTGTAATCAACCAAAAAGCTGTTCAAAACTCCTAAATAGTGATATGGCATTACTGTACTATTATTACTATCATTACTAGTACACTGGCACTATGCACGTCCAGTCTATAGTTCCATTTTATTAACCACATATCATGGAACACTTAAAAAATGCAAAAAGGGCATGACAGTGGGGAGACCAATTAGAATGGACACAAACGTCCAAAGAAACATCCCAGCAAGAAAAACATGCAAAGAAACACGGTACAGAATCACTATTTTTTTTACTTTTTATTTGTTGCACTGGCTGTTGTAAGTCAATTTGAGCACATCTTGGGCAAAGTGCACAAGAAAACATAGTGAAATGGCCCCAAGCTAGTATTTAACAGAACACTCTACAACGTGGCCTCACTACTCTTTGGCACTGACTACTGCCACCAAACATTGCAAGTGATAAGTTGCCAGAAAATAGAAGTACTCCCTCTATATAGTATTTAGTTGCCATATTAAATATGCTTAGTTCCCAGATTACTAAATACTTATTTGCCCAAGAGTTTAAACAAGCTTTTAGGTGTCAATCATTTGCCCAAGTTTAAACAAGCTTTTAGGTGTCAAGCTAGTTGTATCTACTTTTTTGTATGGATAAATATGGAGCTATAAACAGAAATGGGTGCACATAAATATGGAGATTGACAAACAGCTGCAGATTTTTACTTGTTAAATTTCTCCAAGGTAGGAGAAGTGCCAAGGGCTGGAGATAACAAGGTGCACACAAATATGGAGATTGACAGCTATTCAATACATCAATGGTCTTATAGGACAGATAAGTGGGCAGAAACAGACTAAGGCACATTCATTTTATTTGGCATGTAAATTTGATGTATATCATAGTACCTGCACCTCCTGGCACATTAGATGTCTTCTTGGGATCTTTGATCTGCAACAACAATCACTACTTAATAGGTGACCGATTAGCACAAAAGAAAAGAAACCAAGTGCTCTAGATTATTACCATAGCAGATGGCCATGCAATCGATTTCCCCTTAGCATCTCCCATAGTCAACACATTCCCATACGGACGAGGCAATTGAGTATCCTTTTTGAACACCGAATAGATGACAACTTCGACATATTGAGAACCTAGGGGCTCACCCCCCACCACAGCCTTTGGATTAGTTGTTTGAATTGTTCCTTTGGCAATAGCAACATTTAAAGGTCTAGTCATGCTATATAGTATCACATCTCTTCCACCCTATGGGAAAAATTTGCAATTCAGAATATAATCATGGTAAAGAAACAAGTTCATATAGCATCATATTGGCAATTAAAGGCCAAAAGGAAAGGAAAGACTTACCCCTTGTTGTCTATTATGTTTCTCAACATTAACAATTCTTCTTCCAGTAAGAGTGTCATCATTCTGCATAGAAGCATTTGACTCAGCCACCTCCTCAAGATGAGCATTGCCTTTTTCAATATTATTGGCTTCTCTTGTCCTTATGTTCTACATCAAAATCAAGCATTGTAGATGTTAAATATAATAAACTACAACGAGATCACAGCATTACATGTTCCGGTATGGCAGAGGTACAATATACTATGGCAGAGGTACAATAAAATAGAACTAGTGCTACCTGGTGTGGAGTATTTGGTTCATGTCCAGGTGTGGTATTGGTTTCATCTTGTTGCCCCTGTGAAGATAGAAAAAGTTGCCTCATCTCAGCCATTTGCTTCTTCATGTCATCCATTTGGTCTTGCAGATGTTCCACTTTTTGGTTAGATACACGACACTTTTCCATTGCTATTTGAAGCTTTGTAGATCTATACTGCTGGGTTCCTGGCAACTCTAGGTCAGATGGAGTTGGCCCCAAACCAACAGCACGAACATATCCATTTTTTTCTTTTCCACAAACAAACGCGAACAAATCACCATCCTTAATACCATTCTCCAACAATTCTGGGTGCTTTAATGCTTCATCTTGAAGTTCTTTCTGTAGATTTCAGGAATTGTTATGAGTTCCTAGTACTTACTAGATAAACAAAAATATGAAAGGAATCGAGAAATTATAGTGCATCTGAACTTACAATTCTTACTGCAGACCCTTTTTGAGGAAGTCCACTAATTCGATGTGTATGTGTTTCAATAAACAATTCATGTCTATGTGGGCGGCGCTTGAGCTCCTCGGTCTATGTCAAGTGATAAGAAAGATTAAAACAATGAGCAAAATGTACAAACATCAAAGTTTAGAACAGGAATAGCATGGTTGCATACCATTTCAGTGTCAACCCGAGCAAAACTCTTACTTCCAGATGTGTGATTTTGCGTGTGATGTGCTCGATTATTTTTACCTCTTATTGAGCGAGCCTACCAAATGGTTTGATAAAGATCATGTCACACAAGCAATCATGTCACACAAGTATAATCAAAGGTCAATACTAACCTAACAAAGAGCATACCTTAGCTTTTGGAGTCAACCAAAATGCAACAAGCAACTTCCATTGGTCAGGATGAACTCTAGCATCACATGATGCTATAAGTTCATCATATTCATATGATTCATCATAATAATCCCTCTTTAGGTCTGATTTGAAGTCTTTCCATTTAATTTGTGCTGTTTTCATATACCATTGGAAAACTCGTTCGTCTAATTCCCAAAACAACTGAAAATTTGGCATTTCGAAATAAGCATTAGATAACAATACAACATAAACTAACTCATTAGTCACTCCTAAACAATATAGCAGCAGCAACCAATAACAATATAGCAGCAGCAACCAAGTATTACCTTTGCCTCGGTCCATAAAGCAAGTTTTTTAGACAGATCAACCTTCCTCCAATCATCAAATTCAACCGGAAAACCCTTGGTTCTTACTTGTGTTCCAACAAAGTTGGCGAACCGTGTAGCAGATTTACCACAAGGCTGGCCATACTCATTGATTTCCAACTTGAGTTTAGGCTTGTTTTGCCTTCCCCATATGCTTTTCATAGCAGTAACTTTCCTAACCTCCCTTTCCTGGACTGATATCCAATAAATGCAGAAAATAGGTTTAGTACTACGAATGCATTATCATTCAATTGCTAATCTTGAAGGTACACACATCAAAGTAAAGAAGCTTACCTTCAGGTTCATTCAATACAACCTCAGGTTCAGTTGAAATTTCAGTATTTAATCTTGAAGAAGACCGCAATTGCCGGTCTGGAGCTTGAGTTTGTGAAACAGGAGTTCGCTTTTGTCTCTACAATTAACCACATAAATCAGTGTTAGCTATGCAAAAAGGGAGAGAAAATAGTGTGCTGGAAATAGTGCATATGTATGTGTGGATGATGTAATAGTTTTAGTAGTATATGATGCAAAGCTATAATCCAACAATACCTTTTTCTTTTTTGGGGGAGCAGGTTGGCCTTCCGCCTCAAATGCATCTGCTAGACCTTTAAGATTCAAAGTTCTCTTCATGTTCTCATTTTGTCTTCTACGTACATCAAGTACAGTTCTGTTCCTTTCGAGTTCATATTCAGGAGTTCTTTCTGCGCTTCTTGCTGCAGCTGCCATTTTTGCTCCTGCTCCTGTAAATGCTTACAGATGAGTTAGCAGTCCATACAACATGCAAGTATTTCAACTGAAGTAACAACCAAATTTTACACAGCTTCCAAATAAAATGCAGAAAATCATGATCACACTTACTTCCTCTTTGGTGCAGCAATAATTATTCCATCTATATCAGTCCTTACATGAGAAAATTTGGTATAATCAATGTCGGGATCAACATCTGTGTGTAGATCAATTAACAACCCCTTATTAGCATTCTCAAGATCTACATTTTCATCATCCAAATTTTCATCATCCACAGCGGCCATAGAGTAGGTGCCATGTGGTTTTGTGTTCTGGACAACTGCACACCAGCCTTTATCATCAACCTCTGGAACGTAGAAAATTTGTGCGGCTTGTGATGCTAAGATGAAGGGTTCATCTGATAACTTATCACCACTACTGAATAAATGGTTGAAGTTAACAGTAGTAACCCCAAACTGATCGGTTTTTACCCATTTGTCTTGTTCACGATTGTCAACCCAATCACATCGAAATAACACCATATATCCTTTTTGGCGGTAGTTTAGCTCAACTATCTCCCTAATAATGCCATAATATATCTCTACTCCTCTTGAATTTTGTGCAGCTATAGCTACTCCACTGTTTTGAATAGGTCTACCGTCATCACTTGAGTGTGTATGGAAATCGAACCCATTAGTAGTATAGCTGTTAAGTTTTCTAGCAATCATGAAAGGCTCTTGGGCTAAAATTTGCATTTCTTCTGATACTTCTACACCTCTTTCAACTAATGACAACACCTGAGTATAGAATTGTTGTTAGTTACAACAGGTTAACATGATTAATGTTGAGCACAATAGGTCAAGTGATGTCCTACTTACATGCTCTCGAAACCACTCATGAAACTTCTCATGTTGCATAGTGCTGATTGCTTTTTCATTGGGAAGACCAATTGAGGATAGGTGCTCGCGGTGCTTCCTATAATTGCGTATCAAATTAAATATTATAAGAAAGATCAGAAAGAGATAATATTACTATATTGTGGGCAGCTTACTTCACATAAGGTTCTATTTCATTGTGGTTGAACAAGACATATCTATGTGCTTGGATCCAAGAATTATTTGATAATGATACAATGCTACCCAAGCCTTGCCCCTTGTGGCACAAGTATGGACTGGTGTTGGACGTTTCATTATTCAGCACCTCAACATTATTATCTTGTCGAGTGAACCTAGTCTCACACCCTTTGAGATAGCGAGAACATAATGTAAGGCCCTCATCAAACAAATAACCCTCAGCGATTGATCCTTCCGGATGGCTTCTAGTGCGAACATGTCCTTTGCAGTGCCCCAAATACCTACATACTACAAATTGTAAGCCTATTTGCAAAATTCATTTGCAAAAAATAGGTTGCTATAAGACTTTGTTTAGAAGATCAGCTTTCTACTGACCACATGCTCCGGAAGTGTACTGGACCACCAATTCTAACTTGGGCAGGCAAATGAACCATCAAGTGGACCATGACATCAAAAAAACATGGCAGGAATATAGTTTCAAGTATGCTTAAGGTCTCAGCTATTTCAGCCTCTAGAATTTGCATATCACTGACGCGGATAACAGGTGAGCAAATCTTCTTGAAGAAGTTACTAACACGAGTTAATGCAGCACATACTCTTGTTGGCAATATTTTTCGAATTGCAAGCGGAAGAAGGTGCTGCAGCAGAATGTGATTATCATGGCTCTTCAGTCCAGAAATCTTCTTCTCACCAACATGGATATAACGTCGTATATCAGCTGCAAAGCCTTGTGGAAACTTGACTCCCATCAAGACTTGGAGAAAATGTTTCATCTGATCGGGTGTCAAAGTATATTGTGCTGGAGGTATATACAATTGACCCTCTTCTACTTCAACAGGATGCAGGTCCCCCATAATACCCAAAGCTTGGATATCTAAGCGAGAATTGGCATTATCCTTTGATTTTCCCTCAAGGCCCAGAAGTGTGTTAACTATGTTATCACATACATTTTTTTCTATATGCATAACATCAAAATTATGACGCAACATCAGATCTTTCCAATAGGGCAACTTAAACCACACAGATCTTCTTTTATACAAGGGAGGGGATTCACCTTCTTTGCGTTTTCTCTTTGTTGTCTTCTTGGCAGCTGGATCTTTTCCAAAGGATGTTTCGAGATTTGCTGTCAAATCATCGATTTCCTCACCCGTAAGAGGTATAGGTGCTGTCCTATGCTCTGACTTGCCATCAAATAACTTTTCATCTGACCTAAACTTATGATTGGATGATAAGAACCTACGATGTCCCATATAGCAATATTTACTGCCCTTTTTTAATTGTAGAGAACAAGTGAATGAATGGCACTCAGGACAAGCTACCTCACCCTGGGTAGCACACCCATGAGTGTAGCCTAAACCTGGAAAGTCATGTATGGTGCAAAGGATGGCAGCACGAAGATCAAATATTTCAGACTTAGAAGCATCAAATGTCTTTACACCATGATAGTACATATCTACTAGATCATCTACCAAAGGTTCAAGATAGACATCCATATCACCACCAGGTGCCTTAGGGCCAGGAATGAGCAAAGAAAGGATAAAATTAGTCCGCTTCATACACATCCAAGGAGGAAGATTGTATGGAATCAAAAAGACTGGCCAAATACTGTAGGTACTCCTTGTTGACCTAAATGGATTAAAGCCATCAGTTGTTGCAGCCAATCTAAAATTCCGACTATCATCACCAATTAGTGGATGTTTGGAATCAAAATCCTTCCAGAAAATAGCATCCGCCGGGCACCTAATCAAACCATCTTTGGTCCGTTGTTCGTCATGCCACCTCATGTCAGTTGCAGTTTTAGAGGACATAAAGTACCTTTGAAGCCTTCTTTTAATAGGAAAATAGCGAAGAACCTTTCTAGGAACTCTATGTACCCTTTTCCCGTCAGGACTCTTCTTTTCTGATTTCCACCTTGAAGTTTTACACTTAGGACATTGATTCTCCTTATCAAATTCATTTCTGAACAGTACACAATCATTTTCACAGGCATGAATACTAACATACCCAAGCCCAATAGATTTAACTATTTTCTTAGCTTCATTGAAATTTTTGGGAAGTACTGAACCTTTGGGGAATGCATCACTAAGTAACTCAAGCACCATGTCAAAACTTTTGTCACTCCATCGCCCAAGAAGTTTGATGTGGAGCAATTTGACAATAAAACGCAATTTTGAGAAGTTTTTACACCCGGGGTATAGTTCTTTGTTGTCATCATCAACCATCTTCAAATAAGCCTTGGTATCATCATCACCATCCATCCTAGGGTTGTTATTGTCCTCATTGTTCTCTTCCAACACCCCCCCATCATCTAATCCACAAGCTATGTCTCGCAAGAAATTAGCTAATTCATTTTCTACCGGTGAACTCTCTACTTCTACCTCCTCAATATTAGGGCTAGCGTGGCTAGATTCTCCATGAAACAACCATGTATGATACCCCTCCATGAAACCATCACATATCAAATGGTCACGTGCTTCGGTTGCTGTTCTCCATTTAGAGTTCAAACATATCTTGCAAGGACATAAGATTTTGTTTCCATTTGTTGAATTAATAAAAGCAAACTCTATAAACTTGTCTAACCCCTGCAGATACTCATTTGTGTGCCTACATGTAATTGTTATTTTTAGATATCAGAACAGTTCATGACAAAACTATACAGTTTATGGTTTGCAAAAAGGAAACTTGATGTACCTAGGCTTAGACAACCAGGTTTTGTCCATGATGCAACCTTAATATCAAAGTTGCCAAGTATCTGAATATGGCCAGTGCTGTAGTGTTAGTTTTGCATCGGTGAAGCAACAATCATTATTCAAGCAATAGAAGTACAAAACAATAACCATTCAAGCAACAAATGCACATTCTTGTCCAGTTTTCTACTGTCACAAACAACTCCATATGATTCAGATATAGAGAACGTAATCTAGGGAGGAGTTGATGCTTACTCGGGGCACAGAGACGGAGCTGCGGGAGTGGAGCAGAGATGGAGCTTGGCCGGAGATGGAGCCTGACAGCAGCAGAGCGGAGATCCGGCAGCAGCACTGTAGAGGTCCGGCAGCAGCAGGCCCGGAGATGGAGCTCCGGCAGCAGCAGAGCACACGTCCGGCAGCAACAGGCCCGGAGATGGAGCTCCGGCAGCAGCACAGCACAGGTCCGGCGGCAGCAGGAGCCCGGAGATGGAGCTCCGGCGGCGGCAGGAGCCCGGAGATGGAGCTCCGGTGGCGGCAGGAGCCCGGTAATGGAACCCCGGCGGCAGTAGGGAGACGGATCCCCGGCGACAGCAGGGAGCCCGGAGATGGGTGCCCGGCGGCAGCAGGGACGGGGATGGGGATTGGCAAGGACGGAGGCTACATGTCAGGGGGGAGGGGGGCGGCGGCGGTTGGATGTGAAGCACGACGACAGCGAGTCAATCTAGGGCTGGAGCTCGGGGGGAGGGGGGTGCGAGGACGGCGATGGAGCTAGGGAGGAGGGGGCGCGAGGACGGGGTGGAGCGCGAGGACGGGGTAGAGCGCTAGGACGGCGGCGATGGCGGCAGGACTGGATGTGCGCGACGGCGGCAGCCGATGGAGTGGATCGAACGCGAGGGCGGCGGCGGAAGGCACGGGTTAGGGTCGATTTGGGGTATTTTGCGGGGGAGGGAGTATTTTAAGGGATACTTTGCTGAACAGGCAAAAATTTCACTCGCGCGCCGAAATTGCGCGCCAAGGCAGCCGATTGACACGTGTCCCTCTACGCCGACACTTAATCTGAGTCTATACACCCTATATACGCCGACACATTTTATATCGCTAAATACGTACCTACACCGACTGATGAACTGCCAAAGCCCTTACATATGCCGACACATAACACGTTATAAAGCGATTACTGACAAATACATAGTTATTTAGTGGTTGCCGACACATAATATGACTACAATGGTGTACCTTTGCCTACACATGTTCCGAAGACAAAACTTAAAACCTACGGTGACAGTTATTTTGTGAAGATTAGTAGACCTTTGCCCACATAAATGTGTCACATAAGCTCTACCGTGGTGTAGTGAAGTGATCAAGTATATGCCATATCCATATTATACTTGATCACCTAATTATTAGGTGATCAAGTATAATATATATGGATATGGCATATATATACTTGATCACTTAGGTAGGATCCATCCAGCTGAAACTAATCTGTGGTTTCTTTCATTAAATGATATAATAACTCATCATCATCATCATATTAATATAAAAACTCTTGCATCATATCATCAACATGAGTATATATATACTCTAGCTAGCTAGCTAAAAATTATTGTAGTTGTCATTATCACTATTTAATCATCATATAGTCATTACCGTTATCTAATCACCACCAACAGTAGCTTAAAGAAGAAACATTCACTTGGACCAGAAGCAAAAATATCATCGAGTTCAACATGATTGTCATGATATTATAAGCGTTCATATATAACACCACAAAAGCAAATCATTCTTTGAGATTAAGTTCAGAACGAAGAACACGGACATGAAAGGACAAGTACTAAGAGCAGCAAGAATTAACTAAATCACTCCTGCTAGCTACTCTTTCTCTGGTAAAATAGCATAGAACATGTACAGCTCTCCTGATTCATCATACTGGAGCATGCAGATGAACCTGTCTCCTAATCGTGGGCTGCGCTTCTCATTCCTGCCCCTAGTGCAATTTTCCTCCAATCTTTCACTATTAAGCATTCATCGCTTCTAGAAATCCTGAATGCACTCATGTGCAATGCAGGATATCTTGGCCGTAAGCTAACAATTGACATGCGACCTTTAGTCTCGATCCCCTAAGGCACAACTGTCATCGGGAGTCCCTGTTGAAGAACATCGTATAGTACTTAATTAATATACTTAGCAATGAAAGTTTAGCAAAAAAATTATGTGTGCAAAAGATGCACCGAGGACAAATAGTAAAAATCTTATCATCATTCCTAAATAGATGTGACTGTAGTTCAATACCATCACTATTGGTCGCACATTTTCAGTACTAACATTTCTAAGTGCAGGAAGAAAATTTGTCTTGATAGTATGAAGATCCTCAAGCCATGAAACATAATGACTTATCTCCTTACAGTTTAGTTCAGCTCCGGGACATGTTTGCTGGAATGGAAATAAGCTGTCAATAGAAATTAGTTGTCAATTATTTTTGAATAAGCAATATCAAAGACAAAAATATAGTTGAGAAGAACTCACATAATGGTAGAACTGGAAGCGTCTGCACATCTACCCATATGTCTCTATTACCTTCAATATTATCTTCCGGACGAATATCAAAGGTGATAACCATACCAGGCTCAAATGCATAAGCCTTGCATAGTGCTTGCCAAGTTTTGCAATCAAAATAGGTGTACGTGTGTGCATTGTATACTTTGATGTTGAAAGTATAACCATGCTCAGTTTTCAAGTAAACTCTCTTTACCTCCATAGTTTCCATATCATTGAAACCTATCTTATCCAAGACAAAAATTCTTGCATGACAGGGGATGCGCTAGTAGAATAGTGAAAATCAAAAATTATAAGTCAGCCAAATGAAGCATATATAAGTCATGCTTAATTACGAAAACAGACTTGTCGTTGTGACTTACTGTATCGAATTCAAAGGTCTCATCCAGCTATACCTAAATTTTAATTAGTTCAAATAATCATTTAACTAATTCAACAAAGCATTTACTAAAAATAAACTAGTTATATTGTATTAATTCAACTAGTTCAACTAAGCATTTACTAAAAATAAACTAGTTATATTATATTAATTCAACTAGTTCAACTAAGCATTTACTAAAAATAAACTGGTTATATTAATTCAACTAGTTCAACTAAGCATTTCTAAAAATAAACTAGTTATATTAATTCAACTAGTTTAACTAAGCATTTAACAAAAATAAACTAGTTATATTATATTAATTCAACTAGCTCAACTAAGCATTTACTATTGTACGTGTGTGTGTGTGTATGCGTGTGTGTATGTGTGTGTGTATGTGTGTGTGTGTGGGTACGTACGATCGAGCGCGTACGGGCGGCGGGGGTGGCGACGACGGGTGGCGGGGGCGGCAGGGACGGCGACGAGACGGGCGGTTGGGGCAGCGATGACGACGGGCGGTGGGGGCGGCGACGACGACGTCTGGCGGCGGGGCGTCTGACGATGGCGACGGCACGACGACGGGCGACGAGGGCGGCGGGGACGGCGATGACGTGCGGCGGGGGCGACGGCACGGCGGCGCGGCAGAGTCGGCGTCGGAGTCGCGCGAGAGTGGAACGAAGAGGTCGATAACTGAATTTTCGTAAGTGCCATACATATAGGAGGGGCCTTTAGTACCGGTTGGTGGCTCCAACCAGTACTAAAGGTCAATTTTGGCCAGCCCAAGCGGCGGGAAACGTGGGCCTTTAGTACCGGTTGGTGGCTCCAACCGATACTAAAGGGCAACGCATTAGTACCGGTTGTAGCCACCAACTGGTACTAATGGTCGTGCGCTCCCACCCGCACCGGCGCTATTTTTAGTTCCACCTCGCCGAGCGAAGGGCAGCCGCACTGGTTTATAAACCCGGCCACGGCTGCCCTTTCGAACTCCTCTATATAGCAGGCTTCTGGGCCTAACTAGGGCGCGCTGCCCTGTGAGCCTGCTGGCCCTTCTGGGCCTGAATTTGCACACCCTAGGTCTAGCAGGCCCACCGGGCAGCGCCCCAACAATTTTTATATAATTTTTTTCTTTTCTGCATTATTTATTTTCTTCTATTTTTTTGAGTTAATTTTTTATATAGTTTTTTCTTTTCTGCTTTATTTTTTCTTCTATTTATTTCTGAGAAGTTTTTTTTGTTGTATTTAGTTTCTTTGTGAATATTTTTGCTTTATATAATTTTTTCTTTTCTGCATTATTTATTTTTTCTATTTATTTTTGAGTAATTTTTTATATAGTTTTTTCTTTTCTGCTTTATTTTTTTCTTCTATTTATTTCCGAGTAGTTTTTTTGCTGTATTTAGTTTCTTTGTGAATATTTTTGCTTTATATAATATATTTTTTTCTTTTCTGGATTATTTATTTTCTTTTATTTATTTTTGAGTAATTTTTTATATAGTTTTTTCTTTTCTGCTTTTTCAGAGTTCGTTTTGCTCTGATATACTGTTTCACGGTCATTTAGCTCTCTAAACAAATTGGTAAATGACTGAAAAATAGAAGTGCCCGTGTAACTGATCATGAGTTCTCGTCCGAAACCCTGATACTCCGAAAGAGATTGTCCAGTTTGTACATGAAGTTCGTCCAGTTTTTGCCGTGACCCTCTCCACTCTTTCGCACATGCTATGCGGGGAAATGATGATACCTTCAACATTTTCAGAGTTTGTTTTGTAGTGATTTTCATTTTCACGGTCATTTAGCTCTGATCTAAACAAATCGGTGACTCAATAACAACAAATGATGTCAGAACGTGTTGGAATTGATGACGTCGCTTCGAATGCTGCATAATGCCTGCTCAAAAAAAGTCTGGAGTTCAAATAAGTTAAAAAAATAAAGTGCACGTGTAACTGATGAGTTCTCGTCCGAAACCGGTGAAGACTCATATTGAGTCCACAAATTATACACATAGAGTTCAATGAAGACCAAATGCATGTGATAGTTTGAAAAATAACATATTTAAATTGTGCATCTAAATGCAAAAAAAATACATTGATCAGTACCGCCTTTCAGCCAAAACGCGCTACTGCTACAGAGAAGTACATATAAAAAATACATTGATCATCAACGATCTTTTTGTATAGAATCTAAATTGTCAATAGGAATCTACCACCGATTTAAGAACCGGCAAAGACTCCTATTGCAGCCACAGATCCTACACATAGAGTTCAATGAAGACCAATTTCTTGTGATAGTTTTAGAAGTAACATATTTAAGGTGGTCAAATTCTTGCTAGGGGAGCGAGGTGGGACTAAAAATAGCCCCTGCCACAACCTCGTTAGTACCGGTTCGTGCCACGAACCGGTACTATAGATGCTGGTGCCCGGCCAGCACCTTTAGTACCGGTTCGTGGCACGAACCGGTACTAAAGATTCGCACTGAACCGGTACTAAAGGTCTCCTCCCGCATAGTCATTTGAACCGGCACTAATGGACGCATTAGTGCTGGCTCATATGCAAACCGGTACTAATGTTTCTCAGATTTGCCCCTTTTTCTACTAGTGGGAGCGCCGTCGGAGGCAGCGCGGGCGTGAGGCGATGGAGAAGATAGCGACGAAGGGAGCTGCGGATGCGGCCTTAGTGGCGGCGAAGGCCGCTGCCGAGGACATGGAGGCGATGCTCCCCAATTCGTCGGTCATCGCCACGCCCTCCCAGTCGCCGTTGCCCGGCTCCATCACGCCCTCCCAGTGGAAGGGCGTCCCGGATTTGAGCTTCTCTTAATCCTTCCCCAACAAGGACATGATGGTGGAGTCGCTGAAGCTCGAAGTGCATCGGGAATTCTCGGGCAATGCCAGTGCAGGTCATGCCCACTTCGTGTTCGACCAATGCTCGACCAAGACCGGTACAAAATTTGACCCTTCCACATTTGCATTCACAGTTAATTTTGTTGCACATATCATTGAATCATATTAGTAGAACTTGCAATTTACTATGGAGGATACCAATTCCTTGGTGTTTGAAGTTGGGCAAGCATCACACACTAAAAAGAAGAAGAAAACTGCAAAATTTACCAGCCGAGGGGTCCGGCATTCACAATTTGAGGATGTTTTGTTGTGTGAAAGTTGGTGCAAAGAGAGAAATATTGAGAGAAAATTTGGAAACTTTATCATGAGCAAAAATGCTATGTGCAACCACACTCAATGTGCAACAACCGTGTGGCAGGCTCTCTTCAACATAGATAGTTATCAGCAAATATGTTGGTTATCACAAACAAGTTGTACGCCAAAACCGAAGCGGCATCGGAATTCAAACCCATGCGGCTTTGGTGGCGGCTTCGTACTGTCAAGTGGAGAAGAAGCCATTCAGTTTTTCACATTGTTGGTTGAAATGGTCAAGCTCGACTCAATCAATTGGATTGGATGAGGAAGGAGTAGAAGAGAAATGTGCGTCTGACTTACAACGAGCCATGCCAAAAAGAAACAGGCAAGTGATGGGGAAAAGTGGGAGAAGAAAAGGGTGGCACGTGAAGGTTCAGCATGCAAAATATCTGCCACTTGGACGGAAATTTTGATGCCAAGGAGGTGAAGAAGGAGGACAGGTACAAGATGTTCATTGATGGGCAAAGGAGAAGATGGAGTTCGATCGGCAGAGGTTGGCCTTGGAGCAGGACAAGGTGGAATTGGAGAGGCAATAGAATGTTGCCAAATTGGAGCTTGAGCAAACGGTGACATTGTGTGGTCATGGCCTAGAGAAAGAGAGGTTGCGGCTTGTGAGAGAGACTGAGGGGTCGAGGATGATTTTGCGGGACATCAATCTCTTCGATGAGAAAGGGAATAAGTGGTTGCTCCGCATGAAGAAGAGGATCAATGAACGTGAGAACTGAGGTCATTGATTCATTCATGTATCGTTTATCTATGTATGAACTATTTTTTTAAGAAAATGAACTATTGAATTTTATTTTGGCATGTACCAAACTTTTTTGGCTACATTATGTTTGTATCGTTAAGTGTATGATGAATTTGCGTTGTATGATTGTCATGCATGGATTTGCATGGATTCGGGTATTGAGATTTGGGGAGAAAATTTTGCATATTGTAGGAACAAATATTGCATGCCATGATAAATCATGGTCAAGAGTCTTTGCAATTTACTATGGAGGATACCAATTCCTCGGTGTTTGAAGTTGGGAAAACATCACATTCTAAAAAGAAGAAGAAAATTGCGAAAATTTACAAGCCGAGGGTCCCCATTCACACAATTTGAGGATGTTTTGTGTGAAAATTGGTGCAACACTAGCATGGATCCGATTTGTGGAACCAAGCAAAAAGGCCAGAAATATTGGGAGAAAATTTGGAAACTTTATCATGAGCAAAAATACTATGTGCAACCACACTCAATATGCAACAACCGTGTCGTGGGCTCTCTTCAACATAGATGGTCATCCATCCAAGAGGCCGTTAGCAAATTTTTCGGTTATCACAAATAAGTTGTAAGCTGGAACCAAAGCAGCATCAGAATTCAAACCCGTGTGGCTTTGGCGGCGGCTTTGTACCATCAAGTGGAGAAGAAGCCATTCACTTTTTCACACTGTTGGTTGAAATGGTCGAGCCCAGCTCAATCAATTGGATTGGATGAGGAGGAAGGAGAAGAGAATGGTGCGTCCGACTTACAACCAACCATGCCAAAAAGAAACCGGCAAGTGATGGGGAACAAGTGGGAGAAGAAAAGGGTGGCACGTGAAGGTGTGGCAAGCAAAATATCCGCCATTTGGACGGGCATTTTTTATGCCACAGAGGTGAAGAAAGAGGAGAGGTACAAGATGTTCATTGATGGGCAAAGATAGAAGGTGGAGTTCGACCGGCAGAGTTTAGACTTGGAGCAGGAGAAGGGAAATTGGAGAGGCAAGAGAATGTTGCCAAATTGGAGCTTGAGCAAACGGTGACATTGTGTGGTCTTGACAACGAGAGAGACAGGTGGCGGCTCGTGAGACAGACGGAGGAGTCGAGGATCATGTTACAGGACATCAACCTCTTAGATGAGAAAGGGAAGAAGTGGTTCTCCGCATGAAGAAGAGGATCAATAAACGTGAGGACTGAAGTCATTGATTCATTCATGTCTCGTTTATCTATGTATGAACTATTGATTTTCTCTCGAAAAAATGAACTATTGAATTTTATTTTGGCATGTACTGAGTTTATTAGGGCTACATTATCTTTGTATCGTCAAATGTATGTACAATTTGCGTTGTACTCCCTCCATTTTTTATGTGTGCCCACGTGTTTTGAGATTTAATTTTGATCACAAATTTAACCAACATGAGAGACTGCATCGGGAGCATGACAGGTACATTTGAATTCGTATTCAAAAAAAGTTTTCAAAGTATAATTTTTCAGTAAAATAATTTATGTATTATATGTCTAATTTATGGTCAAAGTTGAATCTCGAAAAACATGGGTGTACTACATTATGGAATGGAGGGAGTATGATCGTCATGCGTGGATTTGCATGGATTTGGGTATCGAGATTTGGGGAGTGTGGTTGTGGAAAGGGCCAAATGAGGACCTGCCAGGTGCTGTCCACGGGCGTATAGGGATCCGAATTAGGAAATTCCGGTATTATATGAGATCATCTCCAGCCGTTGGAGCCCCCAAGAATATCACAGAACCAAAAAAGTTGGTGCCAAATGCTTCATCCGGCGAAATAGAAGTGCATGGGGAGGGCATCTTCCCAGCCACACCCCACCCCAACAAAAAGTTTGTGAAGGAAATGATTAGTTGGGCAAGAAAAAGGACATGTGGGAGACATGATTCGCCGAAACTTCCGCCGGCACCCCCAAGAGCCCCCCAACGCGCCGGGTTTGCCTGGGTTTGCCGACGCTATTTTGGCGTCTGGGGGTGCCGGGGGCGTGGCTGGGCTTTTTTCGGCGAAAAGCGTCGTCCGAGCCAAAAACCGAGCCTAAAAAGGTGTCCTGGGGGCGAGTGGAGATGCTCTAAGGGCTTGGGTGCTTAAACCTGTGGTGCATCGTTGTATACATATATTGGGGGAAAAACTGCACGCGCTTGATTTAATTAAAAACGTGTTATGCAGAAAATCATGTTAATTTGGAAAATGTGACTACAATGTTTACCGAAAAAGGCTTTCGCCCCGCTTTATATATAAAGCAACAACCCACAAGCATCCAGTACAACCACACGCTACGCCACCGCAACACACGCACACACCCAGGACAGGATACATGTTGGGGAACGTAGTAATTTCAAAAAATTTCCTACGCACACGCAAGATCATGGTGATGCATAGCAATGAGAGGGGAGAGTGTTGTCTACGTACCCTCGTAGACCGAAGCGGAAGCGTTCACAACGTAGAGGAAGTAGTCGTATGTTCTCCTCGCGATCCAACCGATCCCAGCGCCGTTACTCCGACGCCTCCGAGTTCTTGACACGCGTACAGCTCGGTGACGCTCCTCGGGCTCCGATCCAGCAGAGCTTCGGGGAGAGAGAGTTCCGTCAGCACGACGGCGTGGTGACGATATTGATGTTCTACCGACGCAGGGCTTCGCCTAAGCACCACTACGATATGACCGAGGTGGATTATGGTGGAGGGGGGCACCGCACACGGCTAAGGAACGATCTCAAGGATCAACTTGTGTGTCCATGGGGTGCCCCCTGCCCCCGTATATAAAGGAGGGAGGGAGGAGGAGGCCGGCCTAGGGAGGAGGCGCGCCATAGGGGATTCCTACTCCCACCGGGAGTAGGATTCCCCCTTTCCTAGTCCAACTAGGGATCCTTCCATGTATTAGGAGTAGGAGACTAGGAAGGGAAGAGAGAGGGAAGGAAGGAGGGTGCGGCCTCCCCCCAGCCCACCCGGACTAGGGCAAGGGGGCGCGCCCTGCCTAGGGCAGCCCCTCTCTCTTTCCCGTATGGCCCATAAGGCCCAATACTTCTCCCCGGCGAATTCCCGTAACTCTCCGGTACTCCGATAAATACCCGAATGACTCGGAACCTTTCCGAACTCCGAATATAGTCGTCCAATATATCGATCTTTACGTCTCGACCATTTCGAGACTCCTCGTCATGTCCCCGATCTCATCCGGGACTCCGAACTCCTTCGGTACATCAAAACTCATAAACTCATAATATAAGCATCATCGAAACCTTAAGCGTGCGGACCTTACGGTTCGAGAACAATGTAGACATGACCGAGACACGTCTCCGGTCAATAACCAATAGCGGGACCTGGATGCCCATATTGGCTCCTACATATTCTCGAAGATCTTTATCGGTCAGACCGCATAACAACATCGTTGTTCCTTTGTCATCGGTATGTTACTTGCCGAGATTCGATCGTCGGTATCCAATACCTAGTTCAATCTCGTTACCGGCAAGTCTCTTTACTCGTTCCGTAATACATCATCTCACAGCTAACTCATTAGTTATAATGCTTGCAAGGCTTAAGTGATGTGCATTACCGAGAGGGCCCAGAGATACCTCTCCGACAATCGGAGTGACAAATCCTAATCTCGAAATACGCCAACCCAACATCTGCCTTTGGAGACACCTGTAGTACTCCTTTATAATCACCCAGTTACGTTGTGACGTTTGGTAGTACCCAAAGTGTTCCTCCGGTAAACGGGAGTTGCACAATCTCATAGTCATAGGAACATGTATAAGTCATGAAGGAAGCAATAGCAACATACTAAACGATCGTGTGCTAAGCTAACGGAATGGGTCATGTCAATCAGATCATTCAACTAATGATGTGACCTTGTTAATCAAATAACAACTCCTTGTTCATGGTTAGGAAACATAACCATCTTTGATTAACAAGCTAGTCAAGTAGAGGCATACTAGTGACACTCTGTTTGTCTATATATTCACACATGTATTATGTTTCCGGTTAATACAATTCTAGCATGAATAATAAACATTTATCATGATATAAGGAAATAAATAATAACTTTATTATTGCCTCTAGGGCATATTTCCTTCAGTCTCCCACTTGCACTAGAGTCAATAATCTAGATCACATCACAATGTGATTAACATCGATAGTTCACATCATCATGCGATTAACACCCATAGTTCACATCGCTATGTGACCAACACCCAAATCTTGTTCAGGTTAGCAATTGCTATTTGCAACCAGGCTGACCAATCATCAAATGAGATGTTATCTCCCTTATGATGAAAGAATGGCATCAGGATTTATCACATTGTTGCAACAGCGATGCGAACCGTAGACTAGACTGTAATTTCCTGACTAGCTCATATGTTCTTTGTAAGTAAAAATTTTTATAGGTCTTTTGTGCATTTTTTAATCTTGTGATTAAGTACACTTATATTATTAACACTTGATCAGTTATAAGGCTGTGTTAAAGATCCTTATGACAGCTATGAGTTGCCTCGCAATGTTGTTAAATATCCTACCAATACTTCTTCTTTACTGCCCATATCGTAACAAATGGTTGCCTTAAAACCTGTGTTTAGTATCCTTATAGCACTAAAAAGTTGCTCTAAACTGTGTTAGATATCATAACAGTACTGATAAGCAGCCTTGAACTAATGTCAAACATCCAAACCTTATTGACAAGTTACCTTTTGGTTAATACATAAGTTAGTGCTTTTTAATTCCCTACTGTTGCTGTTGCGATATTACAGTGATTTACCAAGCTAAAATAAATTATACAAATATCTGGGCTTGCAGATTTTTGGTAATGACTTAGGATGTGTTTGGTTGGAGAGATAAATAAGGATGGGTTAGGATCTTCCCGACTTTATTACAACATTTTTCATTTTGATTTGTTTATATTTAGATTCATAGCATCAGGTTTTTGTTTTTGGACTAAACTGCAAGTATTGACCACATATGTATACACCAGCATGGGCATTTCTTGCGTGTTATTTTGTTACAAAGAATTATTCATACAAAAATAACTTGGACCTCCTTTTCTAAAAGTGTTTAGATCAAAACAGAGGAAAAGTTTTGCATTCTCTAACCTTACAAAAGAGATGGCATCAATCACCGCGATTCATTGCCCCCCCTCTCTATTTTCATGCTATCGATAACTGATTGCATCTCCATACATCTACAGATCTCAGCTTCTTGAGATTTTCTGGATTCTGACTTTTTTATGTGACAAAAGTGTACTCTGGATGAACTTGCTCAGTCTCTAACTTTTCTTTTATCACTCATATTAATTTTTAGCGGCACGACCACTCTCAAGCTTTCATCACAAGCTAATATTATAGTATTCAAAAACAATTGACCCAGTTTGATTGTAATACTAGAAAATTTCATATTTTTGTTCTTTGTGTAGTTCGTTCAAAAACACATTTACATGTGTTTGGTACATTTGCAAAAATTCATGCCCTCCTTTTCACCCGTATGATATCCTGGACAATTATTATTGAACATATGAATAAATTGAGATATATTCATGTGATATTACTCATAAAAGAATGCTCAAGAGTATATGATTAATTTTTATTTCTGTTATACAATTATCAGCTACAAATTGCAAAAGAGTACAGAATTACGTTATAATAATTGTTTGTATTTTTATGTATTGGGTTAATGGTTTTGACAACAATGTGTGCTTACTGACCATCATCCTTTATGCATTAAAACTGGACATGTATGATAGAGTTTGTATTGCAGCTTGAAGTGTACCTAGAATAGGCTTAGCTAGTGATAATCCCTTCTGTCTAGGCAAGGTTTCTTGTCTATATGATGGAAAGCTTTATGTGCTCTAGGAGGACCTATTCAAGACAACGGTATTTGTGTCGATGTATTCATTGTGTATTTATGTGATGATAGCTTCTTTGATTTTTAGGTTGCCAACTATATATATCAACATGGTTGTGTGAAATGGAGCATTGTATTATCAAACGTTGAGCGGATCAAGTGTGTTCAGGTTGTTGTAAGCGTTTTCAGTTCAGTGTTACTTGAACTTTCAGACACAAATGCAGATTTATATTTACTTATATTAGTTGTTGGATGGATACCAAATACAACACTGTAATAATAAATCTAAGGTGATCCATTGATAAATAAGATGTTATTTCTAAAGTTTAGAATATAAACATGCTCATAACCTTAGAAGAACTGCAAAGAGAATGCGTGGAAACTGATGATATGAAGCATAAAACAAATTAGCGACTCTTGGTTGCCTTCTTTTCTTCATAACATCGCATACATCAGTGTCTTCTAGGTGCTGGTATACACTTACTTTTTATTTCTTGATTTGTTTAGTGGATTAGTTAATCAATGGAAGTGCTCTTAGTTTTGCTTACTAGAAATACATTTGAATTGGGATGAGAGTGTAAAGCGATGTGAAGGATGTGAGCATTGGCACCTTCCACCTCTCCTGCAATGTCAAGATTGTCTCCTC
This sequence comes from Aegilops speltoides, assembly GCA_021437245.1. Classification (NCBI taxonomy): domain Eukaryota; kingdom Viridiplantae; phylum Streptophyta; class Magnoliopsida; order Poales; family Poaceae; genus Aegilops; species Aegilops speltoides. Next base: position 487,177,137 of record CM038146.1, read on the forward strand.
GGCCACAACCTTCAAGCTCACCACCGTTTATGGTTCGACGAGAAGCAATCTTAAGGAAGCCTTCTTCCAAGAGTTGATCAATGAAAGCCCCCAGGTGCAAAATGGTTGGTCTCGGCATTTTAATCAAATCCACCGCACGCAAGACAAGAATAATACAAATGTCAACCAGGGTCGTATCATTCGCTTCAGAAACACACTTAATCTATGTGAGCTCAAAGAGATCCACTTGCAAAATAGAAAATACACCAGAGTAATGAGCAGAGCAACCCAACTCTCAAAAACTCGACTCTTTCTTCGCAATGAGGATGGGACCTAGACTTTGGCACACATCCTTCATGCCCTCTCGTCATCCTTATCGGACCACTGCCCTCTCCTCCTTGCAAATGACAAAGGTTCGCAGAGGTCAAAGCCCTTCCGCTCAAAACTTTTGGATCAAAATGCCGGTTTTAAAGATGTAGTCCAGGAGCTTGGAGCAACAATTCTGGTCATTCGACCCATACTTCATCCTCTTTCACAAGCTCAAAGAAGCAGGCAAAAAATGAAGGAAGTGGAGCAGGACGATGTTCGCACACTCGAAGGTGCAAATTCATATGGCCCTCGAAGTTATTCTCCGCCTGGATGTGGCTCAAGATCTTTGCCCCCTTAGTGCCAGCGAGCGAGATCTTCGAAAGAGACTTAAGCGAAAGTGGTAGGACTTGCTGTTCTTGGAGGGCGCGAAAAGACAAAGCTCAAAATTACGAGCTTGAAAGACGGTGATGCCAATACTCGTTTCTTCCACCTGCGCGTAAACCATAGGCGAAGGAAGAACTTTATTCACCGCCTTAGGCACAACAATGGATGGGTTACTTCTCACGACCACAAGAAATCCATCATTCAAAACCACTTCACTAAGGTCATGAGGCGCGGTCAGCCAGCTAGCATCGACATCAACTCGGGACAACATCCGGTGTCGGCTGCATCTCACTGAGCTAGGGCGGAGGAAGAGGTGAAAAAGGCGATTTTGATCTCCCCAAGTGACAAAGCACCGGGACTGTCGGGATATACCCGTGTGTAACCCGGCGGACTTGGCGACTCACTAATGACCCGCCTGACGGCGACACACTAAGTGACCCGCCCGATCCTGGCGACTTATGGGTGACCTGGCAAGCGGATCAGAGGAGCGACAAGACCCGAGGGCCCAGGAGGCTCAAGGCCCAGAAGGCCGGCTTACGTTATGGTAGGCCGGCTTAAGAGGAAAGGCGTGAGGAATATCTTCCTTACAAGGAATCAAGACCCGGACTTGTATCCGGCTTGTAGTAGAAGATAGGCTAGTCCTAATCCTATTTGGACTCCACATGTAACCCGCCCCTCTAACTTATATAAGGAGGGGCAGGGCACCCCAAAGAGGGACAAGTAACAAGAAACAATATCTAGGGCTAGACACAAAGGGGGAGCCGGCTTATGCGGCGACTCTCGATGAGCATAATGAGACCTAGCCTCAAACAGCATATAGGGCTATTCCGGATGATGTTTCCTGGGGACCGAAGCTGTCTAAATCCTCGTCTTGTGTGATGATCCGCCTAGCATCTCTCGATTCCGCCCAACCCCTCTCAAGCTACCACATAGATGCATTGGCCTCGACTAAGTCATTGCAAGAGGACATCTGCCGTGATAATTCCACGACAGTTGGCGCCCACCGTGGGGGCGGCCGCGTGGTGATGAGTTCTTGAAGGGATCTGTTCCAGAGATCGAGAAGTTTGCAATTTTTTGGATGAAAAATAACCGGTGTGGAAGGATTCACATCAACTACAAGTTCATCAGTCAAAGATCAAAGGAGTTTATCAGCGATGGATTAGTCAAAGTTGAGGCCAAGAGGAGCTAGGGTTACGCTGCCATCCTACGACTTATTTGGTGGACGATGAGTCGCCGAGATCACAAGGATTTTCCTAGAGAGGATGTGTCCGATCAACCGCTGCCGTCACGTGTGCGTGCACTTCGGCTGTTTCAGCTCCAAAACAGAGAACACGAAGTCAAGTCAAAAAGAATCACAACCCGGAGATGGATTGGGGCTCCGACGACTCCACGGACGAGTCGCCGCCTGGTCTCCGTCTTCGACTCTGCCTCGCCTCCGCGGTGGTCAGCCCGGTTGTGAGCTGCCCTGACGGCCTCTTTCCGTCTCCGTGGACAGACCGTTCTGGCCTCTGCCGGATTACCTTCGCTGCTGTCAAACCGTCATTGAGCCAGAGCTGCCGCCGACTAAGGGCCGCCCTGTTTAAATCGCCTCGCTGCTGTAAAAGGACGCAGCCGTGTCCCGTCTTCCAGCGCCAAGGTCACTGCCACGGTCCTGTCTTCCAACTCGCCAGCACCGCCACGAGTCTCCGTCTATGAAGTCGGCTCGTTACTGGAAAATACTTCGAACCGGCTCCTGCTGGGCTGCACCCCAAGTCGCTCCGGTGGTTTGCCGCTGCCGCGAGATGCCCCGGTTTCCGCCTCGCGCTGTTGTTGAAGCACCGGTGCACCCTTGCGCTTGCTTAAGCCGCCCCTGCTGGTCTCTGCTGTTCCGAACAGCTGCCTTGGAGCTGCTTTGAGTCACTGGCTTCAACCGGCCTCACCCACGCTGAGCCACCAGGAAACGCCGCTCAACGCCATGGCGCTCGCCTCGCCCCAGTGTTCCAATGCATCTTGGCGTCAACCGTTCTGCAGAAGACCAGAGTGCGTGCATCTGGTGGTGACAATACGGAGCGAACACTAATTTGTAGGACTACAGGTTCATGGCGTGGATATGCCCACTCCGAGTTCCAGTAGCACTCAGACATTAAACAATTGAGGAGGAATTATCAAACAGTAAGTACTCCATGAAGGGTCAAGAGGGAAAATACATACGTACCCACAGGAGCCTAATAGCTCAACTCTGCATGCAACACGGAGTTTGACCATTTGAGGAGTCAGTTAATTCATCCTCACACGCCGTCGCTTGGAGTCGGTCTTGCCACGTCGCTCCCGCGGCCACCTGCCTGTGTCATTGCAAGTCACCGTTGCCGGGTCGACGTCGTCACCTCCAAAACTGCCTCTGCTCCCATCCGAGCCGCCTGAGTCGGCTGCATGATGACCTACGCCGCGCCCCGCAGGCTCTTCGCGCTGTGGAGTTGCAGTAGTCAAAAACAGACTCTATTGCTGGAGACTGGAAAGTTAAAGGGTCAGCCACCCGACTCACGTATTAGTAGTATAACTACTACAAGTATAAGTGTTGTCGCTGGTTTGCCATTAAGGAGCATGGATTACGGTGCTAGGGCCACATCAGACATTTGATATGTTTTGATCCCAGTATCCACGTTCGTCCGAAGAAAAAAAATATATACCAGGTGATATCCATTCAAAATTATTTTATTAAACATATTGTTTCATCAAAGAACAATTACTTTGGTCTGTATATTTTTATGTGCAGCAAAGGTGGTGCCAGTTGTGCCTATGAAGTATACGTCAGCACCATCATGCACCGGCATCTGCGCCCGCTTACTGATGGAACAAGTGTGCATGAAGTCGCCGCATGTGCATCTTAATTTCGTCAACCCGCTGGAGCGCGTTGAGCCGCCTTGCTGCTTTGAGCCGCCGAAACTATATTGAGTCGCTGGTCTGCCTGAGCCACCTCAGTCGCGATAAACGGATCATCCTCGTCCAAACAAATCAGGTGATATCCATCCAAGTTTGCTTTATTATCACATGTTGTTTTTGTCAAAGAACAAGTTTATCTTTGCCTTGGTCTGCAATATTATTTATGCAGGGCAATTATTTATGACAAAAAATGATATTATACCGCGAAGGTGGAGGTATGCCAACATCTTTTGGCACATGTGGCCGTCGTTACTCAACGGACTCCTGCACCGGCTTACAATGCCGTGGCCGTCTCTCGCGACCGTGTTGGCTTACAACGCCGTGGCCATCTCTCGCGACCACGCCGGCTTACAACAAGGAGGACAACTTGTCCGTTCGCACCGGCTTACAACACCACGATCGATTCATCAGTCTGTGCCGCCTCAGATGTGGCGATCGTCTTTACCGTCCGTCTCTTGTGGCCTGGTCTACATCAACACATCGGGCCACACCAGTCTGCATGAATTGTTTATTGAGTATGAGCAAGTCACTACTTGGGAAGCCCGGTTTTCTTCCAACAAATTGGAGGCAAATTATCATGTATTATCAGCCGCCGTCTGCACTTGATGGCTCAATGGGCAGGCGCACAAGTTGTCGCCACTGCGGTTTGGTTAACTTCAAACAGCCAGTTGGAAGGAACCATTGGCCGAGTTGCTGACATGGCTCATACGGGATCATTTATAACCCACCGCAGTCACCTCAACCTTCTATGGATTCACATCGCGTTATCAACGCCAATGATATACGCCTTCTGCTATGATCAAATATGGAGAATCTCAAGCCAACTCTTCGAGTCATCTTGAGACTCGGGGGCTACAATGGTATGGCTCGGCAAAATTAGCCGGTTTCAATGAATTCAAGAACTCCGGGTCATTGAAGGGAAGATAACCCGGCCCTGGAGGCTACTGCTTTATTGGAAAATATTTAAAAGCCGTCAGAAAAATTTTCGGCTCAAAATGAAGATTCTGGTTTAAAATACAGCTCAAGAGACATCTCTCTCCCATAAAGCTTTGAAGCTCTCAAAACCCGTTCAACATCCCGCTCAAGGTAAGTTTGTCCCTTACAAAGCTTTGAGGATCTCAATATCCGGTTTAAGAATTTCCGGTTCAAAAAGCATTAATCTCTCGCAAGTTCGAGATCTCAGACAAATTAATGGTTACCAAAGAGAACTTCTGTCATGATGCAGGTTCAAAACATGGGTATCCTGCCTTACGGCTTATCTTATATGGTCATTTGGGGGCTTCCTGTTCAAATATAGGTCGTATTCGAAACAAAGAGAACATAGCTGTCGATACCCTTCTGATTAGCAAACTGCTGAACCTACTTGGGGGCTTCTTGATCGTATCCGGATCATAGCTCAACCCCTTTGGGAATCGACGTGGATCGTATTCGAATCAGCGTCGTTAAACAACTCTCATGGTCACTTGGGGGCTTCCTGTTCAAACATAGGTCGTATTCGAACCAAAGAGAACATAGCTGTCGATACCCACTTGATCGGCATCGCCAAAGCCACTGGGGGCTATATGATCGTATTCAAATCTTAGCTTAACCCCTTTGGAACGGTTTACTAATCGTATTCGAATCAGAAGCCTCAAAATTTTGTCTGTTTCTTGTGCAGTTTTATACAATCCCAAGTATTTGAGTTGTCACAAATATCGTATGTGCCGGCTCTTACAGAGTTGAGTTATCAACTTCACTGTCCGGGTCACATAAACCGGCGGTATCATTCAAAGGATCATAGGGATCTTGTGATCTACTTGTGTGCAGGATAAGACTATATTTGGGTGGTTACCATACGGCTTTTGACATTAAGTCGCCAGGCATATGTTATTTAAACTCTGCGAGGATCTCTGAGCTATGGCTTACATAAATGATCAAGTTCAAGCCCATCATCAAAGATTGAAATTGATGTCTCAAAAGGTTATTAATTCTTGATTTTCTCAAAGGCTATACGCCACCGGGTTAAAATGAATGCGCATCGGCCAAGAGCCGCCAGGTATTTAAACTCCGGATTTACTTGTCAACCGATGAGGTATTCAAATCTTTAATAGCCAAAACTGGCTGGATTTTCATGATGATATTGAATGATTGAGGTTTTCATACCGGATTATATTGTTCAAATCTTAAATAGCCAACATGGCTGGATTTCTATTGTGATTATCAATAGCCAGTGTTATGATTGAGGTTTTCAAAGTAGCTTCAGCGCAATGGCTATTATTTTATCAATGGATATGATTTATTCTACAATGAAAGGAATAGTCCCGAGTCGCTGCAGGCTTACGACCCGGCACTTGAGGGCTACATTATTCAAATTGAGATTACATCGAATATACAAGTCCCATGTCACTGCCAGCATGCACCATGGCACTTGGGGGCTAATGCAAAGTCAATTTTTGCTCAACTTATTGAAGACCCGACTCATCACATTTTAAATGAGCCGGCCCTTGGGGGCTACCAATCGCTCCTATCGAAAATTCAAGGTACACAAGCCTCAGTCCAGTACATTAAGAGATCCACTACTCAGTTGGCAAAGTACAAAGCTCTTAACCTTATGGACGTGGGTTCAAGCCCCATGGTGGAGATTACATCATATGATATTATTATTAATGAATTATTTACAAAGTCCCTGCTCATTATTTCATAATGACCCGACCCTTGGGGGCTACAATAGTTGAAGTTTTTATGAGCATAAGGCAATTACAAGTCCCAGGTTTCTGCAAGCATGACAACCCGACACTTGGGGGCTACATATGTAGAATATTCAGTTTATGACTAATGATTGAGATGAATAACCCGGATTTCTTCAAGGTTACAACACTTATATTGAAGCAAGTCTTAAGTTATCACTATGTTCTCCTCTTAAGACTTGAGTACAGGTATTATGCATATAAAGAAGGAACATGTTCAAATTCCCAGCTTTGAGTAAATCAGGAAGATCAATTACATGACCCGGTGTCAACAACAATTATGACTCGACATCATCAGTCTTTAATAACCCGGAGATTTTGGAAATTATAACTCGGCAAGATCTACATCTTTAAGCCGGTTGAAAATCAGATTGATTGTGAAGCTGGTCTATTGACCCGGATTTTCTAGAGAAGAGAAATGACAAGGACTTAAGGAGGTTCAGTGCGGTTTACAAGAATTCTTAACCCGGAGCACAACCTGTCAAATTTGTTCTTGTGTTTATACAAGCTAGTCAAGTAGAGGCATACTAGTGACACTCTGTTTGTCTATATATTCACACATGTATTATGTTTCCGGTTAATACAATTCTAGCATGAATAATAAACATTTATCATGATATAAGGAAATAAATAATAACTTTATTATTGCCTCTAGGGCATATTTCCTTCAGTCTCCCACTTGCACTAGAGTCAATAATCTAGATCACATCACAATGTGATTAACATCGATAGTTCACATCATCATGCGATTAACACCCATAGTTCACATCGCTATGTGACCAACACCCAAAGGGTTTACTAGATTCAGTAATCTAGTTCACATCGCTATGTGATTAACACCCAAAGAGTACTAAGGTGTGATCATGTTTTGCTTGTGAGAGAATCTTAGTCAACGGGTCTTCGCCGCCGCCGGTCCGTCCGAAGATAGAGCAGGTTTTCACCTCGGCCAACATTCACCGCCACCGAACGCCACACCCCGGCAACCACGCCGCCCACACGGTCATGATGAGCGGGCAGCACCAAGGCGCGGGCTTTGTCCAAGAGCACCGCGCCACCACCACCACCAGGGCCGCCGCCCCAGCATCCAAGACCTCGACACCACCTCACCCATGACCCGACGCACCCCAACGAAAGAGACGAGCGGAAAGGTCCCACCTTTCGCGCCCCTGGGCAACCCCCAGCATCGAGACCCAATAGGTCGGCCAGAACCGGCATCCACTGACCCATCCTACTACCCCAAGCGCGAGATGAGCTCGGTCCTGCAGCATCGTGCGCGACACGAGCTCGGTCCTGCTGCATCGGGCGCGAGACGAGCTTGGTCCTGCTGCATTGTGCGCGAGGCGAGCCCGGCCCTGCTGCATCGTGCGCGAGACGAGCTCTGTCCTGCGGCATCGGGCGCGAGACGAGCGGTGGATCGCAGCTGGGAAAGGACCAGCCCTTTGATGGGAGTAGCGCCCGGACGACGAGGAGATGGGGTGAAGGACGAGACGGCCCGAACGCAGACAAACCGACGCCGGAGGAGCCGGCCGTTGCCGCGGACAGATCCGTCGAGTCACCGTGAAGCCGCCACGACACCGATAGGCCACCGAGACCTACCCATGTCGCTGCCCACGGCCGGAGCAGCAGCCACGCCCGGCCGCTGCCCTACCCGCGCCGCCTGGCGGACTCCAAGCGCCGGAGCCGCCGGGCACGCACCACCGGAGCCAGGCGCCACCGGCCGGCCCCCAAAGCCAGATCCGGACGGATCCGGCCCGAGACCGGTTGCGCGCCACCTTCCGAGACGGGAGCACCGTAGCCGCCCCGTAACGCGCAGCCCGAGGATCGCCGGAGCGCCGCCACAGCACGCCACCCCGCCGCCCCGCGAGACCGCCGCCCGCGCGCTGGATCTGCGGGCGTCCAGCACTCGCTCGAAGGGCCGCCAGCGCCAGCGCCACAAGCGGACGGGAGGGCCCCGCCGCCGCCTCGCCGCCGGGCTTTGCCCGACGGAGGCCGCGCGACGGCGGGGAGGGAGGAGACGGGCCGAGGGCCGCGGCCATAGGGGACCCCAGGCGCAGCGCAGGCCAGGGGAGGGGAGGGAGGGGGAGGGGAGCGGGGCGGGCGGGAGGCGCGCGCCCGGCGGCCGGCGGCGGCGGGGGAGCGGGGTACCCTAGGGACGGGTGACTACAATGTTTATGTCACTATATCGGCTTATGAAGCCAGCAATACAACATCATGCCCGCAATCTGTATTTCTTTATAAACCGAAAACCCTACTCCATTGCTTCATCAAAAGAAAAGAAAAGAAAACCGATGCAAACGTTTGCAAGGTGGATCCGTCCATTGCTTTCTTCTTGCTATGTGTGTTTTTCCTTGTGTCTTGATTGATTAACGTTGTTGTATCCGGTTACAGCGAGGCAGAAGGCGATGAGGCCGGCGTGGTACTTGTAGTCGAGCCCCAGGACCCTGTCTACAGCCCTCTGCAACGGTGACTTGCCTGGACCGCTCGTTGCTGCTGCCTGATCACCCTGCAATGCAATGCAATGGAGCAAGAAAATTAGTTTCCTCCGCCCCCGGAAAAAAGGAAACGTCCCGGTCGGTTACCGATGCGAGCGATGGGATGCGAACCTGAGGAAGGTGGCCGGTGGAGGAGAGACGAGGGCGAGAAGCTGGTGCTGCCGCCGGCGCCGTGGCGGCCACACCGCGGCTGGCGTGGATCCCGCGCTGCAGCAGACGCCGGAACACCAACCCCGACATGTTGATGCTGCCCGGCGCGTGATCTTCCTCCTCCTTCTCAACTTCTTCTTGTCCCGTGTATAGGTGAATAATGAATACGGCGCTCAAAAATACACGAGTCCCGTCCATATGTACTCGATGGGCTCTCCGACTCGAACCTATACATACCGACGAGGTATCCAGGTACACCACCACCTGATGAATCATGATCGACTTCCACGATTTTTGTATATACCCATCCGGCGGCGCAATCTCTTCCTTGAAGAAGACGTACCCTTGCTGACAGCTGACGAAAATATGTTTTAGAGCACCTGTCTATCCTGGCCATCCATTTTCTGCATCGCGATTCGTGCAAGTATATTTCTCTTTTTTGCTCACATAGAATATGTTTTGAACTTCAAACTTCCGCAAAACTTTCTATCTAGAATGTAGGATAAAACTTTTTCTCATCCAACATAAATATACGAATTAAGATTCCTTTTGTTAAAAAAATATCTTATTTTTAGTATTTATGTCGGACCAAAAAATATGAAAGTTTTATCTCACGTTCTAGTTAGGAAGCTTTATTGTGCTGCAATGTTTGAGATTCAAGACATATTCTATATGAGAGAAACAAAAAAGAAAAAATTACATGTAGACTGTTAGTTGTGTCACACCGATCCCAAAGCAATATTGGAGAGCTAAGATAGATGGGCCTGGGTGCAGGTGCTCAAAAAATCTGCCTCCTGACAGCTGACACAACCCGTGTTCGTCGAAACCACAGTTAAATCACTTTGCCGAAATCACTATCTACTCTTTAATTTGTTTCCTCCACGATCAAACAACCCAACTGCTAGTGCTAGCGCCCGCGATAAGCACGGAGGCTGATGGGTTGGCAAAATTTCCTGCAAAAAAATCCTATATATAAGTATATGACAGAAATACTAAGAATACATACTTTGGGAGAGTACGCAGCAGCTCTCTGTCGTAAACAGACCAATAATAGCCTCTCAACGAGCCACCTCTGCCGAGTATAATACACATAGTAAAAGAATAAACAAATGACTTATATTTAGATCTAGAGATATATAGCTCTTTATAGTTTTCTTTGTCATTTGGGATATTGTTGGGGACGCGCTACGCGTGGGCTGACGGATCTTTTTAAAAGACCCACCGCCTCGGCAGTCGTTAGATCTAGCTATTCAGCGTCCAACACCGTTCAAATCATTGCAACAAAGGTTATGTTGCAGAAATCTTTTGCAATATAGGTGATGTCGCAGTTTTTTTATTTTTGTAACATGGGTGGTGTTGTGAAGAAAATTTTGCAACACAGATAGATGTTGCAGACAAAATATTTGCGTTTTTTGTCTTCTTCTTTTGCAACATAGGTGATGTTGCCGAAGGAAATTTTGCAACTCACATGAAGTTACAGAAAAATTTGCAAAGAAGGTCATGCGAAGGACATGAGTCACACAGAGGAGGCGGGGATCGCTCGTGTGCGATCCGCCGGCTAAAGGCAAGCGTTTCCCATATTGTTGTTGTTGTGAACAATTTGTATTGTCGTGGGCCAATGGACTTCTCTATTAGGGTGATTTTTGTTGAACACCCAAAGTTGACTTGGATCCGCCACTGGGCGGTAGATGAACCACCGGCCTCCCCATTGCTAGAGGCCGTCCCCAAGGATGCTCCCGTTCCTCCCCCACCCACTCGCAGGAGCACTCCGAGGTTGAACCCGCCGGCGGCGGTCATTTTTTGTTGGAATTGCTGCCCGCCGGCGAAAACGACCGCTACGAGGGCGTAGGACATCGGTCCGACATTTCCTGCGTCCCCGGCCGCATGCGCCACCAGGGCCGTCAAGTACACAGTGTGTGCGGAGAGCTTATCTTGTTCAGGTTAGCAATTGCTATTTGCAACCAGGCTGACCAATCATCAAATGAGATGTTATCTCCCTTATGATGAAAGAATGGCATCAGGATTTATCACATTGTTGCAACAGCGATGCGAACCGTAGACTAGACTGTAATTTCCTGACTAGCTCATATGTTCTTTGTAAGTAAAAATTTTTATAGGTCTTTTGTGCATTTTTTAATCTTGTGATTAATTACACTTATATTATTAACACTTGATCAGTTATAAGGCTGTGTTAAAGATCCTTATGACAGCTATGAGTTGCCTCGCAATGCTGTTAAATATCCTACCAATACTTCTTCTTTACTGCCCATATCGTAACAAATGGTTGCCTTAAAACCTGTGTTTAGTATCCTTATAGCACTAAAAAGTTGCTTTAAACTGTGTTAGATATCATAACAGTACTGATAAGCAGCCTTAAACTAATGTCAAACATCCAAACCTTATTGATAAGTTACCTTTTGGTTAATACATAAGTTAGTGCTTTTTAATTCCCTACTGTTGCTGTTGCGATATTACAGTGATTTACCAAGCTAAAATAAATTATACGGATATCTGGGCTTGCAGATTTTTGGTAATGACTTAGGATGTGTTTGGTTGGAGAGATAAATAAGGATGGGTTAGGATCTTCCCGACTTTATTACAACATTTTTCATTTTGATTTGTTTATATTTAGATTCATAGCATCAGGTTTTTGTTTTTGGACTAAACTGCAAGTATTGACCACATATATATACACCAGCATGGGCATTTCTTGCGTGTTATTGTGTTACAAAGAATTATTCATACAAAAATAACTTGGACCTCCTTTTCTAAAAGTGTTTCGCATCAAAACAGAGGGGGAAAAGTTTTTGCATTCTCTCGCTTACAAAAAGAGATGGCATCAATCACCGTCAGATTCATTGCCCCCCCTCTCTATTTTCATGCTACTGATAACTGATTGCATCTCCAGTACATCTACAGTCTCAGCTTCTTCGAGATTTTCTGGATTCTGACTTTTTTATGTGACAAAAGTGTACTCTGGATGAACTTGCACGGTCTCTAACTTTTCTTTTATCACTCATCTTAATTTTTAGCGGCACGACCACTCTCAAGCTTTCATCACAAGCTAATATTATAGTATTCAAAAACAATTGACCCAGTTTGATTGTAATACTAGAAAATGTCATATTTTTGTTCTTTGTGTAGTTCGTTCAAAAACACATTTACATGTGTTTGGTACATTTGCAAAAATTCATGCCCTCCTTTTCACCCGTATGATATCCTGGACAATTATTATTGAACATATGAATAAATTGAGATATATTCATGTGATATTACTCATAAAAGAATGCTCAAGAGTATATGATTAATTTTTATTTCTGTTATACAATTATCAGCTACAAATTGCAAAAGAGTACAGAATTACATTATAATAATTGTTTGTATTCTTTGGTATTGGGTTAATGGTTTTGACAACAATGTGTGCTTACTGACCATCATCCTTTATGCATTAAAACTGGACATGTATGATAGAGTTTGTATTGCAGCTTGAAGTGTACCTAGAATAGGCTTAGCTAGTGATAATCCCTTCTGTCTAGGCAAGGTTTCTTGTCTATATGATGGAAAGCTTTATGTGCTCTAGGAGGACCTATTCAAGACAACGGTATTTGTGTCGATGTATTCATTGTGTATTTATGTGATGATAGCTTCTTTGATTTTTAGGTTGCCAACTATATATATCAACATGGTTGTGTGAAATGGAGCATTGTATTATCAAACGTTGAGCGGATCAAGTGTGTTCAGGTTGTTGTAAGCGTTTTCAGTTCAGTGTTACTTGAACTTTCAGACACAAATGCAGATTTATATTTACTTATATTCGTTGTTGGATGGATACCAAATACAACACTGTAATAATAAATCTAAGGTGATCCATTGATAAATAAGATGTTATTTCTAAAGTTTAGAATATAAACATGCTCATAACCTTAGAAGAACTGCAAAGAGAATGCGTGGAAACTGATGATATGAAGCATAAAACAAATTAGCGACTCTTGGTTGCCTTCTTTTCTTCATAACATCGCATACATCAGTGTCTTCTAGGTGCTGGTATACACTTACTTTTTATTTCTTGATTTGTTTAGTGGATTAGTTAATCAATGGAAGTGCTCTTAGTTTTGCTTACTAGAAATACATTTGAATTGGGACGAGAGTGTCGTCGATGTGAAGGATGTGAGCATTGGCACCTTCCACCTCTCCTGCAATGTCTCGATTGTCTCCTCGGCCACAACCTTCAAGCTCACTACCGTTTATGGTTCGACGAGAAGCAATCTTAAGGAAGCCTTCTTCCAAGAGTTGATCAATGAGAAGCCCCCCCCCCAGGTGCAAAATGGTTGGTCGTCGGCGATTTTAATCAAATCCACCGCGCGCAAGACAAGAATAATACAAATGTCAACCAGGGTCGTATCGTTCGCTTCAGAAACACACTTAATCTATGTGAGCTCAAAGAGATCCACTTGCAAAATAGAAAATACACCTGGAGTAATGAGCAGAGCAACCCAACTCTCAGCAAACTCGACTCTTTCTTCTGCAATGAGGACTGGGACCTAGACTTTGGCACACACATCCTTCATGCCCTCTCGTCATCCTTATCGGACCACTGCCCTCTCCTCCTTGCAAATGACAAAGGTTCGCAGAGGTCAAAGCCCTTCCGCTTCGAAAACTTTTGGATCAAAATGCCCGGTTTTAAAGATGTAGTCCAGGGAGCTTGGAGCAACAATTCTGGTCATTCTGACCCATACTTCATCCTCTTTCACAAGCTCAAAGAAGCAGGCAAAAAATGAAGGAAGTGGAGCAGGACGATGTTCGCACACTCGAAGGTGCAAATTCATATGGCCCTCGAAGTTATTCTCCGCCTGGATGTGGCTCAAGATCTTTGCCCCCTTAGTGCCAGCGAGCGAGATCTTCGAAAGAGACTTAAGCAGAAAGTGGTAGGACTTGCTGTTCTTGAGCGGGCGCGGAAAAGACAAAGCTCAAGAATTACGAGCTTGAAAGACGGTGATGCCAATACTCGTTTCTTCCACCTGCGCGTAAACCATAGACGAAGGAAGAACTTTATTCACCGCCTTAGGCACAACAATGGATGGGTTACTTCTCACGACCACAAGAAATCCATTATTCAAAACCACTTCACTGAGGTCATGAGACGCGGCCAGCCGCGTAGCATCGACATCAACTGGGACAACATCCCGGTGTCGGCTTGCGATCTCACTGAGCTAGGACGGAGGAAGAGGTGAAAAAGGCGATTTTTGATCTCCCCAGTGACAAAGCACCAGGACTGTCGGGGATATACCCCGCGGTGTAACCCGTATAACCCGGCCGGACTTGGCGACTCACTAATGACCCGCCCTGACTGGACGACACACTAAGTGACCCGCCCGATCCTGGCGACTTATGGGTGACCTGGCAAGCGGATCAGAGGAGCGACAAGACCCGGGGGCCCAGGAGGCTCAAGGCCCAGAAGGCCGGCTTACGTTATGGTAGGCCGGCTTAAGAGGAAAGGCGTGAGGAATATCTTCCTTACAAGGAATCAAGACCCGGACTTGTATCCGGCTTGTAGTAGAAGATAGGCTAGTCCTAATCCTATTTGGACTCCACATGTAACCCGCCCCTCTAACTTATATAAGGAGGGGCAGGGCACCCCAAAGAGGGACAAGTAACAAGAAACAATATCTAGGGCTAGACACAAAGGGGGAGCCGGCTTATGCGGCGACTCTCGATGAGCATAATGAGACCTAGCCTCAAACAGCATATAGGGCTATTCCGGATGATGTTTCCTGGGGACCGAAGCTGTCTAAATCCTCGTCTTGTGTGATGATCCGCCTAGCATCTCTCGATTCCGCCCAACCCCTCTCAAGCTACCACATAGATGCATTGGCCTCGCGACTAAGTCATTGCAAGAGGACATCTGCCGTGACAATTCCACGACAGTTGGCGCCCACCGTGGGGCGGGGCGCACGGTGGTGATGAGTTCTTGAAGGGATCTGTTCCAGAGATCGAGAAGTTTGCAATTTTTTGGATGAAAAATAACCGGTGTGGAAGGATTCACATCAACTACAAGTTCATCAGTCAAAGATCAAAGGAGTTTATCAGCGATGGATTAGTCAAAGTTGAGGCCAGGAGGAGCTAGGGTTACGCCGCCATCCTACGACTTATTTGGTGGACGATGAGTCGCCGAGATCACAAGGATTTTCCTAAAGAGGATGTGTCCGATCAACCGCTGCCGTCACGTGTGCGTGCACTTCGGCTGTTTCAGCTCCAAAACAGAGAACACGAAGTCAAGTCAAAAAGAATCACAACCCGGAGATGGATTGGGGCTCCGACGACTCCACGGACGAGTCGCCGCCTGGTCTCCGTCTTCGACTCTGCCTCGCCTCCGCGGTGGTCAGCCCGGTTGTGAGCTGCCCTGACGGCCTCTTTCCGTCTCCGTGGACAGACCGTTCTGGCCTCTGCCGGATTACCTTCGCTGCTGTCAAACCGTCATTGAGCCAGAGCTGCCGCCGACTAAGGGCCGCCCTGTTTAAATCGCCTCGCTGCTGTAAAAGGACGCAGCCGTGTCCCGTCTTCCAGCGCCAAGGTCACTGCCACGGTCCTGTCTTCCAACTCGCCAGCACCGCCACGAGTCTCCGTCTATGAAGTCGGCTCGTTACTGGAAAATACTTCGAACCGGCTCCTGCTGGGCTGCACCCCAAGTCGCTCCGGTGGTTTGCCGCTGCCGCGAGATGCCCCGGTTTCCGCCTCGCGCTGTTGTTGAAGCACCGGTGCACCCTTGCGCTTGCTTAAGCCGCCCCTGCTGGTCTCTGCTGTTCCGAACAGCTGCCTTGGAGCTGCTTTGAGTCACTGGCTTCAACCGGCCTCACCCACGCTGAGCCACCAGGAAACGCCGCTCAACGCCATGGCGCTCGCCTCGCCCCAGTGTTCCAATGCATCTTGGCGTCAACCGTTCTGCAGAAGACCAGAGTGCGTGCATCTGGTGTTGACAATACGGAGCGAACACTAATTTGTAGGACTACAGGTTCATGGCGTGGATATGCCCACTCCGAGTTCCAGTAGCACTCAGACACTAAACAATTGAGGAGGAATTATCAAACAGTAAGTACTCCATGAAGGGTCAAGAGGGAAAATACATACGTACCCACAGGAGCCTAATAGCTCAACTCTGCATGCAGCACGGAGTTTGACCATTTGAGGAGTCAGTTAATTCATCCTCACACGCCGTCGCTTGGAGTCGGTCTTGCCACGTCGCTCCCGCGGCCACCTGCCTGTGTCATTGCAAGTCACCGTTGCCGGGTCGACGTCGTCACCTCCAAAACTGCCTCTGCTCCCATCCGAGCCGCCTGAGTCGGCTGCATGATGACCTACGCCGCGCCCCGCAGGCTCTTCGCGCTGTGGAGTTGCAGTAGTCAAAAACAGACTCTATTGCTGGAGACTGGAAAGTTAAAGGGTCAGCCACCCGACTCACGTATTAGTAGTATAACTACTACAAGTATAAGTGTTGTCGCTGGTTTGCCATTAAGGAGCATGGATTACGGTGCTAGGGCCACATCAGACATTTGATATGTTTTGATCCCAGTATCCACGTTCGTCCGAAAAAAAAATATATACCAGGTGATATCCATTCAAAATTGTTTTATTAAACATATTGTTTCATCAAAGAACAATTACTTTGGTCTGTATATTTTTATGTGCAGCAAAGGTGGTGCCAGTTGTGCCTATGAAGTATACGTCAGCACCATCATGCACCGGCATCTGCGCCCGCTTACTGATGGAACAAGTGTGCGCAAGTCGCCGCATGTGCATCTTAATTTACGTCAACCCGCTGGAGCCGCGTTGAGTCGCCTTGCTGCTTTGAGCCGCCGAAACTATATTGAGTCGCTGGTCTGCCTGAGCCACCTCAGTCGCGATAAACGGATCATCCTCGTCCAAACAAATCAGGTGATATCCATCCAAGTTTGCTTTATTATCACATGTTGTTTTTGTCAAAGAACAAGTTTATCTTTGCCTTGGTCTGCAATATTATTTATGCAGGGCAATTATTTATGATAAAAAATGATATTATACCGCGAAGGTGGAGGTATGCCAACATCTTTTGGCACAGGTGGCCGTCGTTACTCAACGGACTCCTGCACCGGCTTACAATGCCGTGGCCGTCTCTCGCGACCGTGTTGGCTTACAACGCCGTGGCCATCTCTCGCGACCACGCCGGCTTACAACAAGGAGGACAACTTGTCCGTTCGCACCGGCTTACAACACCACGATCGATTCATCAGTCTGTGCCGCCTCAGATGTGGCGATCGTCTTTACCGTCCGTCTCTTGTGGCCTGGTCTACATCAACACATCGGGCCACACCTGTCTGCATGAATTGTTTATTGAGTATGAGCAAGTCACTACTTGGGAAGCCCGGTTTTCTTCCAACAAATTGGAGGCAAATTATCATGTATTATCAGCCGCCGTCTGCACTTGATGGCTCAATGGACAGGCGCACAAGTTGCCGCCACTGCGGTTTGGTTAACTTCAAACAGCCAGTTGGAAGGAACCATTGGCCGAGTTGCTGACATGGCTCATACGGGATCATTTATAACCCACCGCAGTCACCTCAACCTTCTATGGATTCACATCGCGTTATCAACGCCAATGATATACGCCTTCTGCTATGATCAAATATGGAGAATCTCAAGCCAACTCTTCGAGTCATCTTGAGACTCGGGGGCTACAATGGTATGGCTCGGCAAAATTAGCCGGTTTCAATGAATTCAAGAACTCCGGGTCATTGAAGGGAAGATAACCCGGCCCTGGAGGCTACTGCTTTATTGGAAAATATTTAAAAGCCGTCAGAAAAATTTCCGGCTCAAAATGAAGATTCTGGTTTAAAATACAGCTCAAGAGACATCTCTCTCCCATAAAGCTTTGAAGCTCTCAAAACCGGTTCAACATCCGGCTCAAGGTAAATTTGTCCCTTACAAAGCTTTGAGGATCTCAATATCCGGTTTAAGAATTTCTGGTTCAAAAAGCATTAATCTCTCGCAAGTTCGAGATCTCAGACAAATTAATGGTTACCAAAGAGAACTTGCTGTCATGATGCACGGTTCAAAACATGGGTATCCTGCCTTACGGCTTATCTTATATGGTCATTTGGGGGCTTCCTGTTCAAACATAGGTCGTATTCGAAACAAAGAGAACATAGCTGTCGATACCCTTCTGATTAGCAAACTGCTGAACCTACTTGGGGGCTTCTTGATCGTATCCGAATCATAGCTCAACCCCTTTGGGAATCGACGTGGATCGTATTCGAATCAGCGACGTTAAACAACTCTCATGGTCACTTGGGGGCTTCCTGTTCAAACATAGGTCGTATTCGAACCAAAGAGAACATAGCTGTCGATACCCACTTGATCGGCATCGCCAAAGCCACTGGGGGCTATATGATCGTATTCGAATCTTAGCTTAACCCCTTTGGAACGGTTTACTAATCGTATTCGAATCAGAAGCCTCAAAATTTTGTCTGTTTCTTGTGCAATTTTATACAATCCCAAGTATTTGAGTTGTCACAAATATCGTATGTGCCGGCTCTTACAGAGTTGAGTTATCAACTTCACTGTCCGGGTCACATAAACCGGCGGTATCATTCAAAGGATCATAGGGATCTTGTGATCTACTTGTGTGCAGGATAAGACTATATTTGGGTGGTTACCCGCCCTGGCTTTTGACATTAAGTCGCCAGGGCATATGTTATTTAAACTCTGTGCAGGATCTACAGAGCTATGGCTTACATAAATGATCAAGTTCAAGCCCATCATCAAAGATTGAAATTGATGTCTCAAAAGGTTATTAATTCTTGATTTTCTCAAAGGCTATACGCCACCGGGTTACAATGAATGCGCATCGGCCAAGAGCCGCCAGGTATTTAAACTCCGGATTTACTTGTCAACCGATGAGGTATTCAAATCTTTAATAGCCAAAACTGGCTGGATTTTCATGATGATATTGAATGATTGAGGTTTTCATACCGGATTATATTGTTCAAATCTTAAATAGCCAACATGGCTGGATTTCTATTGTGATTATCAATAGCCAGTGTTATGATTGAGGTTTTCAAAGTAGCTTCAGCGCAATGGCTATTATTTTATCAATGGATATGATTTATTCTACAATGAAAGGAATAGTCCCGAGTCGCTGCAGGCTTACGACCCGGCACTTGAGGGCTACATTATTCAAATTGAGATTACATCGAATATACAAGTCCCATGTCACTGCCAGCATGCACCATGGCACTTGGGGGCTAATGCAAAGTCAATTTTTGCTCAACTTATTGAAGACCCGACTCATCACATTTTAAATGAGCCGGCCCTTGGGGGCTACCAATCGCTCCTATCGAAAATTCAAGGTACACAAGCCTCAGTCCAGTACATTAAGAGATCCACTACTCAGTTGGTAAAGTACAAAGCTCTTAACCTTATGGACGTGGGTTCAAGCCCCATGGTGGAGATTACATCATATGATATTATTATTAATGAATTATTTACAAAGTCCCTGCTCATTATTGCATAATGACCCGACCCTTGGGGGCTACACTAGTTGAAGTTTTTATGAGCATAAGGCAATTACAAGTCCCAGGTTTCTGCAAGCATGACAACCCGACACTTGGGGGCTACATATGTAGAATATTCAGTTTATGACTAATGATTGAGATGAATAACCCGGATTTCTTCAAGGTTACAACACTTATATTGAAGCAAGTCTTAAGTTATCACTATGTTCTCCTCTTAAGACTTGAGTACAGGTATTATGCATATAAAGAAGGAACATGTTCAAATTCCCAGCTTTGAGTAAATCAGGAAGATCAATTACATGACCGGTGTCAACAACAATTATGACTCGACATCATCAGTCTTTAATAACCCGGAGATTTTGGAAATTATAACTCGGCAAGATCTACATCTTTAAGCCGGTTGAAAATCAGATTGATTGTGAAGCTGGTCTATTGACCCGGATTTTCTAGAAGAAGGAAATGACAAGGACTTAAGGAGGTTCAGGTGCCGGTTTACAAGAATTCTTAACCCGGAGCACAACCTGTCAAATTTGTTCTTGTGTTTATTTTGCAGCATAAGTTTACCATGGATAAATCCAAGCTAAACTTGGGGGCTAATGTCGGGGATATACCCCGCAGTGTAACCCGGCCGGAAGTATAACCCGGCCGGACTTGGCGACTCACTAATGACCCGCCCTGACTGGACGACACACTAAGTGACCCGCCCTATCCTGGCGACTTATGGGTGACCTGGCAAGCGAATCAGAGGAGCGACAAGACCTGAGGGCCCAGGAGGCTCAAGGCCCAGAAGGTCGGCTTACGTTATGGTAGGACGGCTTAAGAGGAAAGGCGTGAGGAATATCTTCCTTACAAGGAATCAATACCCGGACTTGTATTCGGCTTGTAGTAGAAGATATGCTAGTCCTAATCTTATTTGGACTCCACATGTAACCCGCCCCTCTAACTTATATAAGGAGGGGCAGGGCACCCCAAAGAGGGACAAGTAACAAGAAACAATATCTAGGGCTAGACACAAAGGGGGAGCCGGCTTATGCGGCGACTCTCGATGAGCATAATGAGACCTAGCCTCAAACAACATGTAGGGCTATTCCGGATGATGTTTTCCGGGGCCCGAAGCTATCTAAATCCTCGTCTTGTGTGATGATCCGCCTAGCATCTCTCGATTCCGCCCAACCCCTATCAAGCTACCACATAGATGCGTTGGCCTCGCGACTAAGTCCTTGCAAGAGGACATCTGCCGTGACAATTCCACGACAAGGACCGGATGTCTACTCTGGGGCCTTCTTCAAAGCGTGTTGGGAGATCATAAAAGATGATGGTTTGCTTGCTGTCAATCACTTTACCAATATGCGCTCCACGAACTTAAACTGGCTCAACTCGGCGAACATTGCTCTCATCCCCAAGAAGGATGGTGCGGAATGCATCTCGGATTTCCGCCCCATTAGCCTCATCCACGCCATCGCGAAGATCATTGCCAAGATGATGGCCAACCGTCTGGCCCCCCACATGCATGACCTTGTCTCCAACGCCCAGAGTGCATTCATCAAAAAGAGAAGCATCCATGACAACTTTTTGTTCGTCAGGAACTTGGGAAGAAAGTTCCATCGCAACCACTCCCCGACGCTCTTATTCAAACTAGACATCAAAAAGGCGTTTGATTCTGTTCGTTGGGACTTCCTTATGGATCTGCTGAAACACCTCCGCTTTCCGGACAGATTTCGTGACTGGGTTTCATCTTTGCTCTCTACTGCCACTTCAGGGGTGTTGATCAATGGAGTTTTGGGTGATCCATTGAAGCATGGATGTGGCCTTCGCCAGGGGAACCCGCTTTCCCCTCTTCTCTTCGTCCTGGCTATCGATCCACTCCACCACCTCCTCTGCAAGGCCACGGCCCAAGGACAACTACACCCTCTGTGTGGTAGATCTTCACCTATTCGGTCCTCGCTCTATGCCGACGATGCCGCCATCTTTGTGAAGCCCATTAAGGAAGATGTCCAATTCCTTGTTGCTATCCTGGCCTCTTTTGGAGAGATGTCTGGCCTCGTCACTAATTCTGCCAAAAGTCTGGTTGCTCCCATCCGATGTGACAACATCAACCTTGACGTTGTTCTTCATGATTTTTCGGCGGTGCGCTCCTCGTTCCCGATGCACTACCTTGGACTTCCGTTATCCGTCAAGCGCCTCAAGCGAATCCACTTCCAGTACCTTGAAGATAAAATTGCGGGCAAGCTCCCTCCCTGGCAGGGAAGACATGTGGCCTCTGCTGGCCGTGTGGTTCTTGTTAAGGCCATCCTAACTGCCATTGCTATCTACCATCTCACGCCGCTCGACATCCCGGTGGAGGTCCTCAAGAAATAGTATTCGCCGTGCATATCTTTAGGCGGGCACAGACAAGGTGTCTGGAGGAAAATGCAAGGTTAACTGGGAGCTCGTCTGTAAGCCCAAGGACAAGGTGGGCTCGGAGTGCTTAACCTAGATAAGTTCGCCAAGGCTCTGCGGCTTCGATGGCTATGGTTTGAATGGACTGACAAGAGCAAGCCATGGATAGGCATGGGGACGCCGTGCATGGAGGATGATCGACACTTCTTTGCGGCTGCCACTACGGTCCTTGTTGGCAACGGAGGAACGGTGCAATTCTAGAACTCGTCGTGGCTCAATGGCTTGCGCCCCCGTGACATCGCGCCGGACCTCTTTCACCTTTCACGCAAGAAGAACTCATCGGTCCAGCAAGCCATGACCAACAACTTGTGGATCACTAATATTGATGGCACCAATGGTCTGTCCCTCGCGCATATCGAGCAGTTTGCTGACCTTTGGGAAAAATTATCAATGGTGGCCCTTGAGGAAGATGTGGAAGACTCCATTATTTGGAAGTTCACTAAGGATGGGATTTATTCTACTTCATCGGCATAAAAGGCACAATTTGAAGGTCTCATATCCTCTGATCTTGTCAAGTCTGTGTGGAGGGCCTGGGCTCCCCCGAGGTGCAAATTCTTTGCTTGGCTCGTTCTTCAAAACAGAATATGGACATCAGACCGCTTGATCCGTCGTGGCTGGCCCAACTGCGGTTTGTGTCCCCTTTGTAAGCAATCATAGGAGTCCGCTGCTCACCTACTCTTCCAGTGCCGCTTCACATTGCGCATTTGGAACGACATTCTTCCGTGGCTTGGAATGCACCACATCTCTACTACTGCATGGACGGTGAGCGCTTCGGTCAAACAATGGTGGGACAGCAACCTTCAGATTCGTCTCGGCTCTCCCAAAGCCCTGGCCTCATTGATGATGCTCATCTCTTGGGAGGTTTGGTCTGAGAGAAATGCTAGAGTCTTTCGCAACGTGGCGGTTCCATCGGTGGTCATCATCAACAAGATCAAGCATGAGGCGTCGCTTTGGGCTTTGGCGGGTGCCAAGCACTTGAGTATTGCAATGCCGCGAGAGTAATTTTCCTTTGTCTGCCGCTTGCGGCTTCTGTCTAAAACCTTCTCCCTTAATTAATGAAATGGCAAGTCTTTTGCCTCGTTTCAAAAAAAATAAATACATTTGAATCAAGCCAGGTTCTCCAATTTTGTACTGCAGCGGCTTATAGATAATTGAGCAAATGTATCTACAGCTTTCCCTAAATCTGGCACCTTTAGTGTGGAATATCTAATATGACAGGTGCCACCATGAGTGCTGGGCAGATTGATTCATTGTTCTACTGGTTGCATAATGCCTCTTCTGTAGAGCATGCTTCACATGGATTTCCAAACGACAACAGTTCCTTCAAATCTAAGTGTGTATACATACATGTTCCTCAGATAAATGTTTGTTAGTTATTGTGTGATGGGTAGCATGTTCAGATAGCTGCTACGGATGCATGCTGAGATCTGGAGCATCTAGATTTGTGATACTTGCTTAACAAAGAGAATTATGAGCTCCCTCATAACAGTAAACCAAAACTGCATCCGGATGAGGAGCAATAGTGTGCACGATAATTAAGCAGGATTGTCGGTGATGCGCTCTTGTGATGGAAGACGAGAGCATTCCACTCGTTCCAAATGGTCAATAATTAAGCAAACATGTAAAATTTGTCGCAGATAGATAAGCAACACGGCGCGCCACCAAGCAAACAAATTGGAAAGATGATTTCTCATGCTAAAGCAAATGAGGAAGTCTTAAGAAGATAGGTGCAGGCATCATTGTGCATGTTTGCAGGTAGGGCATTACAGCCAGCTACTAATTCAGCTGAAATCACAAAGATAGAAGAGTGGCAGCACGTTGGGCATTACAGCTACACCAAAATGAAGTAAGATGGTTCTTCAATCCTTGATGATGATTACTGCGTCTCTTGGGGTGCAGTGGTCTTGTCAGCAACCTTTTTACCTGCATTCAAGGATTGTCATTTTCCTATTAGTACACTGCTATTCACCACAAGAAACCATTACAAGTCTACCGTCCCTATACATGCATTCAATGATTGTGCTTCACATATTTGTATACTAGTACGCACAAGAAACCATCCATGCCCTAACATATATATAGAAAAATAAAAGCAGCTAAACTAGCACCGTTACGGTGAATTCTCAATGTTACAGTTCGGTCAAGCTGAATGTAGATGCTTCATACTTCGATGAAACTGGAACTGAAGCAACGGCGGCTGTCATCCGCGACCAGAACGGGGTGTTTTTGGCAGCACAATGCCGCTTTCTAACACATGCAGCCAATGCAGCGACCATCGAAGCTGAAGCTATGAGGGATGGCTTACTTCTAGGCAACTCGATTGGATGTAATGTGGTGGTTGAATCAGACTCGCTCGAGCTAATCAACTTCTGTACTAGTCAATTACAATGGTGGAACTCGGCGGCTGCAGTCTACGCAGAATGTCTCATGTGACAGACTTAATAGGGAAGGTCATTTTTCAGCATTGTAAAGAGAAGCTAATGGCGTCTAACATGAGCTAGCTAGATTTAGTTATTTGAATAAATTTTCATGTAATTGGGTGGACGACCCTCCCGACTGGATGATTCTGGTCCTGGCAAACAATGTAATCGTATGCCGTCTCCTTCGAGCAGCGGCACCCAGGTACATGCAACTCGTTGCCTCCATTGAACAGCATGTGGATTTGAAGACACTGTCACTTCCAGAACTTGTCGGGCGTTTTAAGGCGCACGATGAGAGAATTCGGATGAATTTCAGAGACCCGAAGGAAGGAGAGCACCTGTTTCTAACCAGGTTTCAGTGGATGAACTTGTCTGCAGCAGAGAAGAAGAACAAGGCAGGACCGTCAAGCAGAACAGGAAAAAAGGAGCAGCGTCAGTTTTCAGCAAAGAAAAGCAACGCCGAACAGAACGGGGATGAACCTGAAGCAAGACCCGAGTTCAACCGAAAAAGATTAACTGCCACAATTGTGGTATATTTGGGCACTTTAAATCTGAATGCCGCAAGCCTTTGAAGGAGAAAGCATATGTGGCAAAACAAGGAGATGCGGATCCAGCCAATCTGTTAATGGTTGAGATATGTGAGTTGATGGAAGATCAGCCTGTACAGAATTTTGATGGTAATGCAGTGGTACCAAAGAAGGCAGAACTTGCTGAGGAGAAAGGTAGAATCACCGAAGTCGTGACACTTGTGGAGGAGAAGGTACACCTTCAGCGCAAGGACAAGGTGAAGAATGATACCCATTTGTGGTATCTTGACTCCGAAGCAAGCAATCATATGAAGGGAGATCTGTCGCAGTTCACTGAATTGAATTCTGGCGTTGCTGGAACAGTAAAGTTAGGTGACGGATCAACAGTGAAAATTCATGGCAGAGGGACGGTTCTATTTGAAACCCGCATCGATGAGCATAAGGCGCTGATGGATGTGTACTATATTCCGAAGTTAAAATCAAACATTGTTAGTCTTGGGCAGCTTGAAGAAAGAGGCTGCAGAATTGTCCTAGAGGATGGATATATGTTGCTGTTTGATCGGCAGCACATACTTATTGCTGAAGTAAAAAAGGTCCAGAAATAGAATGTATGCGCTGAACTTAGACCATGCAGATCCTGTATGTCTTATGACTAGTATGGAGGAAGAAGCTTGGAAGTGGCATGCTCCCATGCGCTCCCTCGCGAGGCAAATTCAGAGCAAGCAAAGTTATGGAACTCATGCATGGAGACTTATGTGGACCGATCTCCCCTGCAACTCCTGCCGGTAATCAGTATTTTCTACTGGTAGTTGATGACTTCAGCAGATTTATGTGGATTGAGCTGTTAAAATCCAAAGATCAAGCACTTGAGGCATTTAAAAAATTAAGGTTGCGGCTGAAGTTGAAGTGGAGGCAAAGTTAAAAGCCCCGGGGAGATGAATTTACTTCAAATGAGTTTTATGCATACTGTGATCTCCATGGAATCAAGAGGTACGTCACTGCACCATACACACCGCAGCAAAATGGTGTAGTAGAGCGCCGGAATCGGGCGATTGTGGCGATGGCACGGAGTATGCTGAAAAGCAAAAACATGCCGGGAAAGTTTTGGGGCGAGGCTGTACTACAGCTGTCTACTTACTGAATTGAGCACCGACGAAGAGTGTGGTCGGCATGACCCTGTATGAAGCTTGCAGTGGAAGGAAACCCACCGTTGATCATTTGCGCACTTTTGGTTGAGTAGCACATGCCAAAACAGTGGGAAGTCACATTGGAAAATTAGCTGATCATAGCACACCTATGGCGATGATCTGTTAGCAGAGAGGCTCCAAAGATATCGCCTGTATAATCCTGTAATGAGGAAGAAGTTTGTGTCGCGAGATGTGGCGTTTGAGGAGCAGGGTCATGGAATTGGGTAAAAACAACCGAGGTACCGTTGGATCCATGTGAAATTTTTCATGTGACATATCCGGTTGATACAGGTTACAAGGACGGGGAGGTTCACTCTCAAGATGAAGCGTCAGGTTCGCCGCCGCCTGTGCAAGGCGGTGACCTGGACACGGGGGCTCCAAGCTCTCCTGTGACGTCTCTTGCCATGGCACAAAGAAACCGTGTCATGGCAGAATGTTCTTCTGCCTTGACAGATGCTTCTGTTGCCACGACAGACTTTCAGGAGGAGATCGCTGCACCAGCTGAGCCACATCAGTGCGTTCCTGTTGACGGAGAGCAGGACAAACCAGAGGAGCGCGTCGGACCACCCACACCGGTTCGGCTGCAACCTCTCGCAGGAATTTATGAGGCTACTGAACAGTTAAAGGAGGCAGCAAGAAGAATGTGGCAGGTCTTTGCATGTTTGGGGTCGAGGAACCAGCGAACTATGAAGAGGCCAGTCAAGAAGAGAGTTGGAAGAAAGCCATGGGCGAAGAGATTGACTCGATTCGAACAAACTTGGACAATCACAAATTTGCCTGATGGGCAGCAAGCCATTAGGCTCAAGTGGGTCTATAAGATAAAGAAAGACTCGCAAGGCGCTGTGGTGAAGCATAAAGCGCATCTAGTTGCAAAAGGTTTTGTGCAGCAACAAGGAGTGGATTTTGAGGAGGTGTTTGCTCCAGTAGCTCGGATGGAATCAGTACAACTGCTCATAGCAGTTGCAGCCCATATGGATGTTAAATCTGCCTTCCTAAATGGTGACTTAAAAGAGGAGGTGTATGTGAAGCAACCTCCAGGTTTCATCAAGAAAGGGAGTGAGCATAAGGTCTTGAGGATGCACAAGGCTTTGTATGGGCTTAGACAAGCACCAAGGGCATGGAATATCAAGTTGGATCAAACATTAACTTCTCTTGGCTTTGAAAGAAGTCCACTTGAACATGCTATGTACAAGAGAGGCATGAATAAAAGAAGTCTCCTTGTTGGTGTATATGTGGATGATTTGCTGATAACAGGGGAAGATGAGAAGGAGATTGGGAGATTTAAGCTGCAGATGAAAGAATTATTTAAAATGAGTGATTTGGGACTGTTGAATTATTACTTGGGTATTGAAGTTCATCAAGGACCAGAAGGCATCACTTTGTGTCAAGAAGCATATTTGACATATTCCGTCAGTATAGTGAGAAGTTATACAACAGATCATCTGGCTGCAGTAAAACATATTTTGCAGTATGTGAAGGGCACCACAAATTTTGGGTGTGTGTATGCACGAGGAGGGGAGCAAGCAGAAAAACTTCATGGATATAGTGACAGCGACTTTGCTGGGGATTTGGATGATCGAAAGAGCACTTCGGGTGTGTTGTTTTCTATGGACCGAACTCTGTCCCAGAAGCAAAAGGTAGTGGCTAAGTTCTCTTGTGAGGCAGAATATATAGCAGCAGGTCAAGGAGTTTGGCTGGGGCGTTTGCTAGGAGATCTTCTCAGCCAAGAACCAGAAAAGGTGGCACTCAGGATCGACAACAAATCTACCATCACATTATGTAAAAATCCTGTTTATCATGACCGGACTAAGCACATAGACGTGAGGTACCACTACATCAGAGAATGTGTGGAGACAGAGAAGGTTAAAGTTGATTATGTGTGCACCGAGGATCAGTTAGACGATATCCTGACCAAATCACTGGGACGAGTGAAGTTCCTGGAGTTGCGAAGGAAGATCAGTGTCATAGCTGTGAAGTAAAGCACAACATGCTTAGGGAGGTGAATGTTAGACATAAGCACATTGTGCACGTAGGAGTCTTGGTGTAAACCGAGTCCATCAATGTATAAGACGGTTCGGTCGTTATCTTAATGTTAGGAATCTGTTAGGATTTGATCCGAATAGTGGTTTAAACCTGGTTGGCAGGATAGTGTCATGTTGGGCAAGAAAGTATGCCGTGTTGGACGCAAAACTCGATGTAATTTGCTATAAATAAAGGAGTCAGAAGAAGCAAGGCGAGTTGAGCCATTGCGAAAACCAATCTGCTAGTCCTTCTCGTTATATTCTTCTTCCTCAAGCTGTACGTAATTATTTAGGTGGAGATTGATCTCTCTTTCAAAAGCAAGTTAGCGTTTATGTCGGGCTAGAAGGAAAATGCATATGCTATATACAACCTGAACTGGACTAGACAATCACATAAAAGCTTAATATTTAATAACTGTTCTACTTCTGTTGATTGGATGCTCAGTTTCCTAGACTGATATATTCACTTCTGTAAAGCATGTGGAGGGGGCTCTCTTAATTCTTCATTGTGATATGTCGATGCAGCAAGGTTTATTTTCATAAGAAGAAGAATTATTATTACTAAATAAAAGTTCAGATCTAAAGGTGGATACATATAGTACACAAAATTGTATATCTAACTGGTTCTTAATCTAAGCAGCAGGTCTATCAAGGATTCTTAAAAATTTCTCCCCTTCTGACAAAATTACTATAATTGCTGTTCATAACAGGGATAGTACACCTTTGGTGCTCTATACACCTTCCAGTTGGCATGTTGAGCCCACTAAGCTTCTCTCCCAACACATAACCAAAGAACCTGCTTGGAAGAATCTGTACGGAAGTAACAACATCTATTTGTACAGAATAGCCTGATTCATGAGGTTGGGAGTGATTCTTATTTCTCTTGGATGTTCATATTCTTAGGAACACAGATTATACTCTTTGCGTATACGACATGTTTAGAAACTTCAGGAAAAAACACTCTACAAAGAGCTGCTTGAACCCACTAAGCACACAGAGAAGTTCATGCCGACAGCTCCCTTCCAAATCCAGGGCTCCTTTTCTCTCATTAGTTGGAAAAACCAACACGAGCACAAGCACAGGCAACCCGACAGGCATCAACTTCAATGACGGTGTCGTGCACGATAGAACCGTGGATGTAGGGCCCCATCGATGCTGCGACGCCGATGAAGAAGAGCCCCGCGCAGCCCAGCACCTTGTAGGTTGTAGACACCAGCTTCTCCTTTGCCTTAACCATGTTCATCCTGTAATCAACAGAGATCATGAAATTGACAAGAATCCCCACTAGAGACAGGCAGCAGGGGCAGTAGCAGGCAAAAGAAACCAGATCCGTACGCGTTCTCCATCTCTAAACTGGCGAGCTCTTCAAAAAGTCTCATGTCTGCTTCACAATGCTTGTGGTAGCCGTCCTAGAGGCGCCTGGTTTCTTCAAATAACTCCTTGCGTAGACGGTGGATCTCCGTCACCCTGCGAGCGGCATGCCAAGCAAGGTCGATCCAGCAGCCAAGACTCGAGAAAAACAAGAAAAGTGGCAGGCTTTGCTGTAGCGGGAGGAGAAAGGGCCTCGAGGGAGGAAGGAGAGGTCCGTAATTCATACCCTGCGCCGCCGCCGGAGTTGGCCACGACGCCTCCACCGCCCCCTGCAATGCCACTGTACTTCGGCACCCATGCCGGTGCACCCCGAGGTGACCGCACCCATGCCAAATGGGCCGGCCCGGCACGTCACGGCCCGGCCTGAGATAAACGGGCCAGGCACGTCACGCAGGGCCGGGCCGGCAAAATTGGGGGCCCTGTGCGAAACTAAAAAGTGGGGTCCTATCTCACTAAAATGAACTAAAGAGCAATTATGATATAATGTCTTACATAACAATTGGTTATATAAAAAATCATACCTCTTCATATGGCAGCAGA
This sequence comes from Aegilops speltoides, assembly GCA_021437245.1. NCBI lineage: Eukaryota > Viridiplantae > Streptophyta > Magnoliopsida > Poales > Poaceae > Aegilops > Aegilops speltoides. Next base: position 487,207,145 of record CM038146.1, read on the forward strand.
TACCAATTGAAGATTATGTGTCGATATTTGGCAATTAGACGAACCGTCTAACTCAACTAGTCACATCTCTTGTCCGGTTGAACTGCTATACTGTGATATTTAACCGAGGATGAAATAACCCATCTGTCTAACGATCCCTGCCAAAAGTAATGTGGAAATATGAATTAGGATAATAGGAATAGAATTTTGAGTACAATGAAGGCTGTCCAACGTATATACAATATATAAGAAACAATTTATAAGAGTAGAATTAGGAGTACAATGAGGGCTGTCCAACGTATATACAGTGTATAAGAAACAATTTTGGTCCCTGAGAACTCGAATCACAATAACTAGGTATATACCGTGTTGATAACACAACAGCTAGCTAGTCCCTCTGTCCCATAATATAAAAACGTTTTTGGCACTATACTAGTGTTAAAAACGTTTTTATATTATGGGCGGAGGGAGTAGTAGATAGTTAGAATCACAATAGGTATATCATCGAATCACAGTAACTAGAATGATAGAATCATAGTAGCTAGCTAGCAGATACTCTCTCAATACATGTAGAAGAGGCGTCAAAAGACAGCTAACAAGTATATAATCAAAATTCCTCTCCGAGAACCCGAGATCAGGAGACTACGAGCGGAATAATCGATGGATCATGGATGCGAACCAATGAGGGCTGTAATTCTTGTACCTGTTACCGTGTCGCCCGTCGCGGCATCACCGGATCTAGATGCGAACCAAGATCCCGCGTTGTTCGGTTTCCCCAGGATGCGATCGATCCCTGCCTCTGCGATCAAGGCATCGAGGGCATAACCGATCGAGCAGGCAGCCCGGGACGGGAGATATGGTCGAGGGTTGACGTGCCAGCGCCGATCGGCCCAATGCCCATGCCCAGCGAAAATAAATACATAGGCCTGTAAAAAATTTGGGGCCCCTCAAACTATATGGGCCCTGTGCGGGCCGCACAGTTTGTACAACTGTGGGCCCGGCCCTGACGTCACGGCCCGCTGAGGCACGCGAACTAGTCGTGCCGTGCCGGGCCGGCATGCGTGCTGGCCTTCGAGGCCCAAGCACGGCCCCCTGGCTAAACGTGCTGGCCCGTAGGCACGTGTGGCCCGCCAGCACGAGGTGGCCCGATTTTTTCAAAAAAAAGCACGTCTGGCTGGAGCAGGCGCGCAGGGGCGGTGCAGGGCTGCTGGCGCGCTCGTCGGCTTGTGCCATCGATGCAGCAACGCAGGGCTGCAGCCTGCATGCATGCATGCACGTGACGTACTCACGTTTCGCTGTTTTTTTAGTACATGTTTCGCTGTCCCTGGTATGTGAATGTGGCACTAGCATGGTTAAACTGCTACGTTTATTACTTCCAAAGAATTGTAGCACGTTTATTAAAGCATGCCTCATTAGAAGGAACAATAAATATAGAAAGTAAAAAGATTGTGACAATGTGTCATCATGTGGGATAAATATAGAGCTTTATTAAAGCATGCCTCATTAAAACCTTCGTCCCTAAGAAGTAAAAGAGTACAATGCCATGCTAAACTACAAAAGAAAATAAAAATTACAAAAGGATAAGAAAATTACAAAGGAAAAATAAATTACAAAGATAGAACTACACGGCTTGGTGCCCCACGGCCTCCGCATCTCTCTTGGCGTGTGCATCTTTGTGCCGACGCAGGTGGCCGGTTCCTCCGTACCCCATGGTCATGGACAACAAAATTCCACATTGTTTGCACTTCGCTTTATGCACGTTGACACCATCCTCCACAAATATTTCTTCATCATAGCAGTTCCAGATGTCTGAGCTTCTTCGCTGAACTTTTGGAGCATCCATGTTTGAGTGTTGGAACTTGGAAATGATATGGTGTTTGAGTGTGAGAAATAAGAGGGGTAGGCAGCCCTTTATATAGCCAAAAAACTTACTTCTTTACACGGGCCGGCACGGTAAACAAGCTAGGCACGGTTAGGCACGTTAGACAAGTTAGGCATGTTTGGCACGTTTGACAAGCTAGGCACGGTTAGGCACGTTAGACAAGTTAGGCACGCCGACACATTAGAAATAAAATGAGGCAAAGTGTCATCATGTGGGATAAATCTTGAGCTTTATTAGTGACTGCCTCATTAAAACCTTCCATCCCTGGGAAGTAAAAGAGTACAAAGCCACGCTCTAGATTACAGAAGAAAAAGAAAATTAAAAAAGCATAAGAAAATTACAATAGAAAATGGAAAGACTACAACTACTCTTCGTCTTCTTCATCTTCGAGTGCAAGATTTTCGAACGTGTGGCCATCAGTTCTCTGTTCTCAGCGGTGTGTTGGGCTCTCCTTTTGGCTAGTTCTCCGTCTTTCACGGCCATGAGTGTTCTCACCATATCCGGGGTCAAACTCGTTCTTCTTTCCTCAAGTATTCTTCCAGCTAGGCTGAAAGCAGACTCTGATGATGTCGATGAGACGGGTACTGATAATACATCCCATGCTAATATGGAAAGCACCGGATATGTAAGCTTGTGTTCATGCCACCATTGAATTATGTCGAAGTCTTCCTCTTCCTCTTCATTGAAGTTGACTTTATCGTTGTTGAGGTACTTCGCTAACTCCCCACCACCCAAAAGCACAGGCGATGGGCCTGATGTGGAAGAGCTCGGGGCAGAGGTGGTAGAACCAAACAACTTGCTCCATGCTCCTTTCTTTTTCCCTGTGGTTGGTGCAGGTGTGGAGGTCGTTGCATGCGAACTCCGGCATACTTTTGATCATACTTAGCATAAACTTCAGAAAGCTTATCACGAACCTCAATGGAATAAGAAATATAATCTATCCCTAGGGCCCCAGTTAGTACAACAAGTGCACTAGCAAACAATTCAAGTTTAACCCTAGGATCCAAGATAAATGCAAATGAATACAAAATAGGAATTTTCGCCCAATATTTGCAATATTTAAGTTTCATGCGAGAAACCATAGGCATTAATAAATTAGTATGTTCGTATGCTTTCAAGTGAGATGCAATGTCTACAAGAGTGTGCATCATTAAAGGAGATGTGGGATAATAAACCCCAGACAAAGAAACTGTTGCCTCATAAAATATTTCTAAAAACTTGACCAAACCTTTAGCAATTTCCCAAGTATCATTAGTGATATATTCTCTCCCCATATTTGCATTAATCCATCCCGAGAATTGAACTTAGTCTCGGATCACTGCCTTAAGCATCATATATGTAGAGTTCCATCTAACAGGCATGTCTAGATTATACTTATGAGGAGTTTTTTCTATTGCTATGCAATATCTCTGGTAACTACTAATTCGCTGATTAGAGTTACCAAGAAAAGAAATTGCATTGCGTAAAATCTCAATGGGTCCCTCACATCTCTTCAGAGCACATTTAGCAATAAGATTAATTATATGGCAAGCACAACGTTGATGCAGTAAAAAAGATGCAGCATATACAGAAAACAGAGGACTGAGGCTCTCCATTGCAGTTGTATTTGATGAAGCATTATCCAAAGTTACTGCAAATATCTTGTCGGTCAGACCAAATTCTGACACAACATTAAGTACAACTTGAGCTATGTTTTCACCAGTATGTGCTTCGTCAATTAATTCAAATCCTATAATTCTTTTCTATAGTTCCCATTTTTTGTTAACATAATGAGCGACCACACTAATGTAGTCTTGCTTTGCCCGACCACTCCACATATCAGATGTTAAAGAGACTGAAAAAGTGCATGTAGTAAAATCATCTTTTATTGTCTAAAGACTAGTTTTGCATAAATTTTTCATATCCCTAGATGTAGTTTGTCTAGAAACTGATTTGAAACTAGGAGTATGCACAGTTTGAATGTATTCGACAAAACCTTCAGACTCACCGAAACCTAATGATAAATCATTAGAAGCAATTAAACGACAAATTCCTTCTCTGAAGAGCAGGATCATAGGTGAAATTGCGTACCGTATCGTCGGGGTTGAACTTGAGCGTGGCCTGTGTCCCCGCAGACCGCTTGTCTGCGTTCTGGTGCATGAGGTTGTGCCTGAGGAGGTGGCCAGTTCCTCCTTTCCCCCCCGAGGAAAGCAAGTGGCCGCACCTCTTGCACCGAAGCTTTCAGCACGTTGACACCGTCCTCCACGACTATTTCTTCAACGAAATACTCCCAGCACGTTGAGGTTTTGCGTCGAACCCTCTTTGTGCCGATGGAGGTGGAGGTACTGGACTGGGAAGTGGAATGGCTGCCGATATACTCATCGGAAGAAGGATATGTGTGGGTTGTGGCTGTGGTATCGATCCACTCGGGGATGTCAACATCTAAGTCACTAGTATTGAAATTGAACCGGTTGGGATCACTACCCATGGGATCATCCATGTGTTGAGTGTGAGAAATAAGAGGAAGAGGAGGTTTGAGTGTGAGGAATGAGAGGGGTGGGCAGCCCTTTTTATAGAAAAAAGCTGACATTTTTTAGACCAAATTTGCCCTCCGAACGTTCAAATATTCAAATTTGTGACAAAATATACCTAAACAGCCCCAAATATGGCCAAACCCCTGCCCGTCCTTTCCCGGCGGCGCGCGCGCCGCCGCCCTACCAACCACCCAGGTCCGCCCGCCGCCCTAAATTGGCCCTTAAATCCCCTGCAGCCTGAGGCGCTCGGCTTGGAGGCGAGGTCGAGCTAGAGAGGGAAGAGAGCCCAGCGAGCAGGGAGGCAGAGCACGCTTGCAGGTGTAGAGAGAGGGGGCGCTGGGGAAGGGAGAGCTGGACGACAGGGGGCTTGCAAGCGAGAGGAGAGAGGAGAGGGGAATCGAGGAAGGCAAGCGGTGAGATCTCGGCCACATATTGGAGAGGAGCGGCCTGGGGCTTATCCCCTCGCGTGCGTGTGTGGCTGGGGTGCGTGCGTCGGTGCGTGTGTGGCTGGGGTTGGCGTCAGGATGCCTGGCAGCCAGGCTGGGCCTTGGCGGTTTGGCCGGCTGCCGGCTGGGCTAGATTTCTTTTTATTTTGATCTAACTGCAACTGAGACCAGCTGCGGCCGAAGCCAGGCGTCGATCAGCCAACAGAAATTATGACTCATCAGCCACCAGCACTACTCTACGTCTCCCCCTCACATTTTTTCACTGCACCACCATGTGAAATCTATGTGAATCTTGTCATCCGATGTATGTATGTGTGGATTTTTTTGAGTGAACTAACCAGCTAACCACACTGCTTGGTAATAAAAAAAATTGTGCTAGCACATGCATTCACATCGTAGTTGCTCAATCCATACAAACTTAATCTGCTATCCGGTAATAAAATAAAAAACAAACTCTAAAATAGTAGATTAAATAAAAACAAAATTCTATAAATTCTAAAAGAGTCTAAGCCCATTCCGCAGCCCATGACCACATGATGCCAACCAAACATCACCACCGCAATGGCAAGCGCAAGGTAGCAGAAGTCGTCGTTCACGCCGTTCAAGCGACACACCAAAGAGCGCAATGCCGCGTTGCACGTGCCATTGCACCTATTGTAATGCAGGTTGCTCACGTGGATGATGCGCCAGTCGTCATACAAGCTATCAAACCCGCAGCTATCAAGCCCGTCGACGGATGCTCCTCCCGTGGCGGCCGGTCACGACATGTCAGGTAAGGTCGAGGGAGACGCGGTTGCTCAATGGGACGTAGACGCCCACCGAGGAAATGCCTTCGATGGATGAGATGTTCGAGGCCATTCGATCTGCGACGTTAACATCCATGTAGTCCCTTCCTTTGATGGTGAGCCATCTACATACATTGATTCACATAAATTTATCACATGCACCATCAACTTAGGTGGGGAGAAGGGCAAGCAGCAAAGACAGTCTTGAGCAATGCTTGTTGGGGCTTATGATAAATTATCTTCTCCCGTTGCAACGCACGGGCATGTTTGCTAGTAATAATAAACTACGAAAAAACTTTCGATCTATTCACTTCAATCATGACAGTACAATAAAATAATAAATAATAAAACTACATCCAAATCTATAGACAACCTAGCGACGACTACAAGCACTGAAGCGAATCGAAGGCGCGCCGCTGTCATCACCCCTCCCTCGCCAGAGCCGGACTAACCTTGTTGTACTTGACAGTAGGGAAGTCTTCGTGCTAAGGCCTCATAGGACCAGTGCACCAGAACAGCAACCGGCGCCGATGAAGATTAGCGTAGATCGAAAGGATCCAACCTGAAGACACACAAACGTAGACGAGCGATGAATAGATCCGAGCAGATCCACCGGAGACATATCTCCACACGCCCACCGACGATGCTAGACACACCACATAGAAGGGGACTAGGCAGGGAGAACATTATTCCATCTTCATGGAGTCATCGCCGTCTTGCCTTCCTGAGCAGGACACGAACCCTAACGAAACTCCAAAAAGCATCTAAAAACGGTGTCCTCCGCCGACAAGGGTCGGGATTCACCACGCCCCTATGACCCTAGGGCCATTAGAGTCGAGGCGGACCGGTGATGACGCCGACCGAAGACAAAGGAGCCTAACTTTTCTTGGGATAGGAGGCACTTGTTTTACCTTAGAGCATCTCCAGCCGTTCGCCCCCCAGGGTGCCTAAAAAGAGCGGCCTGAGGGCGAACCGGCGCTAGATTGGCCCCTGGGGGCGACCTAGCTCCCAGTCACGCCCCCAGGCACCGGCCCCAGGATGCGGCAATTTCGAACATGGTCATTCCCGCTCATCACAAAAGACGCCACAAGTCCGGCGATCACAGGCCACAGTTTGGCGATCGGATAAATAGTTCGGCGTAAAAAAAAAGAGCGCCACAAGTCTGGACGCGTGCAACGCATCACTCGGCGGGGGTCGGCCTCCGGCGTCGGCAGAGTTGGCGTGCGCGGGCTTGGCGGTGTTGGAGCTGCTTCTGCACTGGGCGGCGTCGGCGCGGCTTCGGTGCTGCTGGGCGTCGTGGAGGCATCATCACTCGGGGTTGGCGGCGGCGGCGGCGTGGGCGCAGGAGTCGGCGGCGCCGTCGTTGGCAGCTGGTTCATAGCACTGTTTTCAATTATGATGGTTGCATACCAACCTGGATTGAGATGATCCTAAAAGAAAACGTGTTTTTTTCCGACAAGAAGCACAACTTTCATGGTATGGACTTTTTCATTTGAGATCAACTTGAGGGCGATTCTGGGCAAGCCAAAATTGATCGTCAGTAAAACGTTATGTGAACTGACATAACTTTCACATTCAAGCTCCAATTCAAGTTATCCTTATATGTCCATTGTCAACTTCTGAGAGAGGGCTATCAAATGGCGGACTCCGGTCTTCAATTTGACCCCATCTTCCTATAGGTTCAATCCATTCCTTGTGCTACTTCCTATTTCATCTCTCATGCCACTTTTGAGTGTCCACCTCTCGCAAAATTCCTTTCCAAGTTGTCTTGGTGCAACACAATTGTATCGGACATGACCAGCTCATAATATAATTACTATATTTTCCCTAGTTTTCTACTGCCATTACTATTTGTAACTTTTATTGCACTTCTTTGATAAAGAAAGATCGTGATCCTTCTCTACTATTTCTCAATAAAAATATCTAGAACATTCATAAATGTTTTCATACATGTATACTTTTGAGCTCTCTACCAATGTTTCTTAGAGAATATTTATACGGACACTCACATTCAGTAGCAAGAAAACACATCTCACGACACAAAATAATCCATAAAATCTTAGTTTCTCTTTATTCATTTTTAGATCTAAGTGAGATTCGACTAAGCAAAGGGTTTGTAGAATATCTATCAAACTAAAATCAACAAAAGAATATAATAATTGTTACAAAATTTGATTGCAATTTAATTTAGGACTAATTTATTTTCAACTATAAACATATAACTTCTACAACACATACTACTACATGTTAGTATTTACTACACAAGTATGTGGTTAATTGTAAGAGCTATAAAATATAAATATATTTTTAAGTTTTTAACTGAAAATATATATCATTAAAGAATAAAAAATTAGTATAAATGAGTAAGAATTGTCTCTCCTGGTGTGTGGCACAGTACAAGGAGATGTACGAGAGGTCCATCGACTCGCCGCCGCCGCTGGAGTAGACCCTGACACGGGAGAGGTAGCAGATCCGCCCCCTCCTTCCCTTCCTCCGCCCTCCTCTTCTCTTCCTTCCCCTACCCGTTTCCTTCCTACCTTGGATCGGGATCTTGAACAGGGAACAACCCTTTTTGTTGTACAGAGAAGATAGAGCAAAATATGCTTAATTGGAATATGATACTTTGGTTTTATTTACTGTCTATCTTCTGTACAGAGAGAGCCTACTATGGTTAAGACAAAAATTTATGCATGAAGGAATTTGTTGAACTATCTATCTTCTGTTCATTGCTTGTGATGCTGAAAAAATTATGGTGTGCTAAGTTTCCTGTTATTTGTTTGTATTGTCATAAAGTGTACTTCAAATGAGACTATGTAATATGAATTTAGTGATGCACTGCTACCAATTATGGTTATTATGTCTTATGTAATATGAATCTAATGTTGCACTGCTTCAAATTAAGGTTATCATGTGTTATGTTAATTGTTGATTATTTTATTTATATTATCATTGTTCAGATTATGTTGGCATGGTAACATTTTATTGCTTGAATTGTTTCATGAATTGCCGAAATGTTGTTTCAATATTTGTCTTGGCGGCAAAAAAAAACCGTTCATGCAGCATACCTCAGATACAGGCTACCAAACACAGTCTCAGTGCAACATGTCTTGTCTGATGCAGCCTACCAAACACAGTCTCAGCTCAGCATGCATGAGTACATACATTGCTACCAAACAACTGCAGTTGCATTGCTACCAAACAGGGCTAGAGTTAGATTCTAACTCTAGCCTCTCTCTCTGACCCCCCCCCCTTCTCGTCTCGTATCTGCAGGTAGAGCGCGCCGGCCAGCGACCAGGACGACGCCCGGAGAGGAGGGCCGCGTCGCCTCGGCTCTCAATGGTGGTCCTTCAGCCTCGGCTGCAGCAAGCAGGTGAGCCCCATTCTTCTTTTCCTCATCCTCTGTGATCTGGGCGATGCGATTGGCCAAAGTATTAATATGTCTCAACTTTCCTTTCAAAGACAAATTAATCCGTCTCAACAATCCAGAAAACAAACCAATAAACATGCATCCTTGGGGGTTTACAAATAATACACTCTTCCGTCCTATGAACAAAATTACAGAAGGCATGGCAAAAAATAATAAAGAAAATCATCTAGTAGGATTATATCACGCTAAAGTAGGGAGGATTAGGAAAGGAGCAACCAGGAATAGCCTCCTACATGCTACAGATGCCATGAGTGGGAGGGCCTGCAGGAAATGGGGACTCCAACTTTCGCTGACCAATATAATCTGCATGAGCAGAAACGGAGGTGCATGAAGAAAAGTAACGACAGAGGGAGATTAATATAGGAGATATAATCAAGGATTAACACCAGGGGTTAGTTGCATAAAAAAGTGCATTCTTGACGAAAAAATCAACCAAAGCAAACCATTGAGATTAGAACTCATCACATACACAACTTTTAATCTATGCGTACCTTTAAATCACTTGGTCAAGCAATCAACCACGCATCCAGTATTCTGAAAACAAAGAGAGAGATTGGTAATGCAAGCATACTTTCAGCGAATAACATGTCGATCACACAATCAAAAACATTGGCATAACCTTGAGGATATTTGATCAGAGAATGTTGACTGCAATCTGAGGAGTTTGTCGATCAATAACCTGGACCTGTGCGATTCTGTGCTAGACAAAACGATGCAGAGCACCGGTAGTACTGTTTCTTTGAGAAAGACACAGAACATTCAATCGTACAAATCCATGACTCTTTCCTCAATTCCTTTTACATCCTTTTACATGAAGGTACGTACCGGTGGACTGTTCCTGAAAGTATAGGTCAAAACTTATCTGAACAAATGCAGCAGCACATAAGATTCATTCCTAATATGTGATGGTTAATAATGGTGACCTGCAGATTAGATAATATAAAAGGAATCGAGTAAAGAGTCATGGATTATATATTGTATCCCATTTACGAAGAATGACACCAATGATAGAGGAGTTCAGCCGAGCGAAGACCATATGGACGGTCGACCGATCGAAGCAGATGCGGGGCACCAGCGACCATCTGTAGGCGTGCTGTAGCTCCGTCAGGTGCGGCGTGGTGGCCAACATGTAGCCCCATCTTGCCGTGATGGCGAGTTGCGAGCTTAGGATGAGGCGATGACTGCTTAAATCTAGCACTTTCTTCCGCATATGTAGGGTAATGGAGGGGCAAGGTAATAAGATGTGGTGAATGCTACCGTTTCATGGAGCGTCGGTTGTGGCGGCGTCTAGCAGAAGACAAAACGACCGGGAAGACCAACCCTCAGCGACGATCGAGCTACTGCGATAAGCCGGGTAGATTGATTAGATGCGTTAGTTACATGGACTTTAGTCAAACGACCAAGCCCATCTAGATAGATGGCACACGTGCAAAACCAAAACAGCCTTACAAATAACTGGCCCGTTGGACATTAGATGCAAAAAAAAATTTGGATTCATGCAGCAGCGGGATAATTAGCCATTCGTGAGACGTGGCTACACCATGGCCGGGTTTGATCGATTGTTACGGCAGAAACGGAACTACTTGATGACAACCAAAATGGGGTTGCTGACATGGCATATGTGTTGTGGTTAGATGGCTGCATGTCAAGAGATATAAATTAGTGGACCTATTTGATGATGTGGATAGCTTGCATGTTAAGATAAATAGGATAGGGGATGAATCTCTTAGGTATATAGGATTGGTCCCATAGGGTCGACTCACGAGCTAGGGTTTTATCTGGCTTCTGTGCTTCATTGTGCGGTCGAGAGGGCCTTCTTTTATTGATATATTGTGTGATTGCTGGCTGTGGTCTGCGTAATACTGTTTTTTGTGTGAAATTTTGATCTTTTATCTGTATAGATTCTCATTTCCTATTGAACTAATGCACTAATGCCAGCCGATGGCTGGTTTGGAGGGTCAGGACACCTTAGCCCTCTTGCTTACCTTAGCCCTCTTGCTTACATCCATCTGCAGAGACTACTTATGTGGATGTTGAAGTAACAAATCGAGAAGTGAGGGATCCCCATAAGGATGGTGTCAACATGTCCTATGCATCAGTCGTAAGCTTCCTCTATTTATTTATTCTGTAGTTTCTTACTGTACTCCTTGATTTTGATTCATGAGTGAATTGTTTCATGTTTTGTCGGCTTCTATGACGATAGGTAAAGGGCAAGGGCAAGGTAAAAGGCCTTGCTCCTTTTGCATCAGCCCATAAGTATGGTGTCAACGCCGGACCGAGACCCGGACGAGGCAGCGCTGGCCTGAGCTGGAAGGCCCCGCACTTATCCGACCGTCTCAGCCCGACTATGCTCCCGCCTATCCTCTCTCCAATCGATCTCTCCTCTCCACCCGCCGCAACACAAGAGTCCCCGCCGCTCCCTCGCCCCCTTTCACAAGAAGTATGTGAGGTAACTAACCTGTGAACCATTAGTACGTATACAAGCTTGAGGTAGTGTGATTCATTAAGTTGCTGGACCGCAGGTGGAGTCAAAATTATTCGAGGACTTGAAGATCAAAAACTTGCAAATCAAAGAAAATTTAGGGAGAATAAAGGAAAACGCACAAAAGAACGTGAGTGTGAGAGAGGTATCCCCTTGCAGAAAGGTTACGACGGTTGCATCCCTAAAGGTGAGGGCCGCCCTCCATCTTTACCTCACCTCCTGGGTATGAAAGGACATAAACAGTATTCCTTATCTAATCCACTGCCCTTCCTTTCATCTCAGTACTTTATTTTATTTTGACATAGGAATTGATCGAAAAGGAAATGCTTAATATGTTCAACTTTGCTGATGCCTCAGAGCTAGAAAAATTGAAGGTATTCTCTTTTTTCACAATTGAGTAATTTTTTTCTCATCTGGTGATTTTTAGTAGTGGCCAACACTCTAGCCAGATTGATTTCATCCTCTCGAGAAGAGAAGATAGGCGTGCGTGCCTAGACTGTAAGGTGATACCTGGAGAGAGTGTTGTACCCCAACATAAGCTGGTGGTTGTTGACTTCCGCTTTCAGATTCGTGTCCAGCGGGATAAGCGTTCCAAAGTCGCTAGAACGAAGTGGTGGAAGCTCAAGGGGGAGGTAGCTCAAGTGTTCAAGGAGAGGGTCATTAAGGAGGGCCCTTGGGAGAAAGGAGGGGATGCGGACAATGTGTGGACGAAGATAGCGACTTGCATTCGTAAGGTAGCCTCGGAGGAGTTTGGAGTGTCCAGGGGAAGGAGAAGCGAAGATAAGGATACCTGGTGGTGGAATAGGCGATTAAAGAGAGAAAGATTGCTTCAGACGCCTATACCTGGATAGGAGTGCAGACAACATAGAGAAGTACAAGATGGCGAAGAAGGCCGCAAAGTGAGCTGTTGGTGAAGCAAGGGGTCGGGCATATGAGGACCTCTACCAACGATTAGGCACGAAGGAAGGCGAAAGGGACATCTATAAGATGGCCAAGATCCGAGAGAGGAAGACGAGGGATATTGGCCAAGTCAAATGCATCAAGGACGGAGCAGGCCAACTCTTGGTGAAGGACGAGGAGATTAAGCATAGATGGCGGGAGTACTTCGACAAGCTGTTCAATTGGGAGAGTGAGAGTTCTACCATTGAACTGGACGACTCCTTTGAGGAGACCAGCATGCGTTTTGTGCAGCGAATCCAGGAGTCTGAGGTCAAGGAGGCTTTAAAAAGGATGAAAGGAGGCAAGGCGATGGGCCCTGATTGTATCCCCATTGAGGTGTGGAAAGGTCTCGGGGGCATAGCGATAGTATGGCTAACCAAGCTTTTCAACCTCATTTTTGGACAAACAAGATGCCAGAAGAATGGAGACGGAGTATATTAGTACCAATCTTCAAGAACAAGGGGGATGTTCAGAGTTGTACTAATTACCGTGGAATTAAGCTGATGAGCCATACAATGAAGCTATGGGAGAGAGTCATTGAGCACCTCTTAAGAAGAATGACAAGCGTGACCAAAAATCAGTTTGGTTTCATGCCTGGGAGGTCGACCATGGAAGCCATTTTCTTGGTACGACAACTTATGGAGAGATATAGGGAGCAAAAGAAGGACTTGCATATGGTGTTCATTGACTTGGAGAAGGCCTATGATAAGATACCGCGGAATGTCATGTGGTGGGCCTTGGAGAAACACAAAGTCCCAGCAAAGTACATTACCCTCATCAAGGACATGTACGATAATGTTGTGACAAGTGTTCGAACAAGTGATGTCGACACTAATGACTTCCCGATTAAGATAGGACTGCATCAGGGGTCAGCTTTGAGCCCTTATCTTTTTGCATTGGTGATGGATGAGGTCACAAGGGATATACAAGGAGATATCCCATGGTGTATGCTCTTTGCGGATGATGTGGTGCTAGTTGACGATAGTCGGACGGGGGTAAATAGGAAGTTAGAGTTATGTAGACAAACCTTGGAATCGAAAGGGTTTAGGCTTAGTAGAACTAAAACCGAGTACATGATGTGCGGTTTCAGTACTACTAGGTGTGAGGAGGAGGAGGTTAGCCTTGATGGCCAGGTGGTACCTCAGAAGGGCACCTTTCGGTATTTGGGGTCAATGCTGCAGGAGGATGGGGGTATTGATGAAGATGTGAACCATCGAATCAAAGTCGGATGGATGAAGTGGCGACAAGCTTCTGGCATTCTCTGTAAGAGAGTGCCACAAAAGCTAAAAGGCAAGTTCTACAGGACGGCGGTTCGACCCGCAATGTTGTATGGCGTTGAGTGTTGGCCGACTAAAAGGCGACATGTTCAACAGTTAGGTGTGGCGGAGATGCGTATGTTGAGATGGATGTGTGGCCACACGAGGAAGGATCGAGTCCGGAATGATGATATCTGAGATAGAGTTGGGGTAGCACCAATTGAAGAGAAGCTTGTCCAACATAAATGCGTCTGAGATGGTTTGGGCATATTCAGCGCAGGCCTCCAGAAGCTCCAGTGCATAGTGGACGGCTAAAGCGTGCGGAGAATGTCAAGAGAGGGCGGGGTAGACTGAATTTGACATGGGAGGAGTCTGTTAAGAGAGACCTGAAGGATTGGAGTATCACGAAAGAGCTAGCTATGGACAGGGGTGCGTGGAAGCTTGCTATCCATGTGCTAGAGCCATGAATTGGTTGCGAGATCTTATGGGTTTCACCTCTAGCCTACCCCAACTTATTTGGGACTAAAGGCTTTGTTGTTGTTGTTGTTAGTAATTTTTTTCTCATACTAACTTCCTAGTGTTTGTATTTAATTGTAGGGGATTAAGGATAGAGCAAAGGCAATAATTGAGAGACGAGAAGAAAAAAAGTTCATGAAGGTATGTTTTTTTGTTTTTATTTCCAAGTTGACGAAGACGTTCACCCTTCCTCTGTTTTTATACTGCATCTGTGGCTACACCAGCACCCCATACGCATTTAATCCATCCATTAGTTTTTTGAATTTTGAAAATGAGAGTGCCCGCCCAAACACCTACTACGCTGTGATCATGCATGACGCCCATGTGTCCACCCAGCACAACTTCAGTTCCAGAAGCAAAAAGCACATATCATTTCAAACGAAAAACAAATAAACGACAAGGCTGGGTATATGTCCCAATTTTTCATGGTGTTTGCTGTTGTTTACTCCCTGGGAGGAACGCAATATGTATGCAAGTAAATTAGTTCAACAGAATTCATACAAGAAACGAACATGGTTGACCACAGTTCAGACATACACACAGTTCATGCTCTTAGATACAACAGGATACACGACCATCTAGACTAAAGGGATACAGAGTGGAGCAGTGCCCATTTGAAACACACTGGAAAATCCCCTAGTTGAAAACTTTTAGCCTTAACTGAAAATTTTATAGCTCACTTCAGTTCTCAGCAAAACCAATTGGGCGTTTGCAGGTATTCCGTCGATGCCCTTCTATTTCGCAGTTCTTGCATTTCCCTGGTTTCTGTGGCAAAATTAGAATCAGCAGATGGGTTGCAGCTTTCGGATAACTATTAAATTGTAACATTTTTGTTAGAAAACACACAGCTAAAATGAACCATGCCTGATTTTTTCAAGGAGAACAAAATCACTTATAATCATGGTCCTCTTCTTGTAACTTTTGTCCCGCTCGCGGTCAAATTGTAACCTCATGTACTGCCTAACAAAAGCATGCATTGGGCTTGCAGGGGGCATATAAGATTTCAGCATGTGGTTTGCACTCTCACTTAGCTATGTGCTTGTCATTTTCGCACAGAACACACCTCTGAAGTATGGTTTTGCCCATTTCCTTCTGGTTTCATATATTTGCGTCATGTAGTTGTGTGACCTCAAATTGTATTTATCCAATAGACGACCCCAACTTGCTTCAAACTCATCCTTTGTCAACATGCGGTTCACAACCTTGTGAAACTTAGCCTGGAAATCACTCTTCTTTGTGTACAATGGACCTAATGTTTTCTTTGCTTTCTTCAGAACATGGCACTTGCACCATCGGTGCACAGTGCCAGGGTAAGTCTTCCTGATCGCCACTTCCATAGCCCTGCATTGATCTGCAAAAAAAAAGGCATTTCCACTTTTGTCAGATGTGATCATTGCTTGAGGGATAATCACACTTTCCCTACAGTTCATAGTCTGATGTTCAACAAAACTGAACTAGTTTTTTCAAATCGAATTGTACCTGTCAGAATTGTTTTCGGGGCAGGGCCGCCCATCATACGCAAAAATTCTGCAAACACCCATTCAAAACTCTCTTCTTGCTCGTCATGCATCAGCACCCCTGCTAGGATAATACTTTGATACTCAGTGTTAACTCCCACAAATAAACCGAATGGCATGTCATAGAGGTTTGTCCTGTATGTGGTGTCAAAGGTGACCACATCGCCAAAGAACTTATATTGCATTCGGCTGCCACCATTAGCCCACATAAGATTTTTCACCTTGCTGGATTTGTCTGCGAGCACCACATAGGTGAAACCAGGGTCGCTGGAGTGGAAATCAGCAAGCACTTCCAGTGTCTTCCACACATCATCTTCTGCTTGTTCCTGACTAATCTTGCCACATATATTCCTTAGCATCCTTTTTGTGAAGGGTACCTTCTCAACTGAACCAAAGAAGCTCCCGATTATGCTGTACACCTTGCCCAGGTTCACATTGTTTTTCCTCAACTGCCTAATCAAATCTTTTGTGTACACATCGACGTGCTTGTGCGATGGCCACTGCACTTTCTCCCCCATGGTTAGTCACAAGGAGTGGTTGTGGCTCTCACGGTGCTCAGTGATGTACCAGCAGTTGTCTGCTACTCGGAGCAGGCGGATGAGGGCAGAGCACTCGCCACTCGCACCTGCACGACCTGCTGTTTTCGGCTTCAGGTTTCCCCTACAGCAGAGTCACCAACACAATAACCTCAAATCAGTTCATAGTTCTACAATCTCACTATCCCAGCACCGATTTTGTAGGCATCTTACTTTTTTGTAAATACGAGCCAGCAGTTACCGAGCAACCACAAACAATTTCTTACATGCTTTTCGTCCTCTCAGCATTCAGTCGGCTTTTACCGTACCTTATTCCGAAACCGGCTTCCCAAGAATACAGGTTGTAGAAATCATACGCCTCGCCCAAAGAATCAAAGGCTAGGCCCAACTCAGGTCGTACCACGCTCTTGTCGGGTTGTTCCGCATATTTGCGAATTGTCATCTCAAGCGCACTCATGCGGGAAGGGCATGGCACACGCCACACGGTCAGGTGGCGCGCATCTAAGATGAAGCCTGCATTTTTTTTCAATGTAGTGTTTTGTTCAGTGAACTGAAATTCATGCTTGTGCCAATACATTTCACCACCTAAACAAAAATTCATCACCAACCCCTCGATCTTAGAATGCAAGGCACGTGATACACACAACAATTCACAGTGGAATGCACCTGCGGTTAAAAAGAAAACTGCATTTCGGCCTCATACCTTTTGGTCCACCCAGGGGCGTCTGGATTTACTCTGTCAGTGGACTGAGCCTACCTCATCAGTGAAGCAGCATGTCGCTGACGGGCTCTTCTCCCGGTTCAACTGCCACATCCTCGACAACCTTTTGAGCCATGCCAGACCCACCATTAGAATCACCTGCTTGTACATCCTCTGCCCCGTTTGCTACCAGGAAATGCAGCGAAACCGGATCCTTCTATTCAAGGCTGTCAGGGAATTCCTCCCTTACTGAGGAAAACGCTAACCATCGGCAGAAAAAAAATGATATATTGTCAGAGGGGCTTTCTTATTGGAGTATGGAGCTTACGGGCAACAAATCCAGCAAGCAATAAGGCATAGATCTGCTGGGGACTAACCTGTCAACTGCGTAAGTAGGAACTCCATGCCCGCAGTGTCCATACAAATGGGTACCGGCGACAAACCACGACTGGAGCAGCTCCGCTCATCCACCGTCCCTGTTTTCCCCCTCCTCCTGTCTGATTTCTGCGTGGGTTGGGGGCCGTGCCGGCGATGGTTTCCAGAAGAAACGAGGATTGAATAATTTTTTCCTTTTTGGACAGACCCCTGCGCGGGGGTTGTGGGGGCGGGGTGGGTTGTGGTAGAGCCGGTGCCCCGCTGACCGACAGACGGCTCAACTGTCGACCCCCAACCTGGACCCATTATCTGATCCGTGGCCCAGACAAAAAAAAGTGACAGCCTGGTCCATGGCCCACTATGGCGCGCGGCAGAGTCCTTCACGCCGTTGCGCTTTGGGACTAGTCTTTCGCAACCGTTTCATACCGTATTCCCCCGCACCACCGATTTACCACGGCTCGATTCTGACACGCCAGCTGGATTTTTCACATCCCGAGCATGGAACGGACGAGCAGGATTTCGGGCTCAGCTGAGCCCGAGCACCAAATCGCCGCCTCCTAACACTGCTTTCATGTTAGTAATAACACTGCTTTTTAAATGTTGTCAATTATATGTTTTCTCAGGTTGAGGAGTTATGGGCAAGTGGGATAATCAAGCCGAATCAATTTGTTCAAATATTGTCCGGTTTATTCTGAACCTCTCCACTATGGTATTTATCCATCTACCACGTACCTCGTTGGTTACATTAATTGCATGGCAGGATTATGAAGATTCCAGGTCTCTGATCGATGTATCTGCTTGTGATATGCAGGAAAGTTCTAGTGGTTGCAAAATAAAGTTTTGGGTTGTGCACAAAGACTTGAATCTCCCCGAGATCAAACCTCCGTGAGAAGTTGAGAGCACTTTATCCTATTGGATTAATAATGACTCTTGCTGGGCTAATGTATGATATATTACTTGAGAGCGTTGTGTTCAGCCAGAACATAGATATTCACATATGTTTTCAGACACCAGATGTTACTTATGAAGGAGCTTACGTTTGCGAAAGGGACTCTTAAATCCTAATAATCTGCATATGCATGGCATCTCTCACTCTCACTTCAAATTTGGAGTTTCTGTCAAATAAAGCACCATTATGTCAAGTAAGAAGGACAAGTAGCTGACGGCTGTAATTTCTTTGTGAAACTTGGACTGTTTCATGCAGATTAATCAATGTGCAATCTAGCCTGATTGTACTCTGTTGTTCTGTGCCATTCAACTCTTGTTCCTGAAGCTGCTGCTAAAATCTCAATGTAATCCTAGTCCTAGCTACACAATGCTACTGTCTAACCCCACAGTTGTTACATTTGCTGCTGGTTCAGTGGTCTTAGACCAAAATATTGTACTGCCAACGGAGTATGGCACCTCGCTTATCTTGCAGCTGACGAATTATCTGTGCTGAACAATTTCAGGTAACTATGTTCAAACTTCCACCCAGTACCATGGGTTTGTTCCTTGTTCATGCCACCCTTACGTGCAATTACTGTCCTCACCCATCCCATGATTTGACCACCCATCAAGTAAAATAGCGCATGAACTTTAAAGCATAGTACTAATTAAATCAACATTTGTTTGGTGCAATCATCAATTACAAAAAGTCTCGCAAAGCAATCACACACAACACACACAGCGAGCTACCGTGTAAACAAGTGCCGCTGTCCTGTGATCAACCACTATATTGCCTAAAGATTCCCAGTTCGATTCTTCCCCCTTGATCGTCTCCGCTGGCTAGTTCAGTTGCCTTGAGAAATTTGGAGGAACTAATTTGGGTATGTTCAGCTTTAAATCCAGTGTTAAGTGTTCAGTATAATTCTTCTGCTTGTTTGGTTCAGAGCGTTTGGCTATTAAGGAATGATATATGCTTTCTAGGATCGTGTATGAGAGCTAGAGAGATAAACAGAGTACCAAGTAGAAGTAAAAAAGTGCAGTAATTTCACAACAGAGTACTAACATATCAACACTTGCTTCATTCAATCGTCAGATAAAAAAAACAGTCTTGAAATTAAGAGCTATCAGCACACACCGTTAAGCAAACTGCAAGAACACTACAAAAAAAAATTGTCCCCAAATCGACCAGATGATCGCCTCAAGCATGCTAATCTATCTGTCAGCCGTTGCCGTCCTCTGATCAACCCTCCTTGTTAAAGTTGGCGAGTTCATCCTCACCAACTATATTGTCGAAAGATTCCCAATTCGGTTCTTCCCCCTTGGTCGTCACCACCGGCTGCTCGTTAACCATCTCTGCCGGCTCTCCATCGATCATCCTCATGATGTCGGCCATGGACGTGGTGAGATTGTCGGAGGCCCAGCGATACAGGCGGCAGGATGACAACGGCTCCTGCTGCTGCTGCTGCTGCTCGTACTTTGTTTATTTTTCGCCTTCCTTTTTCTGTCTTGAGTTTTTCTTTCTGTTTATTTCCTGTTTATTTTTATTTAATCTTTAATTTCCTAATTCTTTTTTCTGTTTATTTCTTTTTACATTTACATTTCCAGTTATAGTTTTTCCTAAAATGTAGAGATTTTAGCAAATGTTTAAATTTAAAAATGTTTATATTTTCGAAATGTTTATATTTTAAATTATTAAATTTAAAAATATTCAATTTTGAAAAATGTCCAGATTTTAAATTGTTATATTTTTCTATCCCAAATTCGAGATCGTTAAAATATGTTTTTGTTAAAATATAGTTTCCGTTCATCTACTACTTCTTTTACTTAAACCAAATTTTAAATCGTTCAAATTTAGTTTCCATTTACCTACTAACTTTTTTTCGTATCCCAATTCGAAATAGATCAAATATAGTTTATGTTGAAATATTTATTTCACCTACTATCTTTTTCGTATTTTAAATACAAAATTATTCAAATACAGTTTCTGTTCAAATATAGTTTTGGTTCACCCACTATCTTTTTTTATCCCAAATTTGAAATCGTTCAAATATAGTTTTTGTTCAAATGTAATTTCTGTTCACTCACTACATTTTTTCGTATCCCAAATTGAAAATCGTTCAAATATATTTTTGTTCAAATGTTGTTTCCGTTCACCAGCTAACTTTTTTCGTATCCAAATTCAAAACCGTTGAAATATAATTTCGTTCACCTACTATAATTTTTCGTCTCCCAGATTTGAAATCGTTCAATTATATTTATTGTTCAAATATAGTTTCCGTTCACCCACTATCTTTTTTCGTATCCCAAATTCGAAATCGTTCAAATAAAGTTTTTGTTCGTCTACTAGTTTTGTAAATTTTGTTGCATCCAAGGTAAGAAATCGTTCAAATATATTTCTTATGTTCACCTACTATTTTTTTGTTAGATTTGGTATCGATGGTTTGAAATTGTTCAAATATATTTTCTCTTCAACAACTACTATTTTCTGTTCCAATTTTTGTATCCCAATTTTTGAAATCATTGAAATATATTTATAGGTTCACCTCTATTCAAATTTTGCATCATGACTTGAAATCGTTCAAACCTATTTTCTGTTCACCTACTTTTTTCATCAATTCTTGTCGTATACCCGATTTGAAATCGTCAAACCTATTTTTTGTTCACCTACTTTTTTCATCAATTCTTTGTTGTATCCCTAGTTTGAAATCGTTCAAACCTATTTTTGTTCACCTATTATTTCTGTTTGATTTTATTTATCCTGATTTTATCAAATTGTTTGAAAAGTAAGTTTTGTTCATCTACTATTTATCCTCCGTACCCCATGGTCATGGACAACAAAATTCCACATTGTTTGCACTTCGCTTTATGCACGTTGACACCATCCTCCACAAATATTTCTTCATCATAGTAGTTCCAGGTGTCTGAGCTTCTTCGCTGAACTTTTGGAGCATCCATGTTTGAGTGTTGGAACTTGGAAATGATATGGTGTTTGAGTGTGAGAAATAAGAGGGGTAGGCAGCCCTTTATATAGCCAAAAAACTTACTTTTTTACACGGGCCGGCACGGTAGACAAGCTAGGCACGGTTAGGCACGTTAGACAAGTTAGGCACGTTTGGCACGTTTGACAAGCTAGGCCCGGTTAGGCACGTTAGACAAGTTAGGCACGCCGACACATTAGAAATAAAATGAGGCAAAGTGTCATCATGTGGGATAAATCTTGAGCTTTATTAGTGACTGCCTCATTAAAACCTTCCATCCCTGGAAAGTAAAAGAGTATAAAGCCAGGCTCTAGATTACAGAAGAAAAAGAAAATTACAAAAGCATAAGAAAAATACAAAAGCATAAGAAAATTACAATAGAAAATGGAAAGACTACAACTACTCTTCGTCTTCTTCATCTTCGAGTGCAAGATTTTCGAACGTGGCCATCAGTTCTTTGTTTTCAGCGGTGTGTTGCGCTCTTCTTTTGGCTAGTTCTCCGTCTTTCACGGCCATGAGTGTTCTCACCATATCCGGGGTCAAACTCGTTCTTCTTTCCTCAAGTATTCTTCCAGCTAGGCTAAAAGCAGACTCTGATGATGTCGATAAGACGGTTACTGATAATACATCCCGTGCTAATATGGAAAGCACCGGATATGTAAGCTTGTGTTCATGCCACCACTGAATTATGTCGAAGTCTTCCTCTTCCTCTTCATTGAACTTGACTTTATCACTGTTGAGGTACTTCGCTAACTCCCCACCACCCAAAAGCACAAAGCGATGGGCACGATGTGGAAGAGCTCAGGCGGTGGTAGAACGAAACAACTTGCTCCATGCTCCTTTCTTTTTCCCTGTGGTTGGTGCAGGTGGAGGTCGTTGCATGCGAACTCCGGCATACTTTTGATCATACTTAGCATAAACTTAAGAAAGCTTATCACGAACCTCAGTGGAATAAGCAATATAATCTATCCCTAGGGCCCCAGTTAGTACAACAAGTGCACTAGCAAACAATTCAAGTTTAACCCTAGGATCCAAGATAAATGCAAATGAATACAAAATAGGAATTTTCGCCCAATATTTGCAATATTTAAGTTTCATGCGAGAAACCATAGGCATTAATAAATTAGTATGTTCGTATGCTTTCAAGTGAGATGCAATGTCTACAAGAGTGTGCATCATTAAAGGAGATGTGGGATAATAAACCCCAGACAAAGAAACTGTTGCCTCATAAAATATTTCTAAAAACTTGACCAAACCTTTAGCAATTTCCCAAGTATCATTAGTGATATATTCTCTCCCCATATTTGCATTAATCCATCCCGAGAATTGAACTTTGTCTCGGATCACTGCCTTAAGCATCATATATGTAGAGTTCCATCTAACAGGCATGTCTAGATTATACTTATGAGGAGTTTTTTCTATTGCTATGCAATATCTCTTGTAACTACTAATTCGCTGATTAGAGTTACCAAGAAAAGAAATTGCATTGCGTAAAATCTCAATGGGTCCCTCACATCTCTTCATAGCACATTTAGCAATAAGATTAATTATATGGCAAGCACAACGTTGATGTAGTAAAAAAGATGCAGCATATACAGAAAACAGAGGACTGAGGCTCTCCATTGCAGTTGTATTTGATGAAGCATTATCCAAAGTTACTGCAAATATCTTGTCGGTTAGACCAAATTCTGACACAACATTAAGTACAGCTTGAGCTATGTTTTCACCAGTATGTGCTTCGTCAATTAATTCAAATCCTATAATTCTTTTCTGTAGTTCCCATTTTTTGTTAACATAATGAGCGACCACACTAATGTAGTCTTGCTTTGCCTGACCACTCCAGATATCAGATGTTAAAGAGACTGAAAAAGTGCATGTAGTAAAATCATCTTTCACTACTACTAATATCTAATCTCCGATTTTTTTTTAAATTTTTCGAATTTTTTTTGATTTTTTTCACTAATTTTCAAATTTCTGAATTATTTTAACCTCAAATCTCTAATCACCCCTCAGTGCTGCTCAATTTAATCTTTAATTATTCCAAATCATCTAACTTCCCGGACGGTCACCCATCCTCTCACTACTCCAGCCTGAGCACGCTTAACTTTTGGGTTCTATTCTCCCTCGTTTCCAAGTCTGCACTTGTTGTTTTCTTGACAATAGTAAGATGTCAATCCTATTAACCTCAGGAATTTATCTTGAGCATGAAGTCACACATTTCACTATTTGAGTTTGAAACTATTGTTCTAAAAATTTAGTAACACTACTATTTCTAGAATAATTAGTTTGACCACAGTTTGACCATAGTTTGACCAGATTTGACCACAGTTTGACTATAGTTTGACCAGATTTGACCAAAATTCAAAAAAACTAAAATAATTATTTAGTAACACGATTATCAGTTTTTGCAGCTGAGCCCGAGCACCAAATTGCCGCCTCCTAACATTGCTTTCATGTTAGTAATAACACTGCTTTTTAAATATTGTCAATTATATGTTTTATCAGGTTGAGGAGTTATGGACAAGTGGGATAATCAAGCCGAATCAATTTGGTCAAATATTGTCCGGTTTATTCTGAACCTCTCCACTATAGTATTTATCCATCTACCACGTACCTTGTTGGTTACATTAATTGCATGGCATGATTATGAAGATTCTGGGTCTCTGATCGATGTATCTACTTGTGATATGCAGGAAAGTTCTAGTGGTTGCAAAATAATGTTTTGGTTTGTGCACAAAGACTTGAATCTTCCCGAGATCAAACCTCCGTGAGAAGTTGAGAGGACTTTATCCTATTGGATTAATAATGACTCTTGCTGGGCTAATGTATGATATATTACTTGAGAGCGTTGTGTTCAGCCAGAACATAGATATTCACATATGTTTTCAGACACCAGATGTTACTTATGAAGGAGCTTACGTTTGCGTAAGGGACTCTTAAATCCTAATAATCTGCATATGCATGGCATCTCTCACTCTCACATCAAATTTGGAGTTTATGTCAAATAAAGCACCATTATGTCAAGTAAGAAGGACAAGTAGATGACGGCTGTAATTTCTTTGTGAAACTTGGACTGTTTCATGCAGATTAATCAATGTGCAATCTAGCCTGATTGTACTCTGTTGTTCTGTGCCATTCAACTCTTGCTCCTGAAGCTGCTGCTAAAATCTCAATGTAATCCTAGTCCTAGCTACACAATGCTACTGTCTAACCCCACAATAGTTACATTTGCTGCTAGTTCAGTGGTCTTAGACCAAAATATTGTACTGCCAACGGAGAATGGCACCTCGCTTATCTTGCAGCTGACGAATTATCTGTGCTGAACAATTTCAGGTAACTATGTTCGAACTTGCAGTTTGACTATAGTTTGACCAGATTTGACCAAAATTCAAAAAACTAAAATAATTATTTAGTAACACTAATAATCTTGAATAATCAGTTTGACCATAGTTTGACCAGATTTAACAAAAATTAAAAAAAAACTGAATTTTTTCTTGAATTTTTTTGCCTCCAGATCTTAAAAGCCCCGTAACTTTTTATCTGTTAGGTTTTTGAGGATTTTAAAAATGTTTAACGGGGTTCCCCCGACGAAAAAAAGTGACGGCCTGGACCATGGCCCACTATGGTGCGCGGCAGAGTCCTTCACGCCGTTAACCGGGCCCGATCTTTATAACCGTTTCATACCGTATTCCCCCGAACCACCGATATACCACGGCTCGATTCTGACACGCCAGCTGGATTTTTTCACATCCCGAGCATGGAACGGACGAGCAGGATTTCGGGCTCAGCTAAGCCCGAGCACCAAATCGCCGCCTCCTAACATTGCTTTCATGTTAGCAATAACACTGCTTTTTAAATGTTGTCAATTATATGTTTTCTCAGGTTGAGGAGTTATGGACAAGTGGGATAATCAAGCCGAATCAATTTGGTCAAATATTGTCCGGTTTATTCTGAACCTCTCCACTATAGTATTTATCCATCTACCACGTACCTTGTTGGTTACATTTTTTTAAATTCCCTTTTTTCCAAATTTTTCCCTTGTTTTTTCCGGTGTTATTTGGGACCTTTGGAAAGCTTTTAAATTTAAAATTTGGGTTTGCAATTTTTTTTTGGTTTGCAAATTTTCAATTTCTTAAAAAAAAATAAAATTTTTTAATCCTTTTTTTTTAAATATTTTACTTTTGAAACAAAATTTAAAATTTTTTTTGGGTTTTTTCTTTAAACCCTTAAATTTTTTAAAGGTTTATTTAAAAAAATTTTCCCCCAAAAAAGGGGTTTTGGTCTCCCAATTTGTTGGGGGTTGTGCATTTTGGGGTTTCATCTTTAACAATTTAAATACTTGTTCCCTTTTATTTTTACCAAACCAAAAACCAAAAATTTTTTACCCCAATTTTCCCCTAAAAATTTTAATTTTTCCTTTTTTTTTTTTTTTTTTTGGGGAAAACCCTTTTTTGGTTTTGGGTTTAAAATTTGGGAAGAAAAGGGTTTTTAACAAGTTTGGGAATTTAAAAAAATTAATTTTGGGCCTTAAATTTTTAAAATTTAATTTAAATGTTTTAAATTTTTTTTAAATTTTTTCCCGAACAACGGGTTTTGGGTTTAGGGAAAATTTTGGTTTTAAAAATTTTGTTTTTAAAACTTTTTTTGGGGTTTTTTTCCTTGGTTTGGCTTTATTTGGGAAAGGGAAAACCTTTATTAAAACCCCCTGGATTTTCCTCCCCAAACCCTTTGGTTTTAAAAGCAATTATGTTGGGCCCAGTGTATTTCCTTTTAAAATTGGGAAATTTATGTTTTAAAATTGTTTTTTAAAAATTTTCCCCTCAATTTGTTTTGGGTTTACAATTTTCCATTTAAATCTCTTCTCCCCGTTGTTAATTTTTTGGGGTTGGGGTTTCCAAAATTTTTAAGGGGATTTCTTATGGGGGAAAATTTTTTTTAAACTTGCCCCTCCCTTTCAAAGGGGAAAAACCCAAAAAATAATTATTTCCCAATATGTTTTATTTTTTGTTAAATTTTAAAAAAATTTTAAATTTTTTATTTTTGGTTTAAACCTTAATTTTAGGTTTTTTCCCAAAATTTTGGGTTTCCACAAAAAAAGTCTTTGTCCCGGGCATTTGCGCGGTTTTTCTTAACCTTTTTTGGTTACCCTTTTGGGAATTATCTTTTCCCTTTTATTTTTCAATTCGGTTTGAAATTTGATTGCCATTAAAAAAATTTTTTAACCTTTTTTAAAATTTTTTTTTTTTTAAAAAATTTTTTTTTGGGATTTTTGGGGTTTAAAATAAACTTTGGTAAATTTTTTTTTAAAATTGGGTTTTCCCAAAAAAAATTTTTATTTGGGCCAATTTTGGGAAATTTCCCTTTTCCCAGTTTTAAATTTAAAAATATTTTTTTTTTCCCCTTAACCCTTTTTTTTTAATTTAAAATTTAACCGGAAAAACCCCCCCTAATTGGTTTTTTTGGGCTTTTTAAAAATTTTTTTCCAAAAAAGGAGGGTTTAAAACCTAAATTTTCAATTTGGGCCACAATTCCCTTTGGAACCCACAAAACCCCCCTTTTTTAATTTAGAAAAAATTTTGTTTTCTTTAATTCGGGTTTAGGGTTAAAAATGTTTTTAAAAATTTTGAATTTTCCCTTTTCCTTTAATTTTTCCATTAAAATTTTAATTTTTGGCTAAAATAAATTTTTGGGTTGTTTGGGGGTTTAAAAAAATTTTTTTTAAAACTTGTTTCGGGTAAAAATTTCCTAATTTTAAAATTTAAATTTTGGGTTTACTTTTCCAATTAAAAATTAAAAACTTTTTGGGGGAAAAATTTTTTAAAATTGTTTCAGTTTAAAAATTAAAACTATTTTTGAAATTTTTTCCTAACTTAAAGCCCTCTTTTCTTTTGGGTTTGGGTTTTAAAAATTTTTAAAAGGGAAAAAATGGCGGGATTTCTTTGGAAAATTTTTTCAGGGTTTTCCCTTTTTTTTGCCCATTTTTTCTTTAACCATTTCCAGGTTTAAAACCCAATTGGTTTACCAATTTGGGCCAAAGGATTCAAAACCCCTTTTTTTAAAAAATATTTTTTTTATTTGCAAATTTAAAATTTTTTAAAATTTTTTTAAAATTTTGGAAAATTTAAAAACCTTTGTATTTTGGGAAAAATTATTAAAAAAAAACCCTTTTTTAAAATTTGGCGTTTTAAAGTTTCCCTTTTAAAAAATTTTAATTTTTTCTGGCCCAAATTTTTGGTTTTTTGAATTTAAATTTTCAACCCCAAAAAAAAGTTGGGCAACCCAAAAAGGCCCTTTCCTTTGCTTTTTTTAAATCTTCCCTTTTTTTTTTTTTTTCGGAAAGGGAAAAAGCCTTTGGGAAACCTTTACCCAATCCCCCCACTTTCCCCTTTTAAATTTTTTAAATTTGGGCAATTTTAGTTCGGGTTGAGGATTATACTTGGGATTGGAAACTTGGTGAAATTTGGTTTTTTTCCCAAACTTGATTTTCCCTTTCCCAAACCTGTTGGAATTTTGCAAACTAATTTGGTCCTTTCCTAAATTTATTTTTTAAAGGGTTTTTTTGCCTAATTTTTTTTGACAACCCATAAACCCCTTAGGGAAAATTTATCCTTTTGAAAATTTCGGCCCTTTTAAATTTTTGGGGTTTTTCCAAAAAAAAAAAAAAAAATTTTTTTAAAATTTTTTTGAAAGGGACCAAATTAAAATTAAAAATGTTTTTTTTTTTTGTTTAACAAAACCAATTTTTCAGTTTAGGGTCCAAATTTTTTTAAACCCCGGAATTTGGCGGTTTTTAAAAATTTAGGGTTAACCCGCTTTTTAAATTTTTCCCAACCCAAATTTCCGGTAATTTAAACCTTTGGGTTTTCCCGTTTATGATTTTTTTTCCCAAAAATTTTTAACCTTTTTTATTTAATTTTAAAATTTGAAATTTATTTTTTAAAAATTTTTAAAATTTTGGGTAATTTAACCATAATTTTTTGTTTGGTTTTTGACCCAAATTTTAAATTTAAAACCCAAAAAAATGGGTTACAAATTGAGGTTTAAATTAAAACGGGTTTAAAAATTTCCTTTAACCCAAAATTTTCGGGTTCAAAAAGTTTGGTTTTAATAAAAGATTTAAGATTTGCTATTTTGGGAAAAAACCCGGTACTTTGTTAAATTTTAAATTTTTAAAAAAATTTCCTTGTTTTTAAAGGGATTTAATCAAAATTTTAAAATTTCCTTTTAAATTTTCTATTTATTTTTATCCACCAAATTTGGGTTCATTAAATAATTATTATAAAAATTTTGGAAATTGTTTGGGAAATTTATTTTCTTTTTTTTTGAAAAATTTTTTATAAATTTTCCATTTAAGTTTGAAATTTTCAAAATTAAATAATTGTTTTTGTAAATTTAAACCCCATTTTTTTTGGGGTTTGGTTTAAAAAAAGGGTTTCCCAAAAAATATTTTCCCAAACAATTTCCTTCTTTGGCCCTTTCCCCCCTTTTTGTTTCCCAAAACCATTTTAAAAAAAAATTTTTAAATTTTTTTTTGGGGGCTTTTAAGTTTAACAAAAATTTGTTTTTTTTTTCCTTTAATTTAAAAGCCCTAAAATTTTTCAAAATTTTTTGGGTTTAAAAGTTTGGGGTTCCCCAAAAAATTTTTGGTCCGGGGCCCTTCCAATTTTTTTTGGGGGACCCCTTTTTTTAAATTCGCAAATTTAGGGTTCCCATTGGGTTTTTGTATAGAAAGGGTTTTTCAAAAAAAATTTTTTGGGAAACTTTCGAAAAACCCTGTTTTAATTTAAAATTTTTAAAAAATTGAATTTTTTTTTGATTTTAAAACCCAACTTTTTTAAAAATTTTTTTCAAAATTGTTTTAAACCCAAAAAAGGGGGTTTTTGCCCAAGGGAAAAAATCCTTCCCGGAAATTTACCTTTTTAAATTTATTTGAAAAATTTTTTGTTTTAAAAAAAGATTTGGGTTTTAATTGAAAGGGGGTTTTCCATTAAATGCCTTTTTGCTACATTGTTTTTTAATTTTTAAATTTTAAAATTTATGTTTTCCGTTTTAAAAGGGTTAAAGGAAAATTTTTAAATTTTTTACAATTTTCCCAAGGATTCCCCTTTAAAATTTTTGCAATTTAGAAAGGGGGTTTAAATTTTTTGAAACGTTTATTTTCAAAAAAAAATTTTTTTTTTAAAAAATTTTAAAATTTTTTGAATTTGGGAAACTTTAAAATTTTAAAAAATGTTTTTGTTTTCCCTAAATTTTAAAATTTTCTTTTTGGGTTGGTTTAAAAATTTAAATTTTGGGTTAAAGGAATTTGGGGCATTTCAAAGGAAAATTTAACCCAAGTTAAACCCTTTACAATTTAAATTTTTCCCCCAAAAAAAATTTAAAAGAAACAACGGTAATTTTTTTAAATTTTGGGGAAAAATTTAACTTTTTAACCCCTCCCCCTAATTTTTGTTTTTTGTTTTAAAAATTTTAATTAAACCCGAAAAATCTTTAAAGGACATTTTTTTTTGGTTTTAAAATTTTTTTCCAAACCCTTTGGAATTAAATTTTTTGAAAATTTCGGGTTTGCAAATTTTTGAATGGGAAAAGCATTAAAAAAAATTTTTTTTAAAAATTTTTTAAAATTGTTTAAAAAGTTTTCCTTTAATTTAAAAATTTTTTAACCCAAATTTAAAATTTTAAATTTTTGTTTTTTGAATTAAAATGTTTTAAACCCAATGGGCTTTTGCGGGGAATTTTAAATTTCTCCCAAGTTTTTTTTCCCAAATTTGGGTTTTCAAAAAAGGTTTGGGGATTTTCCCCGAATTTTAAAGGGAATTTTCAAAGGAATGCCCTTTTTAAAATTTTTTTAACTTTTTAAGGTTAATTTCCAGTTGGGTTTTTACAAGTTTTCAAACCAAATTTTAAAATTTTTGCGGTTTAACAAAATTTAGGGTTTTCCAAAACCCCTTTTAATTTTGGGAAAATTTAGGCGGGTTCCTTTGTTTACTTGGGTTTAAAAGTTTAAACAATTTCAGTAACTATGTTCAAACTTGCGCTTGACTATAGTTTGACCAGATTTGACCAAAATTCAAAAAACTAAAATAATTATTTAGTAACACTAATATTCTTGAATAATTAGTTTGACCATAGTTTGACCAGATTTAACAAAAATTAAAAAACTGAATTTTTTTGAATTTTTTGCCTCCAGATCTTAAAAGCCCCGTAACTTTTTTTTCTCGTTAGGTTTTGAGGATTTTAAAATGTTTAACGGGTTCCCTGCATTTAAAAAAGTGACGGCCTGGTCCATGGCCCACTATGGCGCTGCAGAGTCCTTCACGCCGCTATGCTTCGGGCCCATTTTCGCAACTGCTTATACCGTATTCCCCAGACCACCGATTTACCACGGCTCGATTCTCGACACGCCACTGGATTTTTTCACATCCCGAGCATGGAACGGACGAGCAGGATTTCGGCTCACCGAGCCCGAGCACCAAATCGCCGCCTCCTAACACCGCTTTCATGTTAGTAATAACACCGCTTTTAAATGTTGTCAATTATATGTTTTCTCAAAGTTGAGGAGTTATGGACAAGTGGGATAATCAAGCAATCAATTTGGTCAAATATTGTCCGGTTTATTCTCAACCTCTCCACTATGGTATTTATCCATCTACCACGCACTCGTTGGTTACATTAATTGCATGGCATGATTATGAAGATTCCGGTCTCGATCGATGTATCTCGCTTGTGATATGCAGGAAAGTTCTAGTGGTTGCAAAATAATGTTTTGGTTTGTGCACAAAGACTTGAATCTCCCCGAGATCAAACCTCCGTGAGAAGTTGAGAGCACTTTATCCTATTGGATTAATAATGACTCTTGCTGGGCTAATGTATGATATATTACTTGAGAGCGCTTGTGTTCAGCCGTAACATAGATATTCACATATGTTTTCGCACACCGATGTTACTTATGAAGGAGCTTACGCTTGAAAGGGACTCTTAAATCCTAATAATCTGCATATGCATGGCATCTCTCACTCTCACTTCAAATTTGGAGTTTCAGTCAAATAAAGCACCATTATGTCAAGTAAGAAGGACAAGTAGCTGACGGCTGTAATTTCTTTGTGAAACTTGGACTGTTTCATGCAGATTAATCAATGTGCAATCTAGCCTGATTGTACTGTTGTTCGTGCCATTCAACTCTTGTTCCTCAAGTCGCTGCTAAAATCTCAATGTAATCCTAGTCCTAGCTACACAATGCTACCGCCTAACCCCACAGCTTGTTACATTTGTCGCTGGTTCAAGGGTCTTAGACCAAAATATTGTATCGCCAACGGAGTATGGCACCTCGCTTATCTTGCAAATGATTTAATTATCTCAGTGTTTAACAATTTCAGTAACTATGTTCAAACTTGCGCTTGACTATAGTTTGACTAGATTTGACCAAAATTCAAAAAAACTAAAATAATTATTTAGTAACACTAATATTCTTGAATAATTAGTTTGACCATAGTTTGACCAGATTTAACAAAAATTAAAAAACTGAATTTTTTTGAATTTTTTTTGCCTCCAGATCTTAAAAGCCCCGTAACTTTTTTCGGTTAGGTTTTTGAGGATTTTAAAAATGTTTAACGGGGTTCCCCAGACGAAAAAAAGTGACGGCCTGGTCCATGGCCCACTATGGCGCGCGGCAGAGTCCTTCACGCCGTTGCGCTTCGGGCCCATCTTTCAAACCGCTTATACCGTATTCCCAAGACCACCGATTTACCACGGCTCGATTCTCGACACGCCACCGGATTTTTTCACATCCCGAGCATGGAACGGACGAGCAGGATTTCGGCTCACCGAGCCCGAGCACCAAATCGCCGCCTCCTAACACCGCTTTCATGTTAGTAATAACACCGCTTTTAAATGTTGTCAATTATATGTTTTCTCGTTGAGGAGTTATGGACAAGTGGGATAATCGTCAATCAATTTGGTCAAATATTGTCCGTTTATTCTGAACCTCTCCACTATGGTATTTATCCATCTACCACGCACTCGTTGGTTACATTAATTGCATGGCATGATTATGAAGATTCCGGTCTCTCGATCGATGTATCTCGCTTGTGATATGCAGGAAAGTTCTAGTGGTTGCAAAATAATGTTTTGGTTTGTGCACAAAGACTTGAATCTCCCCGAGATCAAACCTCCGTGAGAAGTTGAGAGCACTTTATCCTATTGGATTAATAATGACTCTTGCTGGGCTAATGTATGATATATTACTTGAGAGCGTTGTGTTCAGCCAGAACATAGATATTCACATATGTTTTCAGACACCAGATGTTACTTATGAAGGAGCTTACGCTTATGTAAAGGGACTCTTAAATCCTAATAATCTGCATATGCATGGCATCTCTCACTCTCACTTCAAATTTGGAGTTTCTGTCAAATAAAGCACCATTATGTCAAGTAAGAAGGACAAGTAGCTGACGGCTGTAATTTCTTTGTGAAACTTGGACTGTTTCATGCAGATTAATCAATGTGCAATCTAGCTTGATTGTACTGTTGTTCTGTGCCATTCAACTCTTGTTCCTCAAGTCGCCGCTAAAATCTCAATGTAATCCTAGTCCTAGCTACACAATGCTACCGCCTAACCCCACAGCTTGTTACATTTGTCTGCTGGTTCAAGTGGTCTTAGACCAAAATATTGTAATCGCCAACGAGTATGGCACCTCGCTTATCTTGCAAATGATTTAATTATCTCAGGTTTAATAATTTCAGTAACTATGTTCAAACTTGCAGTTTGACTATAGTTTGACCAGATTTGACCAAAATTCAAAAAAACTAAAATAATTATTTAGTAACACTAATATTCTTGAATAATTAGTTTGACCATAGTTTGACCAGATTTAACAAAAATTAAAAAAAACTGAATTTTTTTGAATTTTTTGCCTCCAGATCTTAAAAGCCCCGTAACTTTTTTTCTGTTAGGTTTTTGAGGATTTTAAAAATGTTTAACGGGGTTCCCCAGACGAAAAAAAGTGACGGCCTGGTCCATGGCCCACTATGGCGCGCGGCAGAGTCCTTCACGCCGCTGCGCTTGGGCCCATTTTCGAACTGCTTTCATACCGTATTCCCAAGACCACCGATTTACCACGGCTCGATTCTCGACACGCCACCGGATTTTTTCACATCCCGAGCATGGAACGGACGAGCAGGATTTCGGCTCACCGAGCCCGAGCACCAAATCGCCGCCTCCTAACACCGCTTTCATGTTAGTAATAACACCGCTTTTAAATGTTGTCAATTATATGTTTTCTCAGTTGAGGAGTTATGGACAAGTGGGATAATCTGTCAATCAATTTGGTCAAATATTGTCCGGTTTATTCTGAACCTCTCCACTATGGTATTTATCCATCTACCACGCACTCGTTGGTTACATTAATTGCATGGCATGATTATGAAGATTCCGGTCTCGATCGATGTATCTGCTTGTGATATGCAGGAAAGTTCTAGTGGTTGCAAAATAATGTTTTGGTTTGTGCACAAAGACTTGAATCTCCCCGAGATCAAACCTCCGTGAGAAGTTGAGAGCACTTTATCCTATTGGATTAATAATGACTCTTGCTGGGCTAATGTATGATATATTACTTGAGAGCGCTTGTGTTCAGCCGTAACATAGATATTCACATATGTTTTCGACACCGATGTTACTTATGAAGGAGCTTACGCTTATGAAAGGGACTCTTAAATCCTAATAATCTGATATGCATGGCATCTCTCACTCTCACTTCAAATTTGGAGTTTCACAAATAAAGCACCATTATGTCAAGTAAGAAGGACAAGTAGCTGACGGCTGTAATTTCTTTGTGAAACTTGGACTGTTTCATGCAGATTAATCAATGTGCAATCTAGCCTGATTGTACTCGTTGTTCTGTGCCATTCAACTCTTGTTCCTCAAGTTGCTGCTAAAATCTCAATGTAATCCTAGTCCTAGCTACACAATGCTACCGCTCTAACCCCACAGCTTGTTACATTTGTCGCTGGTTCAAGGTCTTAGACCAAAATATTGTAACGCCAACGGAGTATGGCACCTCGCTTATCTTGCAAATGATTTAATTATCTGTGGTTAACAATTTCAGTAACTATGTTCAAACTTGCGCTTGACTATAGTTTGACCAGATTTGACCAAAATTCAAAAAACTAAAATAATTATTTAGTAACACTAATATTCTTGAATAATTAGTTTGACCATAGTTTGACCAGATTTAACAAAAATTAAAAAACTGAATTTTTTTGAATTTTTTGCCTCCAGATCTTAAAAGCCCCGTAACTTTTTTTCTCGTTAGGTTTTTGAGGATTTTAAAATGTTTAACGGGTTCCCTGATTTAAAAAAGTGACGGCCTGGTCCATGGCCCACTATGGCGCTGCGCAGTAGTCCTTCACGCCGCTGCGCTTTGGGCCCATTTTCAGCAACTGCTTTCATACCGATTCCCAAGACCACCGATTTACCACGGCTCGATTCTCGACACGCCACCGGATTTTTTCACATCCCGAGCATGGAACGGACGAGCAGGATTTCGGCTCACCGAGCCCGAGCACCAAATCGCCGCCTCCTAACACCGCTTTCATGTTAGTAATAACACCGCTTTTAAATGTTGTCAATTATATGTTTTCTCAAAGTTGAGGAGTTATGGACAAGTGGGATAATCTGTCAATCAATTTGGTCAAATATTGTCCGTTTATTCTGAACCTCTCCACTATGGTATTTATCCATCTACCACGCACTCGTTGGTTACATTAATTGCATGGCATGATTATGAAGATTCCGGTCTCGATCGATGTATCTCGCTTGTGATATGCAGTGAAAGTTCTAGTGGTTGCAAAATAATGTTTTGGTTTGTGCACAAAGACTTGAATCTCCCCGAGATCAAACCTCCGTGAGAAGTTGAGAGCACTTTATCCTATTGGATTAATAATGACTCTTGCTGGGCTAATGTATGATATATTACTTGAGAGCGTTGTGTTCAGCCAGAACATAGATATTCACATATGTTTTCAGACACCAGATGTTACTTATGAAGGAGCTTACGTTTGTGAAAGGGACTCTTAAATCCTAATAATCTGCATATGCATGGCATCTCTCACTCTCACTTCAAATTTGGAGTTTCTGTCAAATAAAGCACCATTATGTCAAGTAAGAAGGACAAGTAGCTGACGGCTGTAATTTCTTTGTGAAACTTGGACTGTTTCATGCAGATTAATCAATGTGCAATCTAGCCTCGATTGTACTCGTTGTTCTATGCCATTCAACTCTTGTTCCTCAAGTCGCTGCTAAAATCTCAATGTAATCCTAGTCCTAGCTACACAATGCTACCGTCTAACCCCACAGCTTGTTACATTTGTCGCTGGTTCAGTGGTCTTAGACCAAAATATTGTAATCGCCAACGAGTATGGCACCTCGCTTATCTTGCAAATGATTTAATTATCTCAGGTTTAACAATTTCAGGTAACTATGTTCAAACTTGCAGTTTGACTATAGTTTGACCAGATTTGACCAAAATTCAAAAAACTAAAATAATTATTTAGTAACACTAATATTCTTGAATAATTAGTTTGACCATAGTTTGACCAGATTTAACAAAAATTAAAAAAACTGAATTTTTTTGAATTTTTTGCCTCCAGATCTTAAAAGCCCCGTAACTTTTTTTCTGTTAGGTTTTTGAGGATTTTAAAAATGTTTAACGGGGTTCCCCAGACGAAAAAAAGTGACGGCCTGGTCCATGGCCCACTATGGCGCGCGGCAGAGTCCTTCACGCCGTTGCGCTTCGGGCCCAGTCTTTCGCAACCGTTTCATACCGTATTCCCCCGCACCACCGATTTACCACGGCTCGATTCTGACACGCCAGCTGGATTTTTTCACATCCCGAGCATGGAACGGACGAGCAGGATTTCGGGCTCAGCTGAGCCCGAGCACCAAATCGCCGCCTCCTAACACTGCTTTCATGTTAGTAATAACACTGCTTTTTAAATGTTGTCAATTATATGTTTTCTCAGGTTGAGGAGTTATGGACAAGTGGGATAATCAAGTCAATCAATTTGGTCAAATATTGTCCGTTTATTCTGAACCTCTCCACTATGGTATTTATCCATCTACCACGCACTCGTTGGTTACATTAATTGCATGGCATGATTATGAAGATTCCGGGTCTCTGATCGATGTATCTGCTTGTGATATGCAGGAAAGTTCTAGTGGTTGCAAAATAATGTTTTGGTTTGTGCACAAAGACTTGAATCTCCCCGAGATCAAACCTCCGTGAGAAGTTGAGAGCACTTTATCCTATTGGATTAATAATGACTCTTGCTGGGCTAATGTATGATATATTACTTGAGAGCGTTGTGTTCAGCCAGAACATAGATATTCACATATGTTTTCAGACACCAGATGTTACTTATGAAGGAGCTTACGCTTGCGAAAGGGACTCTTAAATCCTAATAATCTGCATATGCATGGCATCTCTCACTCTCACTTCAAATTTGGAGTTTCTGTCAAATAAAGCACCATTATGTCAAGTAAGAAGGACAAGTAGCTGACGGCTGTAATTTCTTTGTGAAACTTGGACTGTTTCATGCAGATTAATCAATGTGCAATCTAGCCTCGATTGTACTGTTGTTCTGTGCCATTCAACTCTTGTTCCTCAAGTTGCTGCTAAAATCTCAATGTAATCCTAGTCCTAGCTACACAATGCTACTGCTCTAACCCCACAGCTTGTTACATTTGTCGCTGGTTCAGTGGTCTTAGACCAAAATATTGTAATCGCCAACGAGTATGGCACCTCGCTTATCTTGCAAATTGATTTAATTATCTCAGGTTGAACAATTTCAGTAACTATGTTCAAACTTGCGCTTGACTATAGTTTGACCAGATTTGACCAAAATTCAAAAAAACTAAAATAATTATTTAGTAACACTAATATTCTTGAATAATTAGTTTGACCATAGTTTGACCAGATTTAACAAAAATTAAAAAACTGATTTTTTTTGAATTTTTTGCCTCCAGATCTTAAAAGCCCCGTAACTTTTTTTCTGTTAGGTTTTTGAGGATTTTAAAA
This sequence comes from Aegilops speltoides, assembly GCA_021437245.1. Classification (NCBI taxonomy): domain Eukaryota; kingdom Viridiplantae; phylum Streptophyta; class Magnoliopsida; order Poales; family Poaceae; genus Aegilops; species Aegilops speltoides. The sequence goes on from CM038146.1 coordinate 487,244,476, forward strand.
ATGTTTAACGGGGTTCCCCAGACGAAAAAAGTGACGGCCTGGTCCATGGCCCACTATGGCGCGCGGCAGAGTCCTTCACGCCGTTGCGCTTCGGGCCCAGTCTTTCGCAACCGTTTCATACCGTATTCCCCCGCACCACCGATTTACCACGGCTCGATTCTGACACGCCAGCTGGATTTTTTCACATCCCGAGCATGGAACGGACGAGCAGGATTTCGGGCTCAGCTGAGCCCGAGCACCAAATCGCCGCCTCCTAACACTGCTTTCATGTTAGTAATAACACTGCTTTTTAAATGTTGTCAATTATATGTTTTCTCAGGTTGAGGAGTTATGGACAAGTGGGATAATCAAGCCGAATCAATTTGGTCAAATATTGTCCGGTTTATTCTGAACCTCTCCACTATGGTATTTATCCATCTACCACGTACCTCGTTGGTTACATTAATTGCATGGCATGATTATGAAGATTCCGGGTCTCTGATCGATGTATCTGCTTGTGATATGCAGGAAAGTTCTAGTGGTTGCAAAATAATGTTTTGGTTTGTGCACAAAGACTTGAATCTCCCCGAGATCAAACCTCCGTGAGAAGTTGAGAGCACTTTATCCTATTGGATTAATAATGACTCTTGCTGGGCTAATGTATGATATATTACTTGAGAGCGTTGTGTTCAGCCAGAACATAGATATTCACATATGTTTTCAGACACCAGATGTTACTTATGAAGGAGCTTACGTTTGTGAAAGGGACTCTTAAATCCTAATAATCTGCATATGCATGGCATCTCTCACTCTCACTTCAAATTTGGAGTTTCTGTCAAATAAAGCACCATTATGTCAAGTAAGAAGGACAAGTAGCTGACGGCTGTAATTTCTTTGTGAAACTTGGACTGTTTCATGCAGATTAATCAATGTGCAATCTAGCCTGATTGTACTCTGTTGTTCTGTGCCATTCAACTCTTGTTCCTGAAGCTGCTGCTAAAATCTCAATGTAATCCTAGTCCTAGCTACACAATGCTACTGTCTAACCCCACAGCTTGTTACATTTGTCGCTGGTTCAGTGGTCTTAGACCAAAATATTGTAACGCCAACGAGTATGGCACCTCGCTTATCTTGCAGCTGACGAATTATCTGTGCTGAACAATTTCAGGTAACTATGTTCAAACTTGCAGTTTGACTATAGTTTGACCAGATTTGACCAAAATTCAAAAAAACTAAAATAATTATTTAGTAACACTAATATTCTTGAATAATTAGTTTGACCATAGTTTGACCAGATTTAACAAAAATTAAAAAAACTGAATTTTTTTGAATTTTTTGCCTCCAGATCTTAAAAGCCCCGTAACTTTTTTTTCTGTTAGGTTTTTGAGGATTTTAAAAATGTTTAACGGGTTCCCCAGACGTAAAAAAGTGACGGCCTGGTCCATGGCCCACTATGGCGCTGCGCAGAGTCCTTCACGCCGCTAAGCGCTCGGCCCAGTTTTCGCAACTGCTTCATACCGTATTCTCAAGACCACCGATTTACCATGGCTCGATTCTCGACACGCCACCGGATTTTTTCACATCCCGAGCATGGAACGGACGAGCAGGATTTCGGCTCACTGAGCCCGAGCACCAAATCGCCGCCTCCTAACACCGCTTTCATGTTAGTAATAACACCGCTTTTAAATGTTGTCAATTATATGTTTTCTCGTGTTGAGGAGTTATGGACAAGTGGGATAATCAAGCAATCAATTTGGTCAAATATTGTCCGTTTATTCTCAACCTCTCCACTATGGTATTTATCCATCTACCACGCACTCGTTGGTTACATTAATTGCATGGCATGATTATGAAGATTCCGGTCTCGATCGATGTATCTCGCTTGTGATATGCAGAAAGTTCTAGTGGTTGCAAAATAATGTTTTGGTTTGTGCACAAAGACTTGAATCTCCCCGAGATCAAACCTCCGTGAGAAGTTGAGAGCACTTTATCCTATTGGATTAATAATGACTCTTGCTGGGCTAATGTATGATATATTACTTGAGAGCGTTGTGTTCAGCCAGAACATAGATATTCACATATGTTTTCAGACACCGATGTTACTTATGAAGGAGCTTACGCTTATGTAAAGGGACTCTTAAATCCTAATAATCTGCATATGCATGGCATCTCTCACTCTCACTTCAAATTTGGAGTTTCTGTCAAATAAAGCACCATTATGTCAAGTAAGAAGGACAAGTAGCTGACGGCTGTAATTTCTTTGTGAAACTTGGACTGTTTCATGCAGATTAATCAATGTGCAATCTAGCCTGATTGTACTCGTTGTTCTGTGCCATTCAACTCTTGTTCTCAAGTCTGCTGCTAAAATCTCAATGTAATCCTAGTCCTAGCTACACAATGCTACCGTCTAACCCCACAGCTTGTTACATTTGTTGCTGGTTCAAGTGGTCTTAGACCAAAATATTGTATCGCCAACGGAGTATGGCACCTCGCTTATCTTGCAAATTGATTTAATTATCTCAGGTTTAACAATTTCAGGTAACTATGTTCAAACTTGCAGTTTGACTATAGTTTGACCAGATTTGACCAAAATTCAAAATACTAAAATAATTATTTAGTAACACTAATATTGTTGAATAATTAGTTTGACCATAGTTTCACCAGATTTAACAAAAATTAAAAAAAAACTGAATTTTTTTTTTGAATTTTTTTGCCTCCAGATCTTAAAAGCCCCGTAACTTTTTTTTCGTTAGGTTTTTGAGGATTTTAAAAATGTTTAACGGGGTTCCCCAGACGAAAAAAAGTGACGGCCTGGTCCATGGCCCACTATGGCGCGGCAGAGTCCTTCACGCCGTTGCGCTTCGGGCCCAGTCTTTCGCAACCGTTTCATACCGTATTCCCCCGCACCACCGATTTACCATGGCTCGATTCTGACACGCCAGCTGGATTTTTTCACATCCCGAGCATGGAACGGACGAGCAGGATTTCGGGCTCAGCTGAGCCCGAGCACCAAATCGCCGCCTCCTAACACTGCTTTCATGTTAGTAATAACACTGCTTTTTAAATGTTGTCAATTATATGTTTTCTCAGGTTGAGGAGTTATGGACAAGTGGGATAATCAAGCCGAATCAATTTGGTCAAATATTGTCCGGTTTATTCTGAACCTCTCCACTATGGTATTTATCCATCTACCACGTACCTCGTTGGTTACATTAATTGCATGGCATGATTATGAAGATTCCGGGTCTCTGATCGATGTATCTGCTTGTGATATGCAGGAAAGTTCTAGTGGTTGCAAAATAATGTTTTGGTTTGTGCACAAAGACTTGAATCTCCCCGAGATCAAACCTCCGTGAGAAGTTGAGAGCACTTTATCCTATTGGATTAATAATGACTCTTGCTGGGCTAATGTATGATATATTACTTGAGAGCGTTGTGTTCAGCCAGAACATAGATATTCACATATGTTTTCAGACACCAGATGTTACTTATGAAGGAGCTTACGCTTATGTAAAGGGACTCTTAAATCCTAATAATCTGCATATGCATGGCATCTCTCACTCTCACTTCAAATTTGGAGTTTCTGTCAAATAAAGCACCATTATGTCAAGTAAGAAGGACAAGTAGCTGACGGCTGTAATTTCTTTGTGAAACTTGGACTGTTTCATGCAGATTAATCAATGTGCAATCTAGCCTGATTGTACTCTTGTGTTCTGTGCCATTCAACTCTTGTTCCTCAAGTCGCTGCTAAAATCTCAATGTAATCCTAGTCCTAGCTACACAATGCTACCGTCTAACCCCACAGCTTGTTACATTTGTCTGCTGGTTCAAGGGTCTTAGACCAAAATATTGTAACGCCAACGAGTATGGCACCTCGCTTATCTTGCAAATTGATTTAATTATCTCATGTTTTAACAATTTCAGTAACTATGTTCAAACTTGCGCTTGACTATAGTTTGACCAGATTTGACCAAAATTCAAAAAAACTAAAATAATTATTTAGTAACACTAATATTCTTGAATAATTAGTTTGACCATAGTTTGACCAGATTTAACAAAAATTAAAAAAACTGATTTTTTTTGAATTTTTTTGCCTCCAGATCTTAAAAGCCCCGTAACTTTTTTTCTGTTAGGTTTTTGAGGATTTTAAAAATGTTTAACGGGTTCCCTGATTTAAAAAAGTGACGGCCTGGTCCATGGCCCACTATGGCGCTGCGGCAGAGTCCTTCACGCCGCTGCGCTTCGGGCCCATTTTCGCAACTGCTTTCATACCGTATTCTCAAGACCACCGATTTACCACGGCTCGATTCTCGACACGCCACCGGATTTTTTCACATCCCGAGCATGGAACGGACGAGCAGGATTTCGGCTCACCGAGCCCGAGCACCAAATCGCCGCCTCCTAACACTGCTTTCATGTTAGTAATAACACTGCTTTTTAAATGTTGTCAATTATATGTTTTCTCAGGTTGAGGAGTTATGGACAAGTGGGATAATCAAGCCTAATCAATTTGGTCAAATATTGTCCGGTTTATTCTGAACCTCTCCACTATGGTATTTATCCATCTACCACGTACCTCGTTGGTTACATTAATTGCATGGCATGATTATGAAGATTCCGGGTCTCTGATCGATGTATCTGCTTGTGATATGCAGGAAAGTTCTAGTGGTTGCAAAATAATGTTTTGGTTTGTGCACAAAGACTTGAATCTCCCCGAGATCAAACCTCCGTGAGAAGTTGAGAGCACTTTATCCTATTGGATTAATAATGACTCTTGCTGGGCTAATGTATGATATATTACTTGAGAGCGTTGTGTTCAGCCAGAACATAGATATTCACATATGTTTTCAGACACCAGATGTTACTTATGAAGGAGCTTACGCTTATGAAAGGACTCTTAAATCCTAATAATCTGCATATGCATGGCATCTCTCACTCTCACTTCAAATTTGGAGTTTCACAAATAAAGCACCATTATGTCAAGTAAGAAGGACAAGTAGTCGACGGTTGTAATTTCTTTGTGAAACTTGGACTGTTTCATGCAGATTAATCAATGTGCAATCTAGCCTGATTGTACTGTTGTTCTTTGCCATTCAACTCTTGTTCCTCAAGTCGCTAAAATCTCAATGTAATCCTAGTCCTAGCTACACAATGCTACCGTCTAACCCCACAGCTTGTTACATTTGTCGCTGGTTCAAGTGGTCTTAGACCAAAATATTGTAATCGCCAACGGAGTATGGCACCTCGCTTATCTTGCAAATTGATTTAATTATCTCATGTTTAATAATTTCAGTAACTATGTTCAAACTTGCGCTTTGACTATAGTTTGACCAGATTTGACCAAAATTCAAAAAAACTAAAATAATTATTTAGTAACACTAATATTCTTGAATAATTAGTTTGACCATAGTTTGACCAGATTTAACAAAAATTAAAAAAACTGAATTTTTTTGAATTTTTTTGCCTCCAGATCTTAAAAGCCCCGTAACTTTTTTCTGTTAGGTTTTTGAGGATTTTAAAAATGTTTAACGGGTTCCCCAGACGAAAAAAAGTGACGGCCTGGTCCATGGCCCACTATGGCGCGCGGCAGAGTCCTTCACGCCGTTGCGCTTCGGGCCCAGTCTTTCGCAACCGTTTCATACCGTATTCCCCCGCACCACCGATTTACCACGGCTCGATTCTGACACGCCAGCTGGATTTTTTCACATCCCGAGCATGGAACGGACGAGCAGGATTTCGGGCTCAGCTGAGCCCGAGCACCAAATCGCCGCCTCCTAACACTGCTTTCATGTTAGTAATAACACTGCTTTTTAAATGTTGTCAATTATATGTTTTCTCAGGTTGAGGAGTTATGGACAAGTGGGATAATCAAGCCGAATCAATTTGGTCAAATATTGTCTGGTTTATTCTGAACCTCTTCACTATGGTATTTATCCATCTACCACGCACTCGTTGGTTACATTAATTGCATGGCATGATTATGAAGATTCCGGGTCTCTGATCGATGTATCTGCTTGTGATATGCAGGAAAGTTCTAGTGGTTGCAAAATAATGTTTTGGTTTGTGCACAAAGACTTGAATCTCCCCGAGATCAAACCTCCGTGAGAAGTTGAGAGCACTTTATCCTATTGGATTAATAATGACTCTTGCTGGGCTAATGTATGATATATTACTTGAGAGCGTTGTGTTCAGCCAGAACATAGATATTCACATATGTTTTCGCACACCGATGTTACTTATGAAGGAGCTTACGCTATGTAAAGGGACTCTTAAATCCTAATAATCTGCATATGCATGGCATCTCTCACTCTCACTTCAAATTTGGAGTTTCACAAATAAAGCACCATTATGTCAAGTAAGAAGGACAAGTAGTCGACGGTTGTAATTTCTTTGTGAAACTTGGACTGTTTCATGCAGATTAATCAATGTGCAATCTAGCCTGATTGTACTGTTGTTCTTGCCATTCAACTCTTGTTCTCAAGTCTGCTGCTAAAATCTCAATGTAATCCTAGTCCTAGCTACACAATGCTACCGCTCTAACCCCACAGCTTGTTACATTTGTCTGCTGGTTCAAGTGGTCTTAGACCAAAATATTGTATCGCCAACGGAGTATGGCACCTCGCTTATCTTGCAAATTGATTTAATTATCTCATGGTTTAACAATTTCAGTAACTATGTTCAAACTTGCAGTTTGACTATAGTTTGACCAGATTTGACCAAAATTCAAAAAACTAAAATAATTATTTAGTAACACTAATATTCTTGAATAATTAGTTTGACCATAGTTTGACCAGATTTAACAAAAATTAAAAAAAACTGAATTTTTTTGAATTTTTTGCCTCCAGATCTTAAAAGCCCCATAACTTTTTTTCTGTTAGGTTTTTGAGGATTTTAAAAATGTTTAACGGGTTCCCTGCATTTAAAAAAGTGACGGCCTGGTCCATGGCCCACTATGGCGCGCGGCGGAGTCCTTCACGCCATTGCGCTTTGGGCCTAGTCTTTCGCAACCGTTTCATACCGTATTCCCCCGCACCACCGATTTACCACGGCTCGATTCTGACACGCCAGCTGGATTTTTTCACATCCCGAGCATGGAACGGACGAGCAGGATTTCGGGCTCAGCTGAGCCCGAGCACCAAATCGCCGCCTCCTAACACTGCTTTCATGTTAGTAATAACACTGCTTTTTAAATGTTGTCAATTATATGTTTTCTCAGGTTGAGGAGTTATGGACAAGTGGGATAATCTGTCAATCAATTTGGTCAAATATTGTCCGGTTTATTCTGAACCTCTCCACTATGGTATTTATCCATCTACCACGTACCTCGTTGGTTACATTAATTGCATGGCATGATTATGAAGATTCCGGGTCTCTGATCGATGTATCTGCTTGTGATATGCAGGAAAGTTCTAGTGGTTGCAAAATAATGTTTTGGTTTGTGCACAAAGACTTGAATCTCCCCGAGATCAAACCTCCGTGAGAAGTTGAGAGCACTTTATCCTATTGGATTAATAATGACTCTTGCTGGGCTAATGTATGATATATTACTTGAGAGCGTTGTGTTCAGCCAGAACATAGATATTCACATATGTTTTCAGACACCAGATGTTACTTATGAAGGAGCTTACGCTATGAAAGGGACTCTTAAATCCTAATAATCTGATATGCATGGCATCTCTCACTCTCACTTCAAATTTGGAGTTTCTGTCAAATAAAGCACCATTATGTCAAGTAAGAAGGACAAGTAGCTGACGGCTGTAATTTCTTTGTGAAACTTGGACTGTTTCATGCAGATTAATCAATGTGCAATCTAGCCTGATTGTACTGTTGTTCTCGTGCCATTCAACTCTTGTTCTCAAGTCTGCTGCTAAAATCTCAATGTAATCCTAGTCCTAGCTACACAATGCTACCGTCTAACCCCACAGCTTGTTACATTTGTCGCTGGTTCAAGTGGTCTTAGACCAAAATATTGTACTGCCAACGGAGTATGGCACCTCGCTTATCTTGCAGCTGACGAATTATCTGTGCTGAACAATTTCAGGTAACTATGTTCAAACTTGCAGTTTGACTATAGTTTGACCAGATTTGACCAAAATTCAAAAAACTAAAATAATTATTTAGTAACACTAATATTCTTGAATAATTAGTTTGACCATAGTTTGACCAGATTTAACAAAAATTAAAAAAACTGAATTTTTTTGAATTTTTTTGCCTCCAGATCTTAAAAGCCCCGTAACTTTTTTTCTGTTAGGTTTTTGAGGATTTTAAAAATGTTTAACGGGGTTCCCCAGACGAAAAAAAGTGACGGCCTGGTCCATGGCCCACTATGGCGCGCGGCAGAGTCCTTCACGCCGCAAGGCTTGGGCCCATTTTCGCAACTGCTTTCATACCGTATTCCCCCGCACCACCGATTTACCACGGCTCGATTCTGACACGCCAGCTGGATTTTTTCACATCCCGAGCATGGAACGGACGAGCAGGATTTCGGGCTCAGCTGAGCCCGAGCACCAAATCGCCGCCTCCTAACACTACTTTCATGTTAGTAATAACACTGCTTTTTAAATGTTGTCAATTATATGTTTTCTCAGGTTGAGGAGTTATGGACAAGTGGGATAATCAAGCCGAATCAATTTGGTCAAATATTGTCCGTTTATTCTAAACCTCTCCACTATGGTATTTATCCATCTACCACGCACTCGTTGGTTACATTAATTGCATGGCATGATTATGAAGATTCCGGGTCTCTGATCGATGTATCTGCTTGTGATATGCAGGAAAGTTCTAGTGGTTGCAAAATAATGTTTTGGTTTGTGCACAAAGACTTGAATCTCCCCGAGATCAAACCTCCGTGAGAAGTTGAGAGCACTTTATCCTATTGGATTAATAATGACTCTTGCTGGCTAATGTATGATATATTACTTGAGAGCGTTGTGTTCAGCCGTAACATAGATATTCACATATGTTTTCGCACACCGATGTTACTTATGAAGGAGCTTACGCTTGTAAAGGGACTCTTAAATCCTAATAATCTGCATATGCATGGCATCTCTCACTCTCACTTCAAATTTGGAGTTTCAGTCAAATAAAGCACCATTATGTCAAGTAAGAAGGACAAGTAGCTGACGGCTGTAATTTCTTTGTGAAACTTGGACTGTTTCATGCAGATTAATCAATGTGCAATCTAGCCTCGATTGTACTCTGTTGTTCTCGTGCCATTCAACTCTTGTTCTCAAGTTGCTGCTAAAATCTCAATGTAATCCTAGTCCTAGCTACACAATGCTACTTGCTCTAACCCCACAGCTTGTTACATTTGTCGCTGGTTCAAGGGTCTTAGACCAAAATATTGTATCGCCAACGGAGTATGGCACCTCGCTTATCTTGCAAATGATTTAATTATCTCAGGTTTAACAATTTCAGTAACTATGTTCAAACTTGCGCTTTGACTATAGTTTGACCAGATTTGACCAAAATTCAAAAAACTAAAATAATTATTTAGTAACACTAATATTCTTGAATAATTAGTTTGACCATAGTTTGACCAGATTTAACAAAAATTAAAAAACTGAATTTTTTTGAATTTTTTGCCTCGAGATCTTAAAAGCCCCGTAACTTTTTTTCTCATTCACTATGCCTTGGCCATAGTTTCTATAAAGTATGCCATGTCTGTGTACCGATCTATTGTATACCCTGCACCGAGTTTATGAGGGAATACAATAGTGATCTAGGAGTAGATCATTGGACAGCGGTCAAAATTATCCTTAGTGGAATAAGGATATGTTTCTCGATTATGGAAGTGACAAAGGTTCGCGTAAAGGGTTACGCCGATGCAAGTTTTGACACGATCTGGATGACTCTAAGTCTCGATCTAGATACATATTGAAAGTGGGAGCAATTAGCTAGAGTAGCTTCGTGCGAGCATTGTAGACATAGAAAAATTGCAAAATACATAACGGATCTGAATGTGAAAGACCCGTTGACTAAGACTCTCTCACAAGCAAAACATGATCACACCTTAGTACTCTTTGGGTGTTAATCACATAGCGATGTGAACTAGATTACTGAATCTAGTAAACCCTTTGGGTGTTGGTCACATGGCGATGTGAACTATGGGTGTTAATCACATGATGATGTGAACTATCGATGTTAATCACATGGTGATGCGATCTAGATTATTGACTCTAGTGCAAGTGGGAGATGAAGGAAATATGCCCTAGAGGCAATAATAAAGTTATTATATATTTCCTCATATCATGATAAATGTTTATTATTCATGCTAGAATTGTATTAACCGGAAACATAATACATGTGTGAATATATAGACAAACAGAGTGTCACTAGTATGCCTCTACTTGACTAGCTTGTTAATCAAAGATGGTTATGTTTCCTAACCATGAACAAAGAGTTGTTATTTGATTAACAAGGTCACATCATTATTTGAATGATCTGATTGACATGACCCATTCCATTAGCTTAGCACACGATCGTTTAGTATGTTGCTACTGCTTTTATCCATGACATATACATGTTCCTGTAACTATGAGATTATGCAACTCCGTTTACGGAGGAACACTTTGGTGCTACCAAACGTCACAACGAATCGGGTGATTATAAAGGAGTACTACAGGTGTCTCCAAAGGTAGATGTTGGGTTGGCGTATTTCGAGATTAGGTTTTGTCACTCCGATTGCTCGGAGAGGTATCTCTGGGCCCTCTCGGTAATGCACATCACTTAAGCCTTGCAAGCACTACAACTAATGAGTTAGTTGTGAGATGATGTATTACGGAACGAGTAAAGAGACTTGCCGTAACGAGATTGAACTAGGTATTGGATACCGACGATCGAATCTCGGACAAGTAACATACCGATGACAAAGGAACAACGTATGTTGTTATGCGGTCTCGACCGATAAAGATCTTCGTAGAATATGTAGGAACCAATATGGGCATCCAGGTCCCGCTATTGGTTATTGACCGTGAATAGTTCTAGGTCATGTCTACATTGTTCTCGAACCGTAGGGTCCGCACGCTAAGGTTTCGATGATGCTTATTATGAGTTTATGTATTTTGATGTACCAAGAAGTTCGAGTCCCGGATGTGATCACGGACATGACGAGGAGTCTCAAAATGGTCGAGACATAAAGATTGATATATTGGAAGCCTATGTTTGGAGTTCGGAATGGTTCCGGGCGAAAACGGAATTTACCGGAGTACCGGGAGGTTACTGGAACCCCGGGGTAAATGGGCCTCGGTGGGCCTCGAGGGAGAAGAGGAGGGCCGGCCAGGAGGTGGCAGCCCTCTCCCCCAGTCCGAATAGGACAAGGAGGGGGCGCCTCTCTTCCCCTCCCCAATCCTATTCCAACTAGGAAGGGGGAGTCCTACTCCCGGTGGGAGTAGGACTCCTCCCGGCGCGCCCTCTCTAGGCCGGCCGGCCTCCCCCCTCCCTCCTTTATATACAGGGGCAAGGGGGCACCTCAAGACACACAAGAGACACAAGTTTGATCTTTAGATCGTTCCTTAGCCGTGTCGGTGCCCCTCCACCATATTCCACCTCGGTCATACCGTCATGAAGCTTAGGCGAAGCCTGCGCCGTGAAACATCAAGATCGTCACCACGCCGTCGTCTTGTGAAACTCTTCCTCGACACTCGGCTGGATCGAGTACGAGGGACGCCATCGAGCTGTACGTGTGTCAAGAACTCGGGGCGCCGAGTAACGCGCGTCGGGATCGGTCGGATCGCGAGGAGAACGTCGACTACTTCCTCTACGTTGTGATCGCTTCCGCCGGGTCTCACGAGGGTACGAGACAACACCCTCCCTCTCGCTGCACATCACCATGATCTTGCGTGTGCGTGGGAAATTTTTGAAATTACTACGTTTCCCAACAAAGGGCATCCGAGCCTAGTTTTTTCTATGGTTTGATGTTTTGCACGAGTAGAACACAAGTGAGTTGTGGGCGATACAAGTCATACTACCTACCAGCATGTCATACTTTGGTTCAGCGGTATTGTGAGATGAAGCGCCCGCACCGACATTACGCGTGACGCTTACGCGAGACTGGTTTCACCGCTCGAGCACTCGTTGCTTAAAGGTGACTGGTGGGTGCCTCTCTCTCTCACTTTAGTTGAACCGAGTGTACTACGCCCGGTCCTTGAGAAGGTTAAACGGAGTCTATTTGACGAAGTATCGTTGTGGTTTTGATGCGTGGGTGAGATTGGTTCTTGCTTAAGCCCGTAGCAGCCACGTAAAATTTGCAACAACAAAGTAGAGGACGTCTAACTTGTTTTTGCAGGGCATGTTGTGATGTGATATGGTCAAGACGTGATGCTATATTTTATTGTATGAGATGATCATGTTTTGTAACCGGTTATCGGCAATCGGGCAGGAGCCATATGGTTGTCGCTTTATTGTATGCAATGCAATCGCCCTGTAATGCTTTACTTTATCACTAAGCGGTAGCGATAGTCGAGAAGCATAAGTTTGGCGAGACGACAACGATGCTACGATGAAGATCAAGGTGTCGCGCGGTGACGATGGTGATCATGGTGGTGCTGCAAGATGGAGATCATGAAGCACAAGATGATGATGACCATATCATATCACTTATATTGATTTGCATGTGATGTTTATCCTTTTATGCATCTTATCTTGCTTTGATTGACGGTAGCATTATAAGATGATCTCTCACTAAATAATCAAGAAGTGTTCTCCCCGAGTATGCACCGTTGCCAAAGTTCGTCGTGCCCCAACACCACGTGATGATCGGGTGTGATAAGCTCTCACGTCCATCTACAACGGGTGCAAGCCAGTTTTGCACACGCAGAATACTCAGAGTTATACTTGAGGAGCCTAGCATATGCAGATATGGCCTCGAACACGGAGACCGAAAGGTCGAGTGTGAATCATATAGTAGATATGATCAACATAAGATGTTCACCATTGAAAACTACTCCATCTCACGTGATGATCGGTTATGGTTTAGTTGATTTGGGTCACGTGATCACTTAGATGACTAGAGAGATGTCTATCTAAGTGGGAGTTCTTAAGTAATATGATTAATTGAACTTAAATTTATCATGAACTTAGTCCTGGTAGTATTTTGCAAATTATGTTGTAAGATCAATAGCTTGCGTTGTTGTTTTCATATGTTTATTTTGATATGTTCCTAGAGAAAATTGTGTTGAAAAATGTTAGTAGCAATGATGCGGATTTGATCCGTGATCGAGGTTTATCCTCATTGCTGCACGTAAGAATTATGTCCTTAATGCACCGCTAGGTGACAGACCTATTGCAGGAGCGATGCACGACGTTATGAACGTTTGGCTAGCTCAAGATGATGACTACTTGATAGTTTTGTGCACCATGCTTTATGGCTTAGAATCGGGACTTCAAAGATGTTTTGAACATCATGGACCATATGAGATGTTCCAGAATTGAAGTTAATATTTCAAGCAAATACCGAGTTGAGAGATATGAAAGTCTCCAACAAGTTCTATAGCTAAAAGATGGAGGAGAATCGCTCAACTAGTGAGCATGTACTCAGATTGTCAGGTACTTCAATTGCTTGAATCAAGTGGGAGTTAATCTTCCGATAAGATAGTGATTGACAGAATTCTCTAGTCACCATCACCAAGTTAGTAGAACTTCGTGATGAACTATAGTATGCAAGGGATGATGAAAATGATTCCCGAGCTCTTCGTGATGTTGAAATCGACGAAGGTAGAAATCAAGAAAGAGCATCAAGTGTTGATGGTTGACAAGATCACTAGTTTCAAGAAAAGGGCAAAGGAAAGAAAGGGAACTTCAAGTAGATTGACAAGCAAGTTGTCACTCCCACGAAGAAACCCAAAGCTGAACCAAAGCCTGAAACCGAGTGCTTACAATTTGCAAAGGAAATGGTCACTTTGAAGCAGAACTGCCCTAAATATTTGGTGGATAAGAAGGATGGCAAAGTGAAAAAGGGTATATTTGATATACAGTGTGTTTTATGTGTGCTTTACTAGTGTTTATAGCAACCCCTCGGTATTTGGTGCTGGTTCAGTTGCTAAGAGTAGTAACTCAAACGGAGTTGCGAATAAAATGTAAACTAGTTAAGAGTGAAGTGACGATGTGTGTTGAAAGTAGTTTCAAGATTGATATAATCATCATCGCACACTCCTATACTTTCGGGATTAGTGTTGAACCTAAATAAATGTTATTTGGTGTTTGCGTTGAGCATGAATATGATTTGATCATGTTTATTGCAATACGGTTATTCATTTAAGTAAGAGAATAAACTGTTATTCTGTTTACATGAATAAAACCTTATATGGTTACACACCCAATGAAAATGGTTCATGGGATCTCGATCGTAGTGATACACATATTCATAATATTGAAACCAAAAGATGCAAAGTTAATAATGATAGTGCAACTTATTTGTGGCACTGCCGTTTAGGTCATATCGGTGTAAAGCGCATGAAGAAACTCCATACTGATGGACTTTTGGAGTCACTTGATTATGAATCACTTGGCACTTGCGAACCGTGCCTCATGGGCAAGATGACTAAAACTCCGTTCTCCGGAACAATGGAACAAGCTACTGACTTATTGGAAATAATACATACCGATGTATGCGATCCAATGAGTGTTGATGCTCGTGGCAAGTATCGTTATTTTCTGACCTTCACAAGATGATTTGAGCAGATATGGGTATATCTACTTGATGAAACATAAGTCTGAAATAGTTGAAATGTTCAAAGAATTTCAGAGTGAAGTGGAAAATCATCGTGACAAGAAAATAAAGTTTCTGCGATCTGATCGTGGAGATGAATATTTGAGTTACGAGTTTGGTCTTCAATTAAAACAATGTGGAATAGTTTCACAAATTCATGCCACCTGGAACACCACATCATAATGGTGTGTCCGAACGTCATAACTGTATTTTTTATTGGATATAGTACAATCTATGATGTTTCTTACCGATTTACCAATATCGTTTTGGGATCATGCATTAGAGACAGTTGCATTCACGTTAAATAGGGCACCATCTAAATCCGTTGAGACGACACTATATGAACTGTGGTTTAGCAAGAAACCAAAGTTGTCGTTTCTTAAAGTTTGGGGCTGCGATGCTTATGTGAAAAAGTTTCATCCTGATAAGCTCGAACCCAAATCGGAGAAGTGCGTCTTCATAGAATACCCAAAGGAAACTGTTGGGTACACCTTCTATCACAGATCCGAAGGCAAAACATTCGTTGCTAATAAATGGATCCTTTCTAGAGAAGGAGTTTCTCTCGAAAGAAGTGAGTGGGAGGAAAGTAGAACTTGATGAGGTAATTTACCTTCTCCCTTATTGAAAGTAGTTCATCACGAAATCTGTTCCTGTGACTACTACACCAATTAGTGAGGAAGCTAATGATGATGATCATGTAACTTCAGATCAAGTTACTACCGAATCTCGTAGGTAAACCAGAGTGAGATCCGCACCAAAGTGGTACGGTAATCCTGTTCTGGAAGTCATGTAACTAGACCATGATGAACCTACGAACTATGAGGAAGCGATGATGAGCCCAGATTCCGCGAAATGGCTTGAGGCCATGAAATCTGAGATGAGATCCATGTATGAGAACAAAGTGTGGACTTTGGTGGCGTTGCCCGATGATCGGCAAGCCATAGAAAATAAATGGATCTTCAAGAGGAAGACGGACGCTGATAGTAGTGTTACTATCTACAAAGCTCGACTTGTCGCAAAAAGGTTTTTGAAAAGTTCAAGGTGTTGACTACAATGAGTTTTTCTCAACTGTAGCGATGCTTAAGTCTGTCCGAATCATGTTAGCAATTGCCACAATTTATGAAATTTGGCAAATGGATGTAAAACTGCATTCTGAATGGGTTTTAGGAGGAAGAGTTGTATATGATGCAACCGAAGGTTTTATCGATCCAAAGGAGCTAACAAAGTGTGCAAGCTCCAATGATCCATCTATGGACTGGTGCAAGCATCTCGAGTTGGAATATACGCTTTGATGAGTTGATCAAAGCATATAGTTTTATCTGCACTTACGGTGAAGCTCAGATTTACTAAAAAGTGAGTGGGAGCACTACAGATTTCGATAAGTATATGTGAATGACATATTGTAGATCGGAAATAATGTAGAATTATTCTGCAAAGCATAAAGAAGTGTTTTGAAAGGAGTTTTTCAAAGAAAGACCTCGGTAAAGCTACTTACATATTGAGCATCAAGATCTATAGAGATAGATCAAGATGCTTGATAAGTTTTTCAATGAGTACGTACCTTGACAAGATTTTGAAGTAGTTCAAAATGAAACAGTCAAAGAAAGAGTTCTTGCCTGTGTTACAAGGTGTGAAATTGAGTAAGACTCAAAACCCGACCACAGCAGAAGATAAAAAGAGAATGAAAGTCATTCACTATGCCTTGGCCATAGTTTCTATAAAGTATGCCATGCTGTGTACTGATCTATTGTATACCCTGCACCGAGTTTATGAAGGAATACAATAGTGATCTAGGAGTAGATCATCGACAGCGGTCAAAATTATCCTTAGTGGAATAAGGATATGTTTCTCGATTATGGAAGTGACAAAGGTTAGTCGTAAAGGGTTACGTCGATGCAAGTTTTGACACCGATCCGATGACTCTAAGTCTCGATCTAGATACATATTGAAAGTGGGAGCAATTAGCTAGAGTAGCTTCGTGCAGAGCATTGTAGACATAGAAAAATTGCAAAATACATAACGGATCTGAATGTGAAAGACCCGTTGACTAAGACTCTCTCACAAGCAAAACATGATCACACCTTAGTACTCATTGGGTGTTAATCACATAGCGATGTGAACTAGATTACTGAATCTAGTAAACCCTTTGGGTGTTGGTCACATGGCGATGTGAACTATGGGTGTTAATCACATGATGATGTGAACTATCGATGTTAATCACATGGTGATGCGATCTAGATTATTGACTCTAGTGCAAGTGGGAGACTGAAGGAAATATGCCCTAGAGGCAATAATAAAGTTATTATATATTTCCTCATATCATGATAAATGTTTATTATTCATGCTAGAATTGTATTAACCGGAAACATAATACATGTGTGAATATATAGACAAACAGAGTGTCACTAGTATGCCTCTACTTGACTAGCTTGTTAATCAAAGATGGTTATGTTTCCTAGCCATGAACAAAGAGTTGTTATTTGATTAACAAGGTCACATCATTATTTGAATGATCTGATTGACATGACCCATTCCATTAGCTTAGCACACGATCGTTTAGTATGTTGCTACTGCTTTTATCCATGACATATACATGTTCCTGTAACTATGAGATTATGCAACTCCCGTTTACGGAGGAACACTTTGGTGCTACCAAACGTCACAACGTAATCGGGTGATTATAAAGGAGTACTACAGTGTCTCCAAAGGTAGATGTTGGGTTGGCGTATTTCGAGATTAGGTTTTGTCACTCCGATTGTCGGAGAGGTATCTCTGGCCCTCTCGGTAATGCACATCACTTAAGCCTTGCAAGCACTACAACTAATGAGTTAGTTGTGAGATGATGTATTACGGAACGAGTAAAGAGACTTGCCGTAACGAGATTGAACTAGGTATTGGATACCGACGATCGAATCTCGGACAAGTAACATACCGATGACAAAGGGAACAACGTATGTTGTTATGCGGTCTCGACCGATAAAGATCTTCGTAGAATATGTAGGAACCAATATGGGCATCCAGGTCCCGCTATTGGTTATTGACCGTGAATAGTTCTAGGTCATGTCTACATTGTTCTCGAACCGTAGGGTCCGCACGCTTAAGGTTTCGATGATGCTTATTATGAGTTTATGTATTTTGATGTACGAAGAAGTTCGAGTCCCGGATGTGATCACGGACATGACGAGGAGTCTCGAAATGGTCGAGACATAAAGATTGATATATTGGAAGCCTATGTTTGGAGTTCGAATGGTTCCGGCAAAACGGAATTTACTGAGTACCGGAGGTTACGGAACCCCGGGGTAAATGGGCCTCGGTGGGCCTCGAGGAGAAGAGGAGGGCCGGCCAGGAGGTGGCACGCCTCTCCCCCAGTCCGAATAGGACAAGGAGGGGGGCGCCCCTCTCTCTCCCCCTCCCCAATCCTATTCCAACTAGGAAGGGGAGTCCTACTCCCGGTGGGAGTAGGACTCCTCCCGGCGCGCCCTCTCTAGGCCGGCCGGCCTCCCCCCTCCCTCCTTTATATACAGGGGCAAGGGGGCACCTCAAGACACACAAGAGACACAAGTTTGATCTTTAGATCGTTCCTTAGCCGTGTGCGGTGCCCCCCTCCACCATATTCCACCTCGGTCATACCGTCGCGAAGCTTAGGCGAAGCCCTGCGCCGGTGAAACATCAAGATCGTCACCACGCCGTCGTGCTGACGAAACTCTTCCTCGACACTCGGCTGGATCGGAGTACGAGGGACGTCATCGAGCTGTACGTGTGTCAAGAACTCGGGGGCGCCGGAGTAACGGCGTCGGGATCGGTCGGATCGCGAGGAGAACGTACGACTACTTCCTCTACGTTGTGATCGCTTCCGCTTCGGGTCTACGAGGGTACGTAGACAACACTCTGCCCTCTCGTTGCACATCACCATGATCTTGCGTGTGCGTAGGAAATTTTTTGAAATTACCATGTTTCCCAACAAATGTATGATATATTACTTGAGAGCGTTGTGTTCAGCCAGAACGTAGATATTCACATATGTTTTCAGACACCAGATGTTACTTATGAAGGAGCTTACGTTTGCGAAAGGGCCTCTTAAATCCTAATAATCTGCATATGCATGCCATCTCTCACTCTCACTTCAAATTTGGAGTTTCTGTCAAATAAAGCACCATTATGTCAAGTAAGAAGGACAAGTAGCTGACGGCTGTAATTTCTTTGTGAAACTTGGACTGTTTCATGCAGATTAATCAATGTGCAATCTAGCCTGATTGTACTCTGTTGTTCTGTGCCATTCAACTCTTGTTCCTGAAGCTGCTGCTAAAATCTCAATGTAATCCTAGTCCTAGCTACACAATGCTACTGTCTAACCCCACAGTTGTTACATTTGTTATTTGATTTAATTATCTCAGGTTTAACAATTTCAGGTAACTATGTTCAAACTTGCAGTTTAACTATAGTTTGACCAGATTTTACCAAAATTCAAAAAAACTAAAATAATTATTTAGTAACACTAATATTCTTGAATAATTAGTTTGACCATAGTTTGACCAGATTTAACAAAAATGAAAAAAACTGAAATTTTTTTTGAATTTTTTTGCCTCCAGATCTTGAAAGCCCTGTAACTTTTTTTCTGTTAGGTTTTTGAGGATTTAAAAATGTTTAACGGGGTTCCCCAGACGAAAAAAAGTGACGGCCTGGTCCATGGCCCACAATGGCGCGTGGTAGAGTCCTTCACGCTGTTGCGCTTCGGGCCCAGTCTTTCGCAACTGTTTCATACCGTATTCCCCCGCACCACCGATTTACCACGGCTCGATTCTGACACGCCAGCTAGATTTTTCACATCCCGAGCATGGAGCAGACGAGCAGGATTTCGGCTCACCGAGCTCGAGCACCAAATCGCCGCCTCCTAACACCGCTTTCATGTTAGTAATAACACCGCTTTTAAATGTTGTCAATTATATGTTTTCTCAGGTTGAGGAGTTATGGACAAGTGGGATAATCAAGCGAATCAATTTGGTCAAATATTGTCCGGTTTATTCTGAACCTCTCCACTATGGTATTTATCCATCTACCACGTACCTCATTGGTTACATTAATTGCATGGCATGATGATGAAGATTCCGGGTCTCTGATCGATGTATCTGCTTGTGATATGCAGGAAAGTTCTAGTGGTTGCAAAATAATGTTTTGGTTTGTGCACAAAGACTTGAATCTCCCCGAGATCAAACCTACGTGAGAAGTTGAGAGCACTTTATCCTATTGGATTAATAATGGCTCTTCCTGGGCTAATGTATGATATATTACTTGAGAGCGTTGTGTTCAGCCAGAACATAGATATTCACATATGTTTTCAGACACCAGATGTTACTTATGAAGGAGCTTACGTTTGCGAAAGGGACTCTTAAATCCTAATAATCTGCATATGCATGGCATCTCTCACTCTCACTTCAAATTTGGAGTTTCTGTCAAATAAAGCACCATTATGTCAAGTAAGAAGGACAAGTAGCTGACGGTTGTAATTTCTTTGTGAAACTTGGACTGTTTCATGCAGATTAATCAATGTGCAATCTAGCCTGATTGTACTCTGTTGTTCTGTGCCATTCAACTCTTGTTCCTGAAGCTGCTGCTAAAATCTCAATGTAATCCTAGTCCTAGCTACACAACGCTACTGTCTAACCCCACAGTTGTTACATTTGCTGCTGGTTCAGTGGTCTTAGACCAAAATATTGTACAGCCAACGGAGTATGGCACCTCGCTTATCTTGCAGCTGACGAATTATCTATGCTGAACAATTTCAGGTAACTATGTTCAAACTTGCAGTTTGACTATAGTTTGACTAGATTTGACCAAAATTCAAAAAAACTAAGATAATTATTTAGTAACACTAATATTCTTGAATAATTAGTTTGACCATAGTTTGACCAGATTTAACAAAAATTAAAAAAAAAACTGAATTTTTTTTGAATTTTTTTGCCACCATATCTTAAAAGCCCCATAACTTTTTTTCTGTTAGGTTTTTGAGGATTTTAAAAATGTTTAACGGGGTTCCCCAGACGAAAAAAGTGACGGCCTGGTCCATGGCCCACTATGGCGCGCGGGAGAGTCCTTCACACCGTTGCGCTTCGGGCCCAGTCTTTCGCAACCGTTTCATACCGTATTCCCCCGCACCACCGATTTACCACGGCTCGAGTCTGACACGCTAGCTGGATTATTCACATCCCGAGCATGGAACGGACGAGCAGGATTTCGGGCTCAGTTGAGCCCGAGCACCAAATCGCCGCCTCCTAACACTGCTATCATGTTAGTAATAACACTGCCTTTTAAATGTTGTCAATTATATGTTTTCTCAGGTTGAGGAGTTATGGACAAGTGGGATAATCAAGCCGAATCAATTTGGTCAAATATTGTCCGGTTTATTCTGAACCTCTCCACTATGGTATTTATCCATCAACCACGTACCTCGTTGGTTACATTAATAGCATGGCATGATTATGAAGATTCCGGGTCTCTGATCGATGTATCTGCTTGTGATATGCAGGAAAGTTCTAGTGGTTGCAAAATAATGTTTTGGTTTGTGCACAAAGACTTGAATCTCCCCGAGATCAAACCTCCATGAGAAGTTGAGAGCACTTTATCCTATTGGATTAATAATGACTCTTTTGCTAGGCTAATGTATGATAAATTTCTTGAGAGCGTTGTGTTAAGCCAGAACATAGATATTCACATATGTTTTCAGACACCAGATGTTACTTACGAAGGAGCTTACGTTTGCGAAAGGGACTCTCAAATCCTAATAATCTGCATATGCATGGCATCTCTCACTCTCACTTCAAATTTGGAGTTTCTGTCAAATAAAGCACCATTAAGTCAAGTAAGAAGGACAAGTAGCTGACGACTGTAATTTCTTTGTGAAACTTGGACTGTTTCATGCAGATTAATCAATGTGCAATCTAGCTTTGATTGTACTCTTGTTCGTGCCATTCAACTCTAGTTCTGAAGCTGCTGCTAAAATCTCAATGTAATCCTAGTCCTAGCTACACAATGCTACCGTCTAACCCCACAGCTTGTTACATTTGTCTGCTGGTTCGGTGGTCTTAGACCAAAATATTGTACTTTAACGGAGTATGGCACCTCGCTTATCTTGCGGTGACAAATTATCTCATCTTTGAACAATTTCAGTAACTATGTTCAAACTTGCGGTTTGACTATAGTTTGACCAGATTTGACCAAAATTCAAAAACTAAAATAATTATTTAGTAACACTAATATTCTTGAATAATTAGTTTGACCATAGTTTGACCAGATTTAACAAAAATTAAAAAAAAATGATTTTTTGAATTTTTTTGCCTCCAGATCTTAAAAGCCCCGTAATTTTTGTTCTGTTAGGTTTTTGAGGATTTTAAAAATGTTTAACGGGGTTCCCCAGACGAATAAGAGTGACGGCCTGGTCCATGGCCCACTATGGCGCGCGGCAGAGTCTTTCACGCTGTTGCGCTTCGGGCCCAGTCTTTCGCAAACGTTTCATACTGTATTCCCCCGCACCACCGATTTACCACGGCTCGATTCTGACATGCCAGCTGGATTTTTTCACATCCCGAGCATGGAACAGACGAGCAGGATTTCGGGCTCAGCTGAGCCCGAGCACCAAATCGCCGCCTCCTAACACTGCTTTCATGTTAGTAATAACACTGCTTTTGAAATGTTGTCAATTATATGTTTTCTCAGGTTGAGGAGTTATGGACAAGTGGGATAATCAAGCCGAATCAATTTGGTCAAATATTGTCCGGTTTATTCTGAACCTCTCCACTATGGTATTTATACATCTACCACGTACCTCGTTGGTTACATTAATTGCATGGCATGATTATGAAGATTCCGGGTCTCTGATCGATGTATCTGCTTGTGATATGCAGGAAAGTTCTAGTGGTTGCAAAATAATGTTTTGGTTTGTGCAAAAAGACTTGAATCTCCCCGAGATCAAACCTCCATGAGAAGTTGAGAGCACTTTATCCTATTGGATTAATAATGACTCTTGCTGGGCTAATGTACGATATATTACTTGAGAGCGTTGTGTTCAGCCAGAACATAGATATTCACATAAGTTTTCAGACACCAGATGTTAATTATGAAGGAGCTTACGTTTGCGAAAGGGACTCTTAAATCCTAATAATCTGAATATGCATGGCATCTCTCACTCTCACTTCAAATTTGGAGTTTCTGTCAAATAAAGCACCATTATGTCAAGTAAGAAGGACAAGTAGTTGACGGATGTAATTTCTTTGTGAAACTTGAACTGTTTCATGCAGATTAATCAATGTGCAATCTAGCCTGATTGTACTCTGTTGTTCTGTGCCATTCAACTCTTGTTCCTGAAGCTGCTGCTGAAATCTCAATGTAATCCTAGTCCTAGCTACACAATGCTACTGTCTAACCCCACAGTTGTTACATTTCTGCTGGTTCAGTGGTCTTAGACCAAAATATTGTACTGCCAACAGAGTATGGCACCTCGCTTATCTTGCAGCTGACGAATTATCTGTGCTGAACAATTTCAGGTAACTATGTTCAAACTTGTAGTTTGACTATAGTCTGACTAGATTTGACCAAAATTCAAAAAAACTAAAATAATTATTTAGTAACACTAATATTCTTGAATAATTAGTTTGACCATAGTTTGACCAGATTTAACAAAAATTAAAAAAAACTGAATTTTTTTTGAATTTTTTTGCCTCTAGATCTTAAAAGCCCCGTAACTTTTTTCTGTTAGGTTTTTGAGGATTTTAAAAATGTTTAACTGGGTTCCCCAGACGAAAAAAAGTGATGGCCTAGTCCATGGCCCACTATGGCGCGCGGCAGAGTCCTTCACGCTGTTGTGCTTCGGGCCCAGTCTTTCGCAACCGTTTCATACCGTATTCCCCCGCACCACCGATTTACCACGGCTCGATTCTCACACGCCAGCTGGATTTTTTCACATCCAGAGCATGGAACGGACGAGCAGGATTTCGGGCTCAGCTGAGCCCGAGCACCAAATCGCCGCCTCCTAACACTGCTATCATGTTAGTAATAACACTGCCTTTTAAATGTTGTCAATTATATGTTTTCTCAGGTTGAGGAGTTATGGACAAGTGGGATAATCAAGCCGAATCAATTTGGTCAAATATGGTCCGGTTTATTCTGAACCTCTCCACTATGGTATTTATCCATCTACCACGTACCTCGTTGGTTACATTAATCGCATGGCATGATTATGAAGATTCCGGGTCTCTGATCGATGTATCTGCTTGTGATATGCAGGAAAGTTCTAGTGGTTGCAAAATAATGTTTTGGTTTGTGCACAAAGACTTGAATCTCCCCGAGATCAAACCTCCGTGAGAAGTTGAGAGCACTTTATCCTATTGGATTAATAATGACTCTTGCTGGGCTAATGTATGATATATTACTTGAGAGCGTTGTGTTCAGCCAGAACATAGATATTCACATATGTTTTCAGACACCAGATGTTACTTATGAAGGAGCTTACGTTTTCGAAAGGGACTCTTAAATCCTAATAATCTGCATATGCATGGCATCTCTCACTCTCACTTCAAATTTGGAGTTTCTGTCAAATAAAGCACCATTATGTCAAGTAAGAAGGACAAGTAGCTGACGAATTATCTGTGCTGAACAATTTCAGGTAACTATGTTCAAACTTGCAGTTTGACTATAGTTTGACCAGATTTGACCAAAATTCAAAAAAACTAAAATAATTATTTAGTAACACTAATATTCTTGAATAATTAGTTTGACCATAGTTTGACCAGATTTAACAAAAATAAAAAAAACTGAATTTTTTTTGATTTATTTGCCTCCAGATCTTAAAAGCCCCGTAACTTTTTTCTGTAAGGTTTTTGAGGATTTTAAAAATGTTTAACGGGGTTCCCCAGACGAAAAAAAGTGATGGCCTAGTCCATGGCCCACTATGGCGCGCGGCAGAGTCCTTCACGCCGTTGCGCTTCGGGCCCAGTCTTTCGCAACCATTTCATACCGTATTCCCCCGCACCACCGATTTACCACGGCTTAATTCTGACACGCCAGCTGGATTTTTTCACATCGCGAGCATGGAACGGACGAGCAGGATTTCGGGCTCAGCTGAGCCCAAGCACCAAATCGCCGCCTCCTAACACTGCTTTCATGTTAGTAATAACACTGCTTTTTAAATGTTGTCAATTATATGTTTTCTCAGGTTCAGGAGTTATGGACAAGCGGGATAATCAAGCCGAATCAATTTGGTCAAATATTGTCCGGTTTATTTTGAACCTCTCCACTATGGTATTTATCCATCTACCACGTACCTCGTTGGTTACATTAATTGCATGGCATGATTATGAAGATTCCGGGTCTCTGATCGATGTATCTGCTTGTGATATGCAGGAAAGTTCTAGTGGTTGCAAAATAATGTTTTGGTTTGTGCACAACGACTAGAATCTCCCTGAGATCAAACCTCCGTTAGAAGTTGAGAGAACTTTATCCTATTGGATTAATAATGACTCTTGCTGGGCTAATGTATGATATATTACTTGAGAGCGTTGTGTTCAGCCAGAACATAGATATTCACATATGTTTTCAGACACCAGATGTTACTTACGAAGGAGCTTACGTTTGCGAAAGGGACTCTTAAATCCTAATAATCTGCATATGCATGGCACCTCTCACTCTCACTTCAAATTTGGAATTTCTGTCAAATAAAGCACCATTATGTCAAGTAAGAAGGACAAGTAGCTGACGGCTGTAATTTCTTTGTGAATCTTTGACTGTTTCATGCAGATTAATCAATGTGCAATCTAGCCTGATTGTACTCTGTTGTTCTGTGCCATTCAACTCTTGTTCCTGAAGCTGTTGCTAAAATCTCAATGTAATCCTAGTCCTAGCTACACAATGCTACCGTCTCTACCCCACGCTTGTTACATTTGTTGCTGGTTCGGTGGTCTTAGACCAAAATATTGTCTTGCCAACGGAGTATGGCACCTCGCTTATCTTGCGGTGATTTAATTATCTGTCTGCACAATTTCAGGTAACTATGTTCAAACTTGCAGTTTGACTATAGTTTGACCAGATTTGACCAAAATTCAAAAAAACTAAAATAATTATTTAGTAACACTAATATTCTTGAATTATTAGTTTGACCGTAGTTTGACCAGATTTAACAAAAATTAAAAAAAAACTGAATTTTTTTTGAATTTTTTTGCCTCCAGATCTTAAAAGCCCCGTAACTTTTTTTGTTAGGTTTTTGAGGATTTTAAAAATGTTTAACGGGGTTCCCCAGACGAAAAAAGTGACGGCCTGGTCCATGGCCCACTATGGCGCGCGGCAGAGTCCTTCACGCCGTTGCGCTTCGGGCCCAGTCTTTCGCAACCGTTTCATACCGTATTCCCCCGCACCACCGATTTACCACGGCTCGATTCTGACACGCCAGCTGGATTTTTTCACATCCCGAGCAGGGAACGTACGAGCAGGATTTTGGGCTCAGCTGAGCCCGAGCACCAAATCGCCGCCTCCTAACACTGCTTTCATGTTAGTAATAACACTGCTTTTTAAATGTTGTCAATTATATGGGATAATCAAGCCGAATCAATTTGGTCAAATATTGTCCGGTTTATTCCGAACCTCTCCACTATGGTATTTATCCATCTACCACGTACCTCGTTGGTTACATTAATTGCATGGCATGATTATGAAGATTCCGGGTCTCTGATCGATGTATCTGCTTGTGATATGCAGGAAAGTTCTAGTGGTTACAAAATAATATTTTGGTTTGTTCACAAAGACTTGAATCTACCCGAGATCAAACCTCCGTGAGAAGTTGAGAGCACTTTATCCTATTGGATTAATAATGACTCTTGCTGGGCTAATGTATAATATATTACTTGAGAGCGTTGTGTTCAGCCAGAACATAGATATTCACATATGTTTTCAAACACCAGATATTACTTATGAAGGAGCTTACGTTTGCGAAAGGGACTCTTAAATCCTAATAATCTGCATATGCATAGGTGGTGGGGTAGACACCGGCGGAGGAACGGGCGCCGACGAGGGAGCTCACGGTGCTGCGAGGTCCAAGGACAAGCCGGCGCAGACCTCAGCGTCCGTACACGCACCGCGCCCATCTCAGGAGGCGCGGGACCGACAGCGTCATGGTACACGCGGTACCATACGTTCGTTGGGCCAAGGCCAAGATGGTGGATCTCGGGATGCTCAAGACCAGCATGCACGCCAACATGCTGGCATGAGCGCGGCACGGTCACCTGGACAAGATGTTGTTCCTTTTAACACTGTTAGAAGTTCGAGCATATCCCGCTCCTCGCACCGTTCGCCACCGCCACCCAAGACTCCAGAAGAAGCGTTGGCCCGAGCTCAACTACTCCTGGATTACCCTCCAACGGCAGACAAGATCGACGATTGGAGGGCCACCATCCAGAGTCTCACCGGCTTCGCCAACGGCGACACTCCCCGGCAACCGAGCACATCGAAGCCGCGGCAAGAATGCCAGGCACAAGCCGGTGGCGACAAGACCGGTGGGGGTGCAACCACCGTGCACTCTCCACCCCGAAGGCCAAGATCGCCGACTCGCCGGGTCAACCTCGATAGCGACTCCACCGCGTCATCTCATCCTCAAGCTCGTCGCGATCAGCTCCAAGTTCTTCAGGAACGGCAGCAAGAGGACGCTCGCACCCGCATCGAGCGTCGAAGAGAAGCGCGGTGTCAATCGGACCAGCGCGCTGGGCCCACCGTCGACATGCATGCGCCAGGGGAACCAGGCGACTTATCGTACGCGGTAGGTTGCCCTGCGTTCACTCGTGAGCTACGGCAAGTCCAGTGGCCCAGTACGAAGAATTTCAAGCCAGATGTACCGGAAAAGTACGACGGCAAGTTGCATCCGTCGGAGTTCCTTAGCATCTACACCATCGCGGTACAAGCTGCCGGGGGACGCGACGACAAGATCCTTGCCAACTACTTCCCGCTGGTGCTCAAGCCCAATGTCAGGTCCTGGCTCATGCACTTGCCGGATAACTCCATATCCTCCTGGGCAGATCTGTGCCATCAGTTTGTCGGCGCCTTTACAGGCGGCCACAAGCCTCATGGCCAAGAGAGCGATCTTCATCTGCTCGCCCAGAAGGAAGGAGAGCCCCTGCGCAAGTACATCTAGAGATTCAGCCAAGTACAGCGCAACATCCCAGATGTCCACCCTGCCGCGGTCATCAGCGCGTTCCATCAGAACGTGCGGAACCGCAGTATGCGGGAGGAGATGGTGATGTGCAAGATCAGGGACGTCAGTGAGCTATATGCCCTGGCCGACAAGTGTGCGCGTGCTGAGGAAGGGAGGAAACTCCCGGGAGAGAATGCAGGAGCAGGAGGATCCGACAGTGAGGATGCCGCCCCGGCAAGGAAAAACCGGCGGCGGAACAACAGGAAGAGGAAAGGCAAAAACGTGCTAGTTGTTGAGCAGTCCGGCAACGGAGGTGGCACCGAGAAAGCCAAAGCTGGTACCCCCAGCGAGGCTGTGGCGGCCGCCGACAAGCAGGGCGGCTCCGACAAGCAGTACTGCAAGATCCACCGCACCAAGGGCCATGATCTCCAGAGCTGCAAGAAGGTCGAGCAGCTTGTCGAGCAGCAGAAGGCTGAGTACGAGCGACACGACAAGGAGAGGTCCCAAGAAGGTACTGGAGGGTACGGCAAGAACGCCCCGGCAGGGGAGGACGCCGCGGCAAGGCCAAGCAGCGGCAAGGAGACAGACCTCCCCGCGGCCGCGACAAGGACGAAGATGACGACGAAGATGAAGATATGGATGATGATGAGGCCGATGAGCAGGAGTTTCAGAAAGCCACAGAGGTACTGTGCGTTGACGGTGGTGCTTCTCTGCATACTTCGCACCGCCAGCTCAAGCAGTGGGTGCGGGAAGTCAATGCGGCAGAACTGCCCGTTGAATCACGCAAGCCTTTGAAATGGTCCAGCACGCCTATCATCTTTGATATCGAGGACCACCCTGATCACATCACTGCAGTCGGGTGCTTGCCGATGTTGGTTTCATCAACTATCTGCAACCTCAAGGTCACAAAGATGCTAGTTGACAGCGGGGCCGGCTTGAACCTGATCTCCTCCGCGGTACTCCAGAAACTCCAGATCCCTGACAACGAGCTTGAAGAGACCGGCACATTCCAAGGAATCAATCCGGGAAGGAGCAAGCCGAAGGGAAAGATCACGTTGCCGGTAACATTCGGCAGCGAGCTGAACTTCAGGACTGAGAGGGTCACTTTTGACGTTGCTGATTTTCCATTGCCTTACAATGGGATACTCGGCCGTCTAGCACTCGCCAAGTTCATGGCCGCCTCTCACTACGCATACAACATGCTGAAGATGCCGGGTCCGATAAGTGTCATCTCTGTCCCTGGCGACAAGAAGGATGCTCTTATCTGCACCGACAAGATTTACCGGGAAGCAGCAGCCGCAGCAGATCGCAAGACACTTGCCGCTGAAGCTCCCGGGGGGGAGAAGAAGACCAAGTATGGCAAGAGCTCTGATGCCCACTCCGGCAAGCGCACCTCTTTGGAGTGCTGCGCTACCGTCGAGGACGCACCATCGAGCTCCACCGGCAAGTGTAATAAGGCAAAGGCAGCTCCACCAGAGACCTAGAAGGTGTCCGCCAAGGAGGACGGCACTGGTGGTACCTTCACCATCAGTGCCACTCTTGACCCTAAATAGGAAAGCACGCTCGTTGCTTTCCTGCGGGCGAATGTCGACGTGTTTGCGTGGCAACTATCTGACATCCCCGGTGTTCCCAGGAAAGTAATTGAGCACCATCTTGCCGTTTGTCCTCATGCGCGGGCCCGTCAAGCAGAAAGTCCGGAAACAAGCGGTGGAGCGCCAAGAATTTATCGCAGAAGAAATCAAGAAGTTGGAAGCAGCAGGCCTTGTCAGAGGAGTGCTCCATCCTACGTGGTTGGCCAATCCTGTAGTCGTGCGCAAGGCAAATGGGAAATGGAGGCTTTGTATTGACTTTACTGATGTTAATAAAGCTTGTCCCAAAGACCCATTTCCCTTGCCGCGCATTGACCAGATTGTTGACTCCACGGCCGGATGTGATTTGCTTTCATTTCTTGACGCATACTCAGGATACCATCAGATCTTCATGGCAGAAGAGGATGAGGAGAAGACCGCATTCATCACCCCATGTGGCACATACTGTTTTGTACGGATGCCTTTCGGATTAAAGAATGCTGGTTCAACATTTGCAAGAGTAGTGCATGACGCTTTTGAGCCACAAATACACAGAAATGTAGAAGCCTACATGGATGACATAGTGGTCAAGAGCAAGGACAAGGCAACTCTGATTCAAGATCTAGATGAAACCTTTGCAAATCTGCGCAAGATCAACATAAAGCTCAACCCCGAGAAGTGTGTGTTCGGAGTTCCCTCCGGCAAGCTTCTCGGGTTCTTCGTGTCTCAGCGGGGAATTGAAGACAATCCCGACAAGATCAAGGCCATTGAGCAGATCAAAGCACCAAAGCGTGTCAAGGATGTACGAAGGCTTGCCGGTTGCGTGGCTGCTCTCAGCAGGTTTATCTCTATGTTCGCTGAAGGCGCTCGCCATTTTCAAAATATTGAAAAAGGCAGGTCCAATGAAATGGACTCCGGAAGCGGAGGCTGCGCTTCAGGACTTGAAGAGATACCTGTCCTCTACTCCAATACTTGTCGCACCTAAGCCACAAGAAGAGTTGCTGCTGTATATAGCGGCAACCAATCAAGTAGTTAGTGCTGCGTTAGTGGCGGAAAGGGAGGCGGATGACGAGCCAGCAACCGCGGCAGATACATCCAGTGACAAGCAGGGGGCTTCGCCGACAAGCTCTGGTCCCGACAAGGGTGGATCTGCACAGGCGCGTGAAGAGAAACAGAAGAAAATGGTGCAGCACCCAGTTTACTTTGTCAGTTCCCTTCTGCAGGGGGCTAGGTCAAGGTACTCTGGTGTGCAGAAATTGCTTTTCGGCCTTCTCATGGCCTCGAGAAAACTGTGCCATTACTTCCAAGCACATGAGATCATAGT
This sequence comes from Aegilops speltoides, assembly GCA_021437245.1. NCBI lineage: Eukaryota > Viridiplantae > Streptophyta > Magnoliopsida > Poales > Poaceae > Aegilops > Aegilops speltoides. The sequence continues at coordinate 487,275,219 of CM038146.1, forward strand.
TGTCACTCGCTTTCCGCTGAAAAGGATACTACAGAATCCAGAAGCGACAGGCAGGATTGTCGAGTGGGCACTGGAACTGTCAAGCTTTGGCCTCAAGTTTGAGATCACTTCAACTATCCAGAGCCGAGCATTGGCAGAATTCATAGCAGAGTGGACGCCAACACTAGATGAAGAAATTCCAGAAACGAGCATCCCCGTCAAGAAGCAAGCAAAGAGTGGCTCATGTACTTTGATGGTGCCTTCTCGCTGCAAGGCACCGGTGCGGGCGTGCTACTTGTCGCAACCACCGGAGAGCACCTCAAGTACGTAGTCCAGATGCACTTTCCCAAGGAGCAGGCAACGAACAATACTGCAGAGTATGAAGGTTTTCTTGCCGGTCTCAGGATCACGGCCGACCTTGGGATCAAGAAACTCATTGTCAGGGGTGACTCGCAACTTGTCGTCTGCCAAGTGAACAAGAATTATCAGAGTCCGTTGATGGAAGCTTACGTTGATGAAGCGAGAAAGTTAGAAGAGCACTTTGATGGCCTACAGATGGAACATGTTCCGAGGGCTCAGAGCGACATTGCTGATGGCCTGTCAAAGTGTGCTGCACTAAAGTTACCTGTGGAACCAGGGATCTTTGTGCTCAAACTGACTCAACCGTCTGTGACGCCATCAACTGGACAGAGCAAGAAGAGGAAGTTGATTTCTGGTGACTATTTTCCGGCAGAGCTCCCCGAAGCCGCCGCCAAGAAGGTCCCCAAGATCAACACCAACGGTGCTGAGGAGCAGTCTGCTCCGACAAACCTTAGGGTTTGTTCCGTTGAAGCAGACGCTCCCAACAAGTTTTGCTCCGGCAAGCTTGCCGGGGAACATCAAGCTCCGGCTGAGCCGCAGATTCTCGCCGTAGAAGCGGATGTTCCCGCAGCAGCATATGTGCCTTTAGTCCTTGTTGTCGAGCCGCAAGCTCCAGCATGGGCACAGCAGATTGTCCGTTTCCTTCAGACAGGAGAACTTCCCGAAGAGCAAGAAGAAGCGGAAAAAGTAGCCCGGTAGTCAAGTATGTACCAGTTTGTCGACATCACACTGTACAGAAGAAGACTCAACGGTGTGAAATTGAAGTGTATTCCCCGGGAAGACGGACCTGAGCTGTTGGCGGAGATACATGGAGGCATATGTGGTCACCACATTGGCGCGAGAGCACTTGCCGGCAAAGCATTCCGGCAAGGTTTCTTTGGCCGACAGCCCTCCGGATGCAACTGCACAAGTAACCAAGTGTGAAGCGTGCAGTTCCATTCCAGCAGATACACCAGCCAGCTCAAGCTCTCCAGACGATCCCTTTATCCTGGCCATTTTCGGTGCAGGGGCTCGACATCCTCGGCCCTTTCCCGAAGTTGTCGGGGCTTTGAGTACTTGTGCGTTGCCATCGACAAGTTCACAAAGTGGATGAAGTGGAAGCGATGAGGAAGGTGACAGACACGATCGGCGATCAAGTTCTTCAGGTCGATTGTTTGCCGTTTCGGGGTCCCTAACAGGATCATCACCGACAATGGCACGCAATTCACGAGCCGCACCTTGATGCAGTACGTCCTAGATCTTGGCGCCAAGGTCTGCTTCGCTTCTGTTGCTCACCCGAGAAGCAACGGTCAAGCAGAGAGGGCAAATGCTGAGGTGCTGCGCGGGCTCAAGACCAGGACTTTCGACAGGCTGCACAAGTGCGGAAAGAACTGGATTGAGGAGCTGCCGGTGGTTCTTTGGTCGATCAGGACGACACCAAATCGAGCCACTGGCCAGACACCTTTCGCTCTAGTCTATGGAGCAGAGGCAGTTCTCCCCACAGAACTCGTATACGGGTCGCCTCGAGTGATCGCTTATGATGAGCTTGAGCAAGAGCAGCTGCGGCAAGATGACGCGCTGCTCCTTGAGGAAGACCGTCTTCAGGTTGCTGTACGAGCTGCTTGCTACCAGCAAGCTTTGCGCCGCTACCATAGCCACAAAGTTAATGCCAGAAGTCTCGAGGAAGGTAACCTTGTTCTTCGGCGCGTTCAGTCCGCCAAGAATTCCAACAAGTTGACGCCGAAGTGGGAATGCCCTTACCGGGTGAAACGGGTCACTAGGCCCACCGTTGTCCGCCTTGAGACCGAAGATGGCTTTGGTGAGCAACTCCTGGAACATTGAGCATCTTCGTAAGTTTTACCCGTAAGGCGCGGTTGCCGGAACCTGTTCCGGCAACCACCTTTTGTACAAGCCTTGCCGCTGTTACATGTTACCCATTGTACAAAGCCGGGCACAAACCCCGTGCATAAATAAAGCTCATGTGCCCCGCACATCTTGTCAATTTCATGCTTTCTATTTTTTGCATATATTATCTGACACTTTGTGCAGCACCTGCTCCCGGTAAGCAATAACAAGCCATAAGGCTCCATATCTTTATTTTCCCTTCTTTCTTTTTCTCAAAGAAAGGGAAGGTTCCCTCACCCACAAGTTTGCCGGGGGGAAGGAGAGGATAAATGGTGTGGACCAGGCGTCATTCAAGAAAGTTTCGCCTTACCGGGAAGCAAACGACAGAAAAGCTAAGTTGCCAAAGTTTGAGCAATCAGTTTTAAAATTTTTAAGTTATCTTCCTTGAACAACCGTGCTTTGTATGGATGTGCGCGGAGGAACCAACTCATAGCTAGTTGCACCCTTACTTTGTTTCGAGTCCGCTCAACAATTTAAGTGTGCTGCGACTAGTTGCGACAAGGTTTCTTGTCGGTAGCGGCACCACCAGCAGGCTACTGACGTTCCGCACTCAGCACTCGCGGCTAAGGTACCTGCGCCGGCAAGTTCCCTAAAAGCGTAGGGCAAAAACATACAAAGGAAGGAATCAAGTAAAGTAGCAGTCGATACCCAAAATAAAGTTATATTACAAGATAACTTGTCGCGGCTCTAATAGATTGTTCCCGTAACATGGCGAGTAGCGGCTAGAAAAGAAGAAAACGGGCGGCCTAATCTACGCGACCGCCATCAACCCTCTTGACCTCATTCACCTTGTCCACAATGGGTGTGACAAGGGCCTTGAGCGTTTCCAGATCAGCATCCGCCGGCAGCTTCTTGAAGACGTTGGTGAGGTTGAGGCGTGGTTTGCGGAAGGCCACCTTCACCAACACCTTTTCCAGAACTCTGGCGCAGATCGTGCGCGACTCGTCGGCCAGCTGCTTTGGGATCCTTTCCCGGAGTCACTGGAGGGCCGTCGCCACGCCCTTGAAGAACAAGGTGAGCTTGGCGCTGGGCTGGAGGTTCTCGTCGGAGGAGTACCCGAGATCCTCCACCCCCAGCTGCACCAGCTCCTCATCAATGACCGCAGTGATGTTCACGAGGCCCTCTGTCTAGAGCTCCACCGTCTCCCTAAAGGTTTTCTGGGTTTCGGCGGCCCTCGTCAGCAGCGCTTCATTGCCCTTGATCTCCTCCTTCAAGGCCACCTCCCGCTCCTTGGCGTCGTCCAGCGTCTGGGTCAGTGTGGCCAGCTTCAACTCAAGATCAGCGTTGGAGTCCTTGGCGGCGCTTAGCTCCTTGCCCTTCTCGACGAGACGACCCTGCAGCTCACCATGGGCGCGGACGTCCTTCTCGCGCTCACGCTGGAGCACGGCAAGCTCTTCGCCGCTCGCCTTGAGATCGGCCTCCAGCTGCGCCACCTTCGTCTCCAGCTCCTTCTTGGCGGCCTCGACAGCTACGGCAACGTCCTGTGCTTCCTTGAGAGCCCCGCCAAGTGTTTGCTCGCGCGCGGCAAGATCCTCCTCATGGCTGTCAAGATTGACCTTCCGTTGCGCCAGCTCACCCTCCCGCGCAAACAGCTCCTCGCCGGCAAGCCGCTGCTGCTCTTCGGCTTTAGCCTTCTCGAGGAGGAAGGCTTTCCGCTCCTCGACGAGTTGCGCCCGCTCCTCTGCAATGGACCGGAGGGCTTCCTGGTTGTGGCTCCGGAGCTCCTCTGCGCGCTGCTCTATGTCCGCTCCCGCCTGCGCGACAAGCACTTCCCGGGATTCCACCTTGGCTTGTCGGGCGCGGTAGAGCGACACCAGCTTCCGCAGTAGCTGCTCCTCATCAGACTCGCCGCCGCTGCTGCTCGGCGCGTCAACAAGCGTCAGCCCAGTGGAGGCGAGCACCTCCCCGTCAAAAGCTTCTCCTTCGACCGGCACCCTGGAGCTTGATACCCAGGGGAACTTGATGAAGACGCCATCGCCGGCTTTCAAATAGGCGCCGGGCTGGGGCTCTTCAGAGCCTGGCGCTGCTTCAGCGGCGGAGGGATCGGCGGTCGGCGTAGCGCCTTGCACTCCTGCGGCTCAGGGTCGTCGGTGCGATCGCCGGACCCCTCGGCAGCTCCTGCGCCAGCAGCTTTGGCAGCCTCCTCGCCGGCAGGATCATCGGTGCCGGCCTCTCCTTCGGTGGCGGCGGCGTCGTCAGTGTTGCCGCGCGCGTTCTCCTCGCCGGTGGCCCCGGTATCCATCGGCTCCGTGGAAGGTGGATCTAAAGGCCAGAAGAGGAAGAAAAGTCAAGCAAAATATCCAAAAAGAAAATCAGAAAAAGAACCCAAGGGAAGTTTCAAGCAAGGGGATTACCTGTACTAGGATCTACAGTCATGGGATCCACCACCGGGGGGTCGCTGGTGCTGCCCCTTGGCGGAGACTCCTCCCTTGCCGGAGATTTCTACCTTGCCGGAGATTTCTCCCTTGCCGGAGAATGCTCCCTTGCCGGGGAATCCTCCCTTGGCGGCGTAGTCGAAGCAGATAGCATCTCGGGGCGGCTTTTATGCATGGCATCTCTCACTCTCACTTCAAATTTGGAGTTTCTGTCAAATAAAGCACCATTATGTCAAGTAAGAAGGACAAGTAGCTGACGGCTGTAATTTCTTTGTGAAACTTGGACTGTTTCATGCAGATTAATCAATGTGCAATCTAGCTTTGATTGTACTCTGTTGTTCTATGCCATTCAACTCTTGTTCCTGAAGCTGCTGCTAAAATCTCAATGTAATCCTAGTCCTAGCTACACAATGCTACTGTCTAACCCCACAGTTGTTACATTTGCTGCTGGTTCAGTGGTCTTAGACCAAAATATTGTACTGCCAACGGAGTATGGCACCTCGCTTATCTTGCAGCTGACGAATTATCTGTGCTGAACAATTTCAGGTAACTATGTTCAAACTTGCAGTTTGACTATAGTTTGACCAGATTTGACCAAAATTCAAAAAAACTAAAATAATTATTTAGTAACACTAATATTCTTGAATAATTAGTTTGACCATAGTTTGACCAGATTTAACAAAATTAAAAAAACTGAATTTTTTGAATTTTTTGCCTCCAGATCTTAAAAGCCCCGTAACTTTTTTTCTGTTAGGTTTTTGAGGATTTTAAAAATGTTTAACGGGGTTCCCCAGACGAAAAAAAGTGACGGCCTGGTCCATGGCCCACTATGGCGTGGCAGAGTCCTTCACGCCGTTGCGCTTCGGGCCCAGTCTTTCACAACCGTTTCATACCGTATTCCCCCGCACCACCGATTTACCACGGCTCGATTAAACCGCCCGGTGGATTTTTCACATCCGAGCATGGAGCAGACGAGCAGGATTTGAGCTCAGTGAGCCGAGCACCAAATCGCCGCCTCCTAACACTTTGCTTTCATGTTAGTAATAACACTGCTTTTTAAATGTTGTCAATTATATGTTTTCTCAGGTTGAGGAGTTATGGACAAGTGGGATAATCAAGCCGAATCAATTTGGTCAAATATTGTCCGGTTTATTCTGAACCTCTCCACTATGGTATTTATCCATCTACCACGTACCTCGTTGGTTACATTAATTGCATGGCATGATTATGAAGATTCCGGGTCTCTGATCGATGTATCTGCTTGTGATATGCAGGAAAGTTCTAGTGGTTGCAAAATAATGTTTTGGTTTGTGCACAAAGACTTGAATCTCCCCGAGATCAAACCTCCGTGAGAAGTTGAGAGCACTTTATCCTATTGGATTAATAATGACTCTTGCTGGGCTAATGTATGATATATTACTTGAGAGCGTTGTGTTCAGCCAGAACATAGATATTCACATATGTTTTCAGACACCAGATGTTACTTATGAAGGAGCTTACGTTTGCGAAAGGGACTCTTAAATCCTAATAATCTGCATATGCATGGCATCTCTCACTCTCACTTCAAATTTGGAGTTTACATCAAATAAAGCACCATTATGTCAAGTAAGAAGGACAAGTAGTGGCGGCTGTAATTTCTTTGTGAAACTTGGACTGTTTCATGCAGATTAATCAATGTGCAATCTAGCTTTGATTGTACTCTGTTGTTACTGTGCCATTCAACTCTTGTTCTGAAGCTGCTGCTAAAATCTCAATGTAATCCTAGTCCTAGCTACACAATGCTCTTGTCTAACCCCACAGTTGTTACATTTGCTGCTGGTTCGGTGGTCTTAGACCAAAATATTGTCTTGCCAGCGGAGTATGGCACCTCGCTTATCTTGCGGTGACGAATTATCTGTCTTTGAACAATTTCAGTAACTATGTTCAAACTTGCGGTTTGACTATAGTTTGACCAGATTGACCAAAATTCAAAAAACTAAAATAATTATTTAGTAACACTAATATTCTTGAATAATTAGTTTGACCATAGTTTGACCAGATTTAACAAAATTAAAAAAACTGAATTTTTTTGAATTTTTTGCCTCGAGATCTTAAAAGCCCGTAACTTTTTTTCATTAGGTTTTGAGGATTTTAAAAATGTTTAACGGGTTCCCAGACGAAAAAAAGTGGCGGCCTGGTCCATGGCCCACTATGGCGTCTGGCGAGTCCTTCACGCCGTTGCGCTTGGGCCCGATCTTTATAACCGTTTCATACCGTATTCCCCGCACCACCGATTTACCACGGCTCGATTAACCGCCCGGTGGATTTTTCACATCCCGAGCATGGAACAGACGAGCAGGATTTCGGGCTCAGCTGAGCCCGAGCACCAAATCGCCGCCTCCTAACACTGCTTTCATGTTAGTAATAACACTGCTTTTTAAATGTTGTCAATTATATGTTTTCTCAGGTTGAGGAGTTATGGACAAGTGGGATAATCAAGCGAATCAATTTGGTCAAATATTGTCCGGTTTATTCTGAACCTCTCCACTATGGTATTTATCCATCTACCACGTACCTCGTTGGTTACATTAATTGCATGGCATGATTATGAAGATTCCGGGTCTCTGATCGATGTATCTGCTTGTGATATGCAGGAAAGTTCTAGTGGTTGCAAAATAATGTTTTGGTTTGTGCACAAAGACTTGAATCTCCCCGAGATCAAACCTCCGTGAGAAGTTGAGAGCACTTTATCCTATTGGATTAATAATGACTCTTGCTGGGCTAATGTATGATATATTACTTGAGGCGTTGTGTTCAGCGAACATAGATATTCACATATGTTTTCGGACACGGATGTTACTTATGAAGGAGCTTACGTTTGCGAAAGGACTCTTAAATCCTAATAATCTGCATATGCATGGCATCTCTCACTCTCACTTCAAATTTGGAGTTTACATCAAATAAAGCACCATTATGTCAAGTAAGAAGGACAAGTAGTGGCGGCTGTAATTTCTTTGTGAAACTTGGACTGTTTCATGCAGATTAATCAATGTGCAATCTAGCTTTGATTGTACTCTGTTGTTCTGTGCCATTCAACTCTTGTTCTGAAGCTGCTGCTAAAATCTCAATGTAATCCTAGTCCTAGCTACACAATGCTCTTGTCTAACCCCACAGTTGTTACATTTGCTGCTGGTTCGGTGGTCTTAGACCAAAATATTGTCTTGCCAGCGAGTATGGCACCTCGCTTATCTTGCGGTGACGAATTATCATCTTTGAACAATTTCAGTAACTATGTTCAAACTTGCGGTTTGACTATAGTTTGACCAGATTGACCAAAATTCAAAAAACTAAAATAATTATTTAGTAACACTAATATTCTTGAATAATTAGTTTGACCATAGTTTGACCAGATTTAACAAAATTAAAAAAACTGAATTTTTTTGAATTTTTTGCCTCGAGATCTTAAAAGCCCGTAACTTTTTTTACATTAGGTTTTGAGGATTTTAAAAATGTTTAACGGGTTCCCAGACGAAAAAAAGTGACGGCCTGGTCCATGGCCCACTATGGCGTGGGCGAGTCCTTCACGCCGTTAACTTGGGCCCGATCTTTATAACCGTTTCATACCGTATTCCCCCGCACCACCGATTTACCACGGCTCGATTAAACCGCGCCATTGGATTTTTCACATCCGAGCATGGAGCAGACGAGCAGGATTTGAGCTCAGGTGAGCCGAGCACCAAATCGCCGCCTCCTAACACTGCTTTCATGTTAGTAATAACACTGCTTTTTAAATGTTGTCAATTATATGTTTTCTCAGGTTGAGGAGTTATGGACAAGTGGGATAATCAAGCCGAATCAATTTGGTCAAATATTGTCCGGTTTATTCTGAACCTCTCCACTATGGTATTTATCCATCTACCACGTACCTCGTTGGTTACATTAATTGCATGGCATGATTATGAAGATTCCGGGTCTCTGATCGATGTATCTGCTTGTGATATGCAGGAAAGTTCTAGTGGTTGCAAAATAATGTTTTGGTTTGTGCACAAAGACTTGAATCTCCCCGAGATCAAACCTCCGTGAGAAGTTGAGAGCACTTTATCCTATTGGATTAATAATGACTCTTGCTGGGCTAATGTATGATATATTACTTGAGAGCGTTGTGTTCAGCCAGAACATAGATATTCACATATGTTTTCAGACACCAGATGTTACTTATGAAGGAGCTTACGTTTGCGAAAGGGACTCTTAAATCCTAATAATCTGCATATGCATGGCATCTCTCACTCTCACTTCAAATTTGGAGTTTACATCAAATAAAGCACCATTATGTCAAGTAAGAAGGACAAGTAGTGGCGGCTGTAATTTCTTTGTGAAACTTGGACTGTTTCATGCAGATTAATCAATGTGCAATCTAGCTTTGATTGTACTCTGTTGTTACATGCCATTCAACTCTTGTTCTGAAGCTGCTGCTAAAATCTCAATGTAATCCTAGTCCTAGCTACACAATGCTCTTGTCTAACCCCACGGTTGTTACATTTCTTGCTGGTTCGGTGGTCTTAGACCAAAATATTGTCTTGCCAGCGGAGTATGGCACCTCGCTTATCTTGCGGTGACGAATTATCATCTTTGAACAATTTCAGTAACTATGTTCAAACTTGCGGTTTGACTATAGTTTGACCAGATTGACCAAAATTCAAAAAACTAAAATAATTATTTAGTAACACTAATATTCTTGAATAATTAGTTTGACCATAGTTTGACCAGATTTAAACAAAATTAAAAAAACTGATTTTTTTTGAATTTTTTTGCCTCCAGATCTTAAAAGCCCCGTAACTTTTTTTCCTTTAGATTTTTGAGGATTTTAAAAATGTTTAACGGGGTTCCCCAGACGAAAAAAAGTGACAGCCTGGTCCATGGCCCACTATGGCGTCTTGGCGAGTCCTTCACGCCGTTGCGCTTGGGCCCGATCTTTCATAACCGTTTCATACCGTATTCCCCGCACCACCGATTTACCACGGCTCGATTAAACCGCCCGCTGGATTTTTCACATCCGAGCATGGAGCAGACGAGCAGGATTTGAGCTCAGGTGAGCCGAGCACCAAATCGCCGCCTCCTAACACTTGCTTTCATGTTAGTAATAACACTTTTTAAATGTTGTCAATTATATGTTTTCTCGGGTTGAGGAGTTATGGACAAGTGGGATAATCAAGCGAATCAATTTGGTCAAATATTGTCCGGTTTATTACGAACCTCTCCACTATGGTATTTATCCATCTACCACGTACCTCGTTGGTTACATTAATTGCATGGCATGATTATGAAGATTCGGGTCTCGATCGATGTATCGCTTGTGATATGCAGGAAAGTTCTAGTGGTTGCAAAATAATGTTTTGGTTTGTGCACAAAGACTTGAATCTCCCCGAGATCAAACCTCCGTGAGAAGTTGAGAGCACTTTATCCTATTGGATTAATAATGACTCTTGCTGGGCTAATGTATGATATATTACTTGAGAGCGTTGTGTTCAGCCAGAACATAGATATTCACATATGTTTTCAGACACCAGATGTTACTTATGAAGGAGCTTACGTTTGCGAAAGGAACTCTTAAATCCTAATAATCTGCATATGCATGGCATCTCTCACTCTCACTTCAAATTTGGAGTTTCTATCAAATAAAGCACCATTATGTCAAGTAAGAAGGACAAGTAGCTGACGGCTGTAATTTCTTTGTGAAACTTTGACTGTTTCGTGAAGATTAATCAATGTGCAATCTAGCCGGATTGTACTCTGTTGTTCTGTGCCATTCAACTCTTGTTCCTGAAGCTGCTGCTAAAATCTCAATGTAATCCTAGTCCTAGCTACACAATGCTCTTGTCTAACCCCACAGTTGTTACATTTGCTGCTGGTTCGGTGGTCTTAGACCAAAATATTGTCTTGCCAGCGAGTATGGCACCTCGCTTATCTTGCGGTGACGAATTATCTGTCTTTGAACAATTTCAGGTAACTATGTTCAAACTTGCGGTTTGACTATAGTTTGACCAGATTGACCAAAATTCAAAAAACTAAAATAATTATTTAGTAACACTAATATTCTTGAATAATTAGTTTGACCATAGTTTGACCAGATTTAACAAAATTAAAAAAACTGAATTTTTTTGAATTTTTTGCCTCGAGATCTTAAAAGCCCGTAACTTTTTTTTCATTAGGTTTTGAGGATTTTAAAAATGTTTAACGGGGTTCCCAGACGACGAAAAAAAGTGATGGCCTGGTCCATGGCCCACTATGGCGTCTGGCGAGTCCTTCACGCCGTTGCGCTTGAGCCCGATCTTTCATAACCGTTTCATACCGTATTCCCCGCACCACCGATTTACCACGGCTCGATTCGACCGCCCGGTGGATTTTTCACATCCGAGCATGGAGCAGACGAGCGAGGATTTCAGGCTCAGCTGAGCCCGAGCACCAAATCGCCGCCTCCTAACACTGCTTTCATGTTAGTAATAACACTGCTTTTTAAATGTTGTCAATTATATGTTTTCTCAGGTTGAGGAGTTATGGACAAGTGGGATAATCAAGCCGAATCAATTTGGTCAAATATTGTCCGGTTTATTCTGAACCTCTCCACTATGGTATTTATCCATCTACCACGTACCTCGTTGGTTACATTAATTGCATGGCATGATTATGAAGATTCCGGGTCTCTGATCGATGTATCTGCTTGTGATATGCAGGAAAGTTCTAGTGGTTGCAAAATAATGTTTTGGTTTGTGCACAAAGACTTGAATCTCCCCGAGATCAAACCTCCGTGAGAAGTTGAGAGCACTTTATCCTATTGGATTAATAATGACTCTTGCTGGGCTAATGTATGATATATTACTTGAGAGCGTTGTGTTCAGCCAGAACATAGATATTCACATATGTTTTCAGACACCAGATGTTACTTATGAAGGAGCTTACGTTTGCGAAAGGGACTCTTAAATCCTAATAATCTGCATATGCATGGCATCTCTCACTCTCACTTCAAATTTGGAGTTTCCGTCAAATAAAGCACCATTATGTCAAGTAAGAAGGACAAGTAGTGGCGGCTGTAATTTCTTTGTGAAACTTGGACTGTTTCATGCAGATTAATCAATGTGCAATCTAGCTTTGATTGTACTCTGTTGTTCTGTGCCATTCAACTCTTGTTCTGAAGCTGCTGCTAAAATCTCAATGTAATCCTAGTCCTAGCTACACAATGCTCTTGTCTAACCCCACAGTTGTTACATTTCTTGCTGGTTCGGTGGTCTTAGACCAAAATATTGTCTTGCCAGCGGAGTATGGCACCTCGCTTATCTTGCGGTGACGAATTATCATCTTTGAACAATTTCAGTAACTATGTTCAAACTTGCGGTTTGACTATAGTTTGACCAGATTGACCAAAATTCAAAAAACTAAAATAATTATTTAGTAACACTAATATTCTTGAATAATTAGTTTGACCATAGTTTGACCAGATTTAACAAAATTAAAAAAACTGAATTTTTTGAATTTTTTGCCTCGAGATCTTAAAAGCCCGTAACTTTTTTTACATTAGGTTTTGAGGATTTTAAAAATGTTTAACGGGTTCCCAGACGAAAAAAAGTGATGGCCTGGTCCATGGCCCACTATGGCGCTGCGGCGAGTCCTTCACGCCGTTGCGCTTGGGCCGATCTTTATAACCGTTTCATACCGTATTCCCCGCACCACCGATTTACCACGGCTCGATTAAACACGCCGGCTGGATTTTTCACATCCGAGCATGGAACGGACGAGCAGGATTTCGGGCTCAGCTGAGCCCGAGCACCAAATCGCCGCCTCCTAACACTGCTTTCATGTTAGTAATAACATTGCTTTTTAAATGTTGTCAATTATATGTTTTCTCAGGTTGAGGAGTTATGGACAAGTGGGATAATCAAGCGAATCAATTTGGTCAAATATTGTCCGGTTTATTCTGAACCTCTCCACTATGGTATTTATCCATCTACCACGTACCTCGTTGGTTACATTAATTGCATGGCATGATTATGAAGATTCCGGGTCTCTGATCGATGTATCTGCTTGTGATATGCAGGAAAGTTCTAGTGGTTGCAAAATAATGTTTTGGTTTGTGCACAAAGACTTGAATCTCCCCGAGATCAAACCTCCGTGAGAAGTTGAGAGCACTTTATCCTATTGGATTAATAATGACTCTTGCTGGGCTAATGTATGATATATTACTTGAGGCGTTGTGTTCAGCGAACATAGATATTCACATATGTTTTCGGACACGGATGTTACTTATGAAGGAGCTTACGTTTGCGAAAGGACTCTTAAATCCTAATAATCTGCATATGCATGGCATCTCTCACTCTCACTTCAAATTTGGAGTTTCCATCAAATAAAGCACCATTATGTCAAGTAAGAAGGACAAGTAGCTGGCGGCTGTAATTTCTTTGTGAAACTTGGACTGTTTCATGCAGATTAATCAATGTGCAATCTAGCTTTGATTGTACTCTGTTGTTACTGTGCCATTCAACTCTTGTTCTGAAGCTGCTGCTAAAATCTCAATGTAATCCTAGTCCTAGCTACACAATGCTCTTGTCTAACCCCACAGTTGTTACATTTCTTTGCTGGTTCGGTGGTCTTAGACCAAAATATTGTCTTGCCAGCGGAGTATGGCACCTCGCTTATCTTGCGGTGACGAATTATCATCTTTGAACAATTTCAGGTAACTATGTTCAAACTTGCAGTTTGACTATAGTTTGACCAGATTTGACCAAAATTCAAAAAAACTAAAATAATTATTTAGTAACACTAATATTCTTGAATAATTAGTTTGACCATAGTTTGACCAGATTTAACAAAAAAAAACTGAATTTTTTTTGAATTTTTTGCCTCCAGATCTTAAAAGCCCCGTAACTTTTTTCTGTTAGGTTTTTGAGGATTTTAAAAATGTTTAACGGGGTTCCCAGACGAAAAAAAGTGATGGCCTGGTCCATGGCCCACTATGGCGCGCGGCAGAGTCCTTCACGCCGTTGCGCTTCGGGCCCAGTCTTTCGCAACCGTTTCATACCGTATTCCCCCGCACCACCGATTTACCACGGCTCGATTACGACCGCCCGTTGGATTTTTCACATCCGAGCATGGAGCAGACGAGCAGGATTTGGAGCTCAGTGAGCCGAGCACCAAATCGCCGCCTCCTAACACTGCTTTCATGTTAGTAATAACACTGCTTTTTAAATGTTGTCAATTATATGTTTTCTCAGGTTGAGGAGTTATGGACAAGTGGGATAATCAAGCCGAATCAATTTGGTCAAATATTGTCCGGTTTATTCTGAACCTCTCCACTATGGTATTTATCCATCTACCACGTACCTCGTTGGTTACATTAATTGCATGGCATGATTATGAAGATTCGGGTCTCGATCGATGTATCGCTTGTGATATGCAGGAAAGTTCTAGTGGTTGCAAAATAATGTTTTGGTTTGTGCACAAAGACTTGAATCTCCCGAGATCAAACCTCCGTGAGAAGTTGAGAGCACTTTATCCTATTGGATTAATAATGACTCTTGCTGGGCTAATGTATGATATATTACTTGAGGCGTTGTGTTCAGCGAACATAGATATTCACATATGTTTTCGGACACGGATGTTACTTATGAAGGAGCTTACGTTTGCGAAAGGACTCTTAAATCCTAATAATCTGCATATGCATGGCATCTCTCACTCTCACTTCAAATTTGGAGTTTACATCAAATAAAGCACCATTATGTCAAGTAAGAAGGACAAGTAGTAGCGGCTGTAATTTCTTTGTGAAACTTGGACTGTTTCATGCAGATTAATCAATGTGCAATCTAGCTTTGATTGTACTCTGTTGTTACATGCCATTCAACTCTTGTTCTGAAGCTGCTGCTAAAATCTCAATGTAATCCTAGTCCTAGCTACACAATGCTACTGTCTAACCCCACAGTTGTTACATTTGCTGCTGGTTCAGTGGTCTTAGACCAAAATATTGTACTGCCAACGGAGTATGGCACCTCGCTTATCTTGCAGCTGACGAATTATCTGTGCTGAACAATTTCAGGTAACTATGTTCAAACTTGCAGTTTGACTATAGTTTGACCAGATTTGACCAAAATTCAAAAAAACTAAAATAATTATTTAGTAACACTAATATTCTTGAATAATTAGTTTGACCATAGTTTGACCAGATTTAACAAAAATTAAAAAAACTGAATTTTTTTTGAATTTTTTTGCCTCCAGATCTTAAAAGCCCCGTAACTTTTTTTCTGTTAGGTTTTTGAGGATTTTAAAAATGTTTAACGGGGTTCCCCAGACGAAAAAAAGTGATGGCCTGGTCCATGGCCCACTATGGCGCGCGGAAGAGTCCTTCACGCCGTTGCACTTCGGGCCCAGTCTTTCGCAACCGTTTCATACCGTATTCCCCCGCACCACCGATTTACCACGGCTCGATTCGACCGCCCGGTGGATTTTTCACATCCGAGCATGGAGCAGACGAGCAGGATTTGAGCTCAGGTGAGCCGAGCACCAAATCGCCGCCTCCTAACACTGCTTTCATGTTAGTAATAACACTGCTTTTTAAATGTTGTCAATTATATGTTTTCTCAGGTTGAGGAGTTATGGACAAGTGGGATAATCAAGCCGAATCAATTTGGTCAAATATTGTCCGGTTTATTCTGAACCTCTCCACTATGGTATTTATCCATCTACCACGTACCTCGTTGGTTACATTAATTGCATGGCATGATTATGAAGATTCCGGGTCTCTGATCGATGTATCTGCTTGTGATATGCAGGAAAGTTCTAGTGGTTGCAAAATAATGTTTTGGTTTGTGCACAAAGACTTGAATCTCCCCGAGATCAAACCTCCGTGAGAAGTTGAGAGCACTTTATCCTATTGGATTAATAATGACTCTTGCTGGGCTAATGTATGATATATTACTTGAGAGCGTTGTGTTCAGCCAGAACATAGATATTCACATATGTTTTCAGACACCAGATGTTACTTATGAAGGAGCTTACGTTTGCGAAAGGGACTCTTAAATCCTAATAATCTGCATATGCATGGCATCTCTCACTCTCACTTCAAATTTGGAGTTTCTATCAAATAAAGCACCATTATGTCAAGTAAGAAGGACAAGTAGCTGACGGCTGTAATTTCTTTGTGAAACTTGGACTGTTTCATGCAGATTAATCAATGTGCAATCTAGCTTTGATTGTACTCTGTTGTTCTGTGCCATTCAACTCTTGTTCTGAAGCTGCTGCTAAAATCTCAATGTAATCCTAGTCCTAGCTACACAATGCTCTTGTCTAACCCCACAGTTGTTACATTTCTTGCTGGTTCGGTGGTCTTAGACCAAAATATTGTCTTGCCAGCGGAGTATGGCACCTCGCTTATCTTGCGGTGACGAATTATCATCTTTGAACAATTTCAGTAACTATGTTCAAACTTGCGGTTTGACTATAGTTTGACCAGATTGACCAAAATTCAAAAAACTAAAATAATTATTTAGTAACACTAATATTCTTGAATAATTAGTTTGACCATAGTTTGACCAGATTTAACAAAATTAAAAAAACTGAATTTTTTTTGAATTTTTTTGCCTCGAGATCTTAAAAGCCCCGTAACTTTTTTTTTACATTAGGTTTTGAGGATTTTAAAAATGTTTAACGGGGTTCCCCAGACGAAAAAAAGTGATGGCCTGGTCCATGGCCCACTATGGCGCGCGGCAGAGTCCTTCACGCCGTTGCGCTTGGGCCCAGTCTTTATCAACCGTTTCATACCGTATTCCCCCGCACCACCGATTTACCACGGCTCGATTACGACATGCCCGTGGATTTTTCACATCCGAGCATGGAGCAGACGAGCAGGATTTCGAGCTCAGCTGAGCCGAGCACCAAATCGCCGCCTCCTAACACTGCTTTCATGTTAGTAATAACACTGCTTTTTAAATGTTGTCAATTATATGTTTTCTCAGGTTGAGGAGTTATGGACAAGTGGGATAATCAAGCCGAATCAATTTGGTCAAATATTGTCCGGTTTATTCTGAACCTCTCCACTATGGTATTTATCCATCTACCACGTACCTCGTTGGTTACATTAATTGCATGGCATGATTATGAAGATTCGGGTCTCGATCGATGTATCGCTTGTGATATGCGAGAAAGTTCTAGTGGTTGCAAAATAATGTTTTGGTTTGTGCACAAAGACTTGAATCTCCCGAGATCAAACCTCCGTGAGAAGTTGAGAGCACTTTATCCTATTGGATTAATAATGACTCTTGCTGGGCTAATGTATGATATATTACTTGAGGCGTTGTGTTCAGCGAACATAGATATTCACATATGTTTTCGGACACGGATGTTACTTATGAAGGAGCTTACGTTTGCGAAAGGGACTCCTAAATCCTAATAATCTGCATATGCATGGCATCTCTCACTCTCACTTCAAATTTGGAGTTTCTGTCAAATAAAGCACCATTATGTCAAGTAGGAAGGACAAGTAGCTAACGGCTGTAATTTCTTTGTGAAACTTGGACTGTTTCATGCAGATTAATCAATGTGCAATCTAGCTTTGATTGTACTCTGTTGTTACATGCCATTCAACTCTTGTTCTGAAGCTGCTGCTAAAATCTCAATGTAATCCTAGTCCTAGCTACACAATGCTCTTGTCTAACCCCACAGTTGTTACATTTGCTGCTGGTTCGGTGGTCTTAGACCAAAATATTGTCTTGCCAGCGGAGTATGGCACCTCGCTTATCTTGCGGTGACGAATTATCATGTTTGAACAATTTCAGGTAACTATGTTCAAACTTGCGGTTTGACTATAGTTTGACCAGATTGACCAAAATTCAAAAAACTAAAATAATTATTTAGTAACACTAATATTCTTGAATAATTAGTTTGACCATAGTTTGACCAGATTTAACAAAATTAAAAAAACTGAATTTTTTTGAATTTTTTGCCTCGAGATCTTAAAAGCCCGTAACTTTTTTTTACATTAGGTTTTGAGGATTTTAAAAATGTTTAACGGGTTCCCAGACGAAAAAAAGTGGGCCTGGTCCATGGCCCACTATGGCGTAGCGGCGAGTCCTTCACGCCGTTGCGCTTGGGCCCGATCTTTCATAACCGTTTCATACCGTATTCCCCGCACCACCGATTTACCACGGCTCGATTAAACCGCGCCGGTGGATTTTTCACATCCGAGCATGGAGCAGACGAGCGAGGATTTGAGCTCAGCTGAGCCGAGCACCAAATCGCCGCCTCCTAACACTGCTTTCATGTTAGTAATAACACTGCTTTTTAAAAGTTGTCAATTATATGTTTTCTCAGGTTGATGAGTGATGGACAAGTGGGATAATCAAGCCGAATCAATTTGGTCAAATATTGTCCGGTTTATTTCGAACCTCTCCACTATGGTATTTATCCATCTACCACGTACCTCGTTGGTTACATTAATTGCACGACATGATTATGAAGATTCCGGGTCACTGATCGATGTATCTGCTTGTGATATGCAGGAAAGTCCAAGTGGTTGCAAAATAATGTTTTGGTTTGTGCACAAAGACTTGAATCTCCCCAAGATCAAACCTCTGTGAGAAGTTGAGAGCACTTTATCCTATTGGATTAATAATGACTCTTGCTGGGCTAATGTATGATATATTACTTGAGGCGTTGTGTTCAGCGAACATAGATATTCACATATGTTTTCGGACACGGATGTTACTTATGAAGGAGCTTACGTTTGCGAAAGGACTCTTAAATCCTAATAATCTGCATGCATGGCATCTCTCACTCTCACTTCAAATTTGGAGTTTACATCAAATAAAGCACCATTATGTCAAGTAAGAAGGACAAGTAGTGGCGGCTGTAATTTCTTTGTGAAACTTGGACTGTTTCATGCAGATTAATCAATGTGCAATCTAGCTTTGATTGTACTCTGTTGTTACATGCCATTCAACTCTTGTTCTGAAGCTGCTGCTAAAATCTCAATGTAATCCTAGTCCTAGCTACACAATGCTCTTGTCTAACCCCACAGTTGTTACATTTCTTGCTGGTTCGGTGGTCTTAGACCAAAATATTGTCTTGCCAGCGGAGTATGGCACCTCGCTTATCTTGCGGTGACGAATTATCATGTTTGAACAATTTCAGGTAACTATGTTCAAACTTGCGGTTTGACTATAGTTTGACCAGATTGACCAAAATTCAAAAAACTAAAATAATTATTTAGTAACACTAATATTCTTGAATAATTAGTTTGACCATAGTTTGACCAGATTTAACAAAATTAAAAAAACTGAATTTTTTTGAATTTTTTGCCTCGAGATCTTAAAAGCCCGTAACTTTTTTTACATTAGGTTTTGAGGATTTTAAAATGTTTAACGGGGTTCCCAGACGAAAAAAAGTGGCGGCCTGGTCCATGGCCCACTATGGCGTGCGGCAGAGTCCTTCACGCCGTTGCGCTTCGGGCCCAGTCTTTCACAACCGTTTCATACCGTATTCCCCGCACCACCGATTTACCACGGCTCGATTCGACATGCCCGGTGGATTTTTCACATCCGAGCATGGAGCAGACGAGCAGGATTTGAGCTCAGGTGAGCCGAGCACCAAATCGCCGCCTCCTAACACTTTGCTTTCATGTTAGTAATAACTGCTGCTTTTAAATGTTGTCAATTATATGTTTTCTCAGGTTGAGGAGTTATGGACAAGTGGGATAATCAAGCCGAATCAATTTGGTCAAATATTGTCCGGTTTATTCTGAACCTCTCCACTATGGTATTTATCCATCTACCACGTACCTCGTTGGTTACATTAATTGCATGGCATGATTATGAAGATTCCGGGTCTCTGATCGATGTATCTGCTTGTGATATGCAGGAAAGTTCTAGTGGTTGCAAAATAATGTTTTGGTTTGTGCACAAAGACTTGAATCTCCCCGAGATCAAACCTCCGTGAGAAGTTGAGAGCACTTTATCCTATTGGATTAATAATGACTCTTGCTGGGCTAATGTATGATATATTACTTGAGAGCGTTGTGTTCAGCCAGAACATAGATATTCACATATGTTTTCAGACACCAGATGTTACTTATGAAGGAGCTTACGTTTGCGAAAGGGACTCTTAAATCCTAATAATCTGCATATGCATGGCATCTCTCACTCTCACTTCAAATTTGGAGTTTCTGTCAAATAAAGCACCATTATGTCAAGTAAGAAGGACAAGTAGCTGACGGCTGTAATTTCTTTGTGAAACTTGGACTGTTTCATGCAGATTAATCAATGTGCAA